>OZ012735.1:670405635-671005635 GCA_963859935.3 Lathyrus sativus | reverse complement strand
TGGGGAGGGGCTGATTCTCTTGGGAAAAATCAACTGGCTCCGCTGGGGGAGAGTAACTGACCCTGCGGGGAAAGGTAAACTGCCTGAATACAGCTCATAAATATTAATCTTCTGCGACTAAACCAACTCGGCTTGAGATACACTGTCTGAATACAGCCTTATAATCTTGGAATCGCCAAACTCTGCTGAGGATGAATGACTTTGCTGGAGCATGTCCTTGGGATAAGCTACGGCTAGCTGGGGAATTTGATCCTTCTTCAGGAAGCACATGCATGACCTGCATGGGGGTCGAGCCTTTCATTACTGCAATCTTTTGATCGTCTTCCTCGTACGGCTATGAACCCTGCAACAACACAAACAAGACAAGCCAAGCCTATGCAACCAAATCGATTCAGGTTAGTGACGTTATGTTCAGTTAATTCAAAGCTTTAGCAATTGTCGGCAAGGGCCAGTGATGTTATACACATGCTAGTTTCAGTAAACTTAGGCGTTTATCATGCACAAAACAGTAAAGAACCAGCATCAAGTACTGAATAACATATTTTATTGATTGGGCCCCTGAATGAGCGAAGTTTTTGTACACGGGATGTAACTCCTGAAAAGAGGAAGCTACGCAAAGCAAATATACAAGTATGCACAAGAAGCATAAATATATTGACAAACTAAATTTGTACACATGTCGGCAACGGGATGTAGATGAACACCACGAACTGATCCTCCCATGACTCGCCCGACTCTAATGCTTTCCCGGTATCCACACTTCCGAAGAGGTTGTATCCGATAATCGACTCCTCAGGTATATTCTCCCGCACCAATGCTCAATGCAGTATCAAATTCGGACCGCAGTCATTTGCTTTTCAAATCCCTAACTTTTGCGTGAACCGCCCTTTACGGGTTTTCAGTTCACCGGGATACCCCTTTTTGCCGAAGCCGCCCAGTGTAGGTTTTCAACTTCGCGGGTGTACATTTTTCAATTTATCCCTAACTTTTGCCCGAACCTTTCATTCTGTTTTTGGTTCGCCAGGATGCCCCATTTTTGCCTGGACTCTCTTTTTCTGTCCAGTGGGTCAATTTTTAAGCAAAGTATTTTTTAACTGCGTCCGAATTCACAGGCGACGTAAAGTCTTCACCGTCCATAGTGGACAACAATAAAGCTCCTCCTGAAAAGACTTTCCTGACAACGTATGGCCCTTCGTAGTTGGGGGTCCACTTGCCCCTGTGATCTGCCTGCGGCGGGAGAATCCTTTTCAGCACAAGGTCGCCCGTCTGAAAGCTTCGCGGATGTATCTTCTTATCATATGCTTTCTTCATTCGGCTCTGGTACAAACGACCGTATGCTAGAGAAGCTAGCCTCTTCTCATCCATCAAACTCAATTGGTTCAACCTGTTTTTCACCCATTCTGCCTCGTCTAGCTGGACGTCTCGCAAGACCCTCAGAGAAGGGATCTCAACTTCCAATGGTAGCACAGCTTCCATTCCGTACACTAACGAGAACGGGGTTGCCCCGGTTGATGTGCGTACCGTCGTACGATAACCGTGCAAAGCAAAAGGTAGCATCTCATGCCAATCCTTATAGGTCACCACCATCTTCTGCACAATCTTCTTGATATTCTTGTTGGCCGCTTCAACAGCGCCATTCATCTTGGGTCGGTACGGGGAGGAGTTGTGATGTTCGATCTTGAAATTCCGGCAGAGCTCCTTCATCATTTTATTGTTCAGGTTTGAACCGTTGTCCGTGATTATCCGCTCGGGGATTCCATATCAGCAAATGATATCTCTCTTGATGAATCTGGCCACCACTTGCTTCGTTACATTTGCATAAGACGCTGCTTCCACCCACTTGGTGAAATAATCGATTGCTACTAGAATGAACCGGTGTCCATTAGAAGCCGTCGGCTCGATCTTTCCAATCATATCGATTCCCCACATCGAGAATGGCCATGGCGATGACATCACATTTAGAGGACTCGGAGGCACATGGATCTTGTCAGCATAAATTTGGCACTTGTGGCACTTCCTCGCGAACTTGAAACAGTCAGTTTCATAGTCAGCCAAAAATAACCTGCCCGCAACAGCTTTCTCGTCATAGCATGCCCACCAGCATGCGTACCAAAGGTACCTTCGTGTATTTCCTCCATGAGCAGCTTTGCCTCTCTTTCGTCTACACAACGCAACAGTACCAAGTCGTGGTTTCTTCTGTATAAGATACCATCCGGATTCAAATAGAAATTACCTGCTAATCTCCTGAGAGTCTTCTGATCTTGACTGGATACCCCAGCCGGATACTCTTTGTTCTTCAGGAAATTAAGGATATCGAAATACCACGGTTTGTCATCGGATGCCTCGTCAATAGCAAATACGAAGGCAGGCCTATCAAGCCGAGAGATAATGATTCTGGGAGCCTCGTTCCAGAAGTTGACTTTGTACATGGAAGACAAAGTGGCTAGGGCGTCAGCCATTTGATTCTCCGCCCGCGGTACATGATGCAATTCAACCTTGTCAAAGAAAGGCAACAATCTCCTTGCATAGTTCATGTAATGTATCAAGTTGGGCTGACGTGTCTCCCATTCCCCTTTTATCTGATTCACCACCAGAGCTGAATCTCCGTATACGTCCAGATTCTTGATTCGCAAATCAATGGCTTCTTCAAGCCCCATTATACAAGCTTCATATTCGGCCTCATTATTGGTAACGGCAAAGGTCAATCGGGCAGTAAACGGGATGTGCGACCCGTGTGGCGTAGTGATGATTGCCCCTATTCCGCTACCGTAAGCGTTCACAGCTCCATCAAATATCATCTTCCATTTGGAACCCAACTCTGGTCCTTCGTCTGGCAACGGCTCTTCACAATCTTTCATCTTTAGGTACATGATATCCTCGTCAGGAAAATCAAACCTCATCGATTGGTAATCTTCAATAGGCTGCTCCGCCAGATACTCAGACAACACACTCCCCTTTATAGCCTTTTGCGAGACGTATTGGATGTCATATTCAGTCAAGACCATCTGCCAACGGGCAATTCTCCCTGACAACGCTTGCTTTTCGAATACATATTTGATCGGATCCATCTTCGAGATGAGCATGGTTGTGTGATTCAGCATGTATTGCCTCAAACGCTTGGCGGCCCAGGCTAGCGCGCAACAAGTTTTTTCGAGCATTGAATATCGAGATTCACAATCTGTAAATTTCTTACTCAAGTAATAAATTGCATGCTCTTTTCTCCCTGTCTCGTCGTGTTGACCGAGAACACAACCCATGCTTCCCTCAAGAACTGTCAAATACATGATCAAGGGTCTCCCTGCCACTGGGGGTATCAAAATAGGAGGCTCCTGCAAATACTGCTTTATTTTATCGAACGCCTTTTGACAATTTTCGTTCCATGTTACAGCTTGATCTTTCTTCAATAACTTGAATAATGGTTCACACGTGGCCGTTAGATGAGATATGAACCGAGCGATGTAGTTCAACCTCCCTAAAAACCCGCGCACCTCTTTCTCTGTTTTAGGCGTCGGCATTTCTTGTATCGCTTTTATTTTAGCAGGATCGACCTCTATTCCTCTTTCACTTACGATAAACCCCAACAGCTTACCCGATCTCACCCCGAAGGTGCATTTATTAGGGTTCAGTCTCAGCCTGAACTTCCTAAGCCTTTTAAATAACTTCAGCAGATTCACCAAATGCTCTTCCTCCGTCTGGGATTTGGCAATCATATCGTCAACATAAACTTCGATCTCTTTATGCATCATATCATGGAAAAGAGTCGTCATCGCACGCTGATATGTTGCCCCAACATTTTTTAAACCAAAGGGCATCACTTTGTAGCAAAATGTTCCCCAAGGCGTTATGAAAGTAGTCTTCTCCATGTCCTCTGGCGCCATTTTAATCTGATTATAGCCTGAAAAGCCATCCATGAAGGAGAATACGGAGTATTGAGCAGTATTATCAACTAGCACGTCGATATGAGGAAGTGGAAAATCGTCTTTTGGGCTCGCCTTATTCAAGTCCCTGTAATCCACACACATTCGAACCTTGCCATCCTTCTTTGGCATTGGTACGATGTTAGCAACCCACGAGGGATATTTTGTCACAGCCAGGAAACCAGCATCCCACTGTTTTTGAACTTCCTCTTTGATCTTTACTGCCATGTCTGGTCTAGTTCTGCGAAGCTTTTGTTTGACCGGTGGGCATTCTTCTTTCAATGGCAGACGGTGCACAACCATATCTGTATCGAGCCCTGGCATATCTTCGTACGACCAAGCGAATACATCACTATACTCTCGGAGCATTTCAACCAGTCTTCGCTTGATATCGCTCTGCAGCGCGGCTCCGATACGAATATTCTTCTCAACCCCTTCCGACCCCAAGTTGATAATTTCGATGACCTCTTCGTGAGGCAGAATGACTCTTTCCTCTTGCTTCACCAACCAAGACAGCTCTTCCGGAACGTCGCTATCTTCGACAACCTCTTCTTCGGCCTGAAATACCGGGTGCTCAAAGTCGGGACGAGTCATAGGTGGTTCAAGGATGTCATCTGAAAATGTTATCCTGCAAAAAGAATGGTTAAATGCTTCAAAATGCGTATAAAGCGAATAACCACGTTGCCATTTTATTGAAAAATACAAAACAAGAAAAACAGAGATTACAATATTTGCACATGAAAACAACGCCTTTTATTTAGTGATAAACACGCCATGTTCATAACAGCACAGCCCTGAGCGAATCATGATGCCCCGGGCAAGACATCAGATTGTTCAGCAATTAATAAAACAAAGCATTACTGTTTAAGAGTCACAGGAACAAGCTCCTGAATAGACCAGTTGCACAGTCCCTGTCCTAGCGTGCTTGGCTGAATCCAGGCATCCATATCACAGTCGCTGTCTCCTTCATCAGACTCCGAAGCAGCATTGATGGTTTCATGACATACTCCACTGGCAGAGATGGTTATTGGCCCTCTGAAACAGGGTGCCCCCACAACAGGTGTTGACGACGACGGTTGGTATCCCAGCCCGAACCGGTCCATCTTCACAGGAATATCCAGCACTTTGCCCCAGCCCTTTGCTTCTCCTGCCTCCACCAGAGCTTGGGCTTCTTTATACGACGAGATGGCTATCTCCGACACTTTGCTCGGCCCGGGACCTTTGTCCTTGATGCGCAGCCCTTCAAATGCCTGGCAGGGTGTTTCATGAATCTCTCCATCGACCTCCACATATTTAAATGACGACAGATGGCTGACCAGGATGTCCTCTTCTCTGCATACGGTGACCACGCTGTCTCCGACCATATATTTCAACTTCTGATGCAGGGTAGACGTGACAGCCCCAACCCCATGAATCCAGGGTCTTCCAAGCAGGCAACTATATGCAGGCTGTATATCCATGATATAGAATTCAGTCGCAAACACCTCTGGCCCCACCTGTAGAGGCAATGTTATCGATCCGAAAACTGTTCGCCGCGTCCCATCAAATGCCCTGACTACCAAGTCACTGGGCGTGCACAAGATTCCTCTGACATCCAGCTTCATCATCGCTTTCTTGGGCATCACATTTAAGGATGATCCGGTATCGACCAATACATGCGACATTACTGATCCTCTACACTCAACAAATATGTGCAGCGCCATATTATGATCTCTCCCCTTCGGGGTCAAATCGAAGTCGGTAAAGCCCAAGCTGTGGCCTGCATTCACATGTGCCAACACTCCTTCCAGCTGATTCACGGAGACGTCTTGGGGTACGAAGGAAGTATCCAGGACTTTCAGCAATGCATTTCTGTGAGCTTCAGAACACAATAGCAATGACAGGATAGATATCTTTGAAGGCGTCTGTTGCAGATGCTCCACAATCTTATAATCACTTTTTCGAATCAAGCGCATGAACTCTTCTACCTCTTTCGATGCCGATGCTTTTTCGCTTGCTTGCACGGGGACATTCTCAACCACCTTTCCCTTTCCTTTTGCCAGTCTTTCGGCCTCCACCTCAGGCGATATGAAGATCTTACCACTCCTTGTCATGCCTCCTGAACCGACCACATTCTCTACAGTCTCGGCTGGTTGCTTACTAACATCAATCTTTATTCCGTCACAATACACTTCCAACCCATATGACCATGGGACTGCTTTTGTGCTCTCGTACGGGATTGGTTCGGCCTTAGTTATGGTGATCGGCGGTCGCTGAGCCGGTGCTGTTATAGTGATTGTCTTTCGAGGAATCGTTACGGTGGCCACATCACTCTGATTATCTGCTACTGCCCCTGCGGGCTTTTCGATTGCTGCTCGGTCAAACTGCAATGTGCCGTCATCAATGAAAGCCTGAATGCCTTTCTTCAAATCATCACACCCCCCAGCCAGGGTCCAGCATTCTAAGCAATACTCGTCACATCCTGGATAAACACCCCCTTGCAACAATCTGCTTTTTATCTCTCTCAGCGGCGTCTTTAAATCATCGACATTCATAATCAGATTCAACCCTTCCTCAGTCAGAATGGCGTTTGCCCCATGATTAGGCATGGGCTTCTGCACTATATTCGGCCCTGCTGTTCCGAAATTGATAGCTTTATTATCCAAAAGATCCTGCACAACATGCTTAAAAGCATGGCAACCCTCTACATCGTGGCCCGGAGCCCCAGAATGAAACTCACAGTGCCTGCTTGCATCATAACCATACGGAGGAGTTCCCGTTATCGGTGCCAGAGTTCTCTTCTCTACCAGGTTCAAACCCAACAATGTCTGCAACAAATCTGCGTACGTTGAGGGCGGCTTCTCAAACACTCTTCTTGGTTTACCACCCTGGAATCTTCGCTGAGCCTGCTGTGCCCCCTGCTGTGGCTGCTGCTGCTGTTGCTGTTGTTGCTGTTGTTGTTGTACGGGCTGCTGCTGAAACGGTTGTTGTTGATATGGAATAGTAACACTCGCCATCTGCTGCGGCTGATTATATTGGTTCCTACCTCTGCCTCGGCCTCCAAACACTGCGCTTGCCTCGCCCTGACGGCGCCCACCAAAATTCTTCCTATTACTGCCAGATGCAGTTGATTCCTCAGCCTGGAACCTGCCTTGTTTAATGTTGTTTTCAATCTTTTCTCCCATCAGAATTAAGTCCGAGAAACTGGCCAAAGATGTGTGAAACAACTTGTCATAAAACATGCCTGTGAACGTCCCGATAAACATGTCGTTCATTTCCTTGTCTTCTAAAGGAGGACGGACCCTGGCAGCCATGTCGCGCCATCTTTGCGCGTACTCTTTAAAGCTCTCACCCTTCTTCTGAGACATCCCTGTCAATTGGACCCAATTGGGCGCCAAGTCGCTGTTATACTTGTAGTGAGCTACAAATGCCTCTGCTAGCTGCTTCCATGTCTTTATATTAGTCGGCTCCAACCCCATATACCATTCTAGGGAAGGGCCTGATAGACTATCTTGAAAGAAATGCATTAGCATTCTCTCATCAGTTGAGTACGCAGACATCTTTCGATAATAAGCCCGCACGTGCACTTTCGGACATGTGTCCCCTTTATACTTATCAAACGTAGGAGCTTTGAATTTGATTGGCACCCTCAAGCCAGGTACCAGGCCCATTGTTGACATGTCTAAGCCCACAGCACTTTGGTTCAGGACCCCCCTCATCTGCTCTTCTAGCATTCTGATCTTCTGGGAGTCATCCATCGGCCCTTCGAAACCTCCGCCGGAGAAAACGTCCTCCTGCTGATCTTCTTGCCACATACCATTCCCAGCTCCATACCCATCATATCCATTATTGCGGCCAGCTCTGATCTGATTCATCACTGGGCCTCGCCCTCTGTTGCCGTACCCCCGAGCAACTCCAGCAGGTCCAAAAGCCATTAACCCAGCGCCGTTTCCATTTCCGAAACCTCCGTAACCCTGATTGGCCACACCATAACCATCTTGCCCAAAGCCTTGAGCATTGAAACCATATTTCCCAGCGTTATCAAATCCCTGATCGTTGAACCCGAATCCAGCATTGCCGAAGCCGTTGCCTCCCATATTATCACCCAAGTTGATATCACCGAGCCCGACGTTATGGACAACAGTCTCGTTCCCAACTCCGACGTTACCGTTCCCAGCAGCGGTAGCGTTGTTGACATTAGCAGCAGGTATATTGACTACAGGTGGAGCCACTGGCGTGGGAGTGCCATCTCCATGAACAGTGTCGACTCGCACAGACTGATGATCCTCATTACCGTGACCAGCATTTCTGACCAACAGAGGCTGCACCATGGCTTGCAGATTCTCCTGACCTTTTGCAATAGCTTCCATGGTCTTCATAAAGAGAGCTAGCTTCTCACGCACATCTTGCATCTCGTTCTGCATTTGATCCATGATTCTTCGACAGTTGGTGCGAGTGGAATAGCGGTGCGGGTGCTGATCTGCAATCCTGGAAATACCTGGTATAGAGCAGGAAATAAGATACCATCCAATGATTACCTGTAATGCAATATGAATATGAATGCAATGCAACGTGTGTGTCTGTGCATTAGGGAATAGCATTCCCCGATTCTAGTGTGAAGGTGCCAGTGCTAGCAATACAAAGATCGGAGTTGAATCATAGAAAGCCTCATATATTACAGAGAAAACCAATAAGCCAGAAATACAATGTCACTGAGTACAAAGAAAGGCATGACCCCAACCAACAATCCTGGTGGTGGTCGGCACTACGCAAATAAAGCATACAAGCTAATACATGAAATGATCAAACACTCCCATAAGTCTGGTACTCTTCTAGCAACTTCTTGGTCTCCGGATGACTTGGTCGGGTAAGCAGCCCTTCAACAAGTTGGTTTCTTTTCTTAAGAACACGTCGCACGTCTTCAGCAGTTTCCTCCCATGCCCCTTCTCCGAAGCGATCCTCTAGTTTACGCTTCTGAGACACAGCTTCATCTCTGCCTTTGATGGCCTTGTTCAGTGCGTTCTGGAGACTATACCGGGTCATCACTTCTTCTTCACACTTCTTGATGCTGGACTTCAACTGCTCTTCGAGGTCGGAAATTTGCTGCTTCAACTTATCTTCCCTCTTCTTATTGTTGGTGAGCGTGGCATTCCAAGTCTTATTGCAAGAAGAGATCTCTCGGTGAGCGATGTCAAGTGCTTTCTTTTTGGATTCAAGCATGTCATGGGAGCTTCTGAACTCTTGCCCCAGACGTTCGCGCTTCTTCCTTTCCTCAGTCAACTCAGCCCCTAATCTGTTCATTAGCTCAATCTGCTGTTGGAAAGCATGCACGGCCTTGTTTTTCTCACTGCGCACCTGGGCTAGCTCCTGCTCTAACCCTTCGTTGATCTTCATCAAGGCTTCTTTTTCTTTCACAACTTGCTCGTAGGCCTCCCTAGAAACAGTAGTTGGCTCTGCTACCGGAACGGGAACAAGAACTGGTGCATCTGGAAACGGCATCCGCAACTCACTTGCTCTCTCTTGAATCCAAACTCTGTATGGTGCGTAAGCCTGACAGTCATTCTTCCCTAACAACGGCTTCCCCCTTCGGTTAATACGCGTCCAGGCATGCTGCAGCTTGGCTAATAACTCCCCCTTCAAATCACCGGTGAAGTACAAAGATTCCTGTACTTCTTCTTCCTTTGGTAGGTTCTTCAGCGCATATTCGAACTGACGGACCAACAGGGATGGGTTGTAATTGATACACCCTTTTCTTCCTATCAGCGGGACATTAGGGTACCCCGAACAACTGAATATAAGCTCAGCCCCTAGCAGGTCTCGATCAAACCACTCAACGTCTTCGGAGGATAGCCTCATCAGGCGCTCTGACCAGCTAGCTGTGGTTGCACTCTCCACAAAAGATCCCTTCAGGGGAAGGTGGCTCTTAAACAACATATTCAACAAAGGAGCGCAGCAGTAAACCACCTTTCCCCTTCTGTTTTCATTCTTGTAGTGCAAGGAGTGGTAGAAGTCTCCGATCAATGTTGGCACTGGGTTGCCGGCAGCAAATAGATGGAAAGCGTCCAAGTCTACAAAATTGGGCAAGTTAGGGAACATCACAATTCCATAAATGCATAGAGCCAAAATAGCATTGAAAACCACCCAACATCCGTTCTTAGCATACTCCTGAGCTTTGCCAACCAGGAAATCAAGAGAGAAACATGAAACCCCAAGCCAAGAAGTCACTAACAGTTCTGCAGCGTCCATATGCAAGGATTTAGCTAAGTCCTCCAACTTGGGCTCAACAGCAGAGTGAATAAAGGGAACCTTGTTCTGCACTGGCAGCTCAGTAAACTCCACATACTCTTCAATGGTAGGCCCCAGAATAAAGTCAGCAAACGTAAAACATCTCAATGCGGGGTCATAGAACTGCATCAAGGTGTACAACCCATTCATCTCATCAGCAGTGGGCTTGCAGACTAATCTCAGTAATCTCCCATGACTCATTCTGAAGCTTCTCCTAACCTCCTCATCAGCAAAAGATATCAGACCAAGCAAAGGAGTAATATTAGGTGTCGGCAGCTTATACGCAACTGTCTTCCTCAAATCAGCCATGATCAATACTCAGAAGTCTGGGCACTAGAATCGGAGGATATGCAAATGCACCTGCAGCACAGACACACGTTAATGGGATGCAATGATAATGGGTATGCAAACAATGCAATGCAAGTAACATGCAACAGGGACCAACTGCCGTAGCTGAATAGCCTGAACCATATCAAGAAGTCTCAGATGGACTCTTTAGAAGTCCTCAAACCCTGGTCTCAGATAGACCTAAAACAAAGCTCCACCAATGGTCTCTGACAGACCTCCAACCATAACTCCAACTGGTCTCTGGTAGACCTCAAATCATATCTCCCACTGGTCTCTGACAGACCTCAGAACTCTCCAACTGGCCTCTGACAGACCTCAGAACCCTCCATAAATACCCAGGATCTCAGATCAAGAAACAAACCGGTAGTCTGAAGGTCTAGTTACCTGCATAACCCCAAACCCTCTCACAGGTGGATGTCCTAGTAACTGACAAAGGTATGGCATCCTATGCGGTCGTCGGCGTCACAGACTTTCAGGGTTGATGATACGATTCCCAGGAGGAGTGGCATCATCAAATCCTGAAGAGGCCTCACTTAGCCAACTTCCAAATGATCGGTTCCCGGAGTCGACAATTCAGCTGACCAACAACCCCTTCGACCCAAAGGGTAGAAAAAGAAGCCAACCAGAAGAACCTCGTCCGAGTGTAGATTTCATGAGACACTAATGCAAGCAAAGCCGGAACGCGCCCACTACTTTCTACTCTAATTCTAGGTGCACTCAAGCCCAGGTCCGGCTTATCTCTCAATCATAGAACCGCCCGTCACACCCCAATACAGCAATAATAATCCATATATATAATGCTGAAAAATAAAGGTCAGAAATATAAATCCATACAAAATCCTCGACGGGAAAACAAGCGTTAGGATTGACTCTCTTAAGGAACGTTGGATCCCAAACGCATAAGAACTATCGCAGTCCTTAGCAGCCAGGGGACGTTGGGTCCCCAGCAGAGTCGCCAGCTGTCGCTACTGCGAAAATCGGCGCCGGCTGAACAGAAGAGTCGCCACCGTGCGTTATTTATCCCACGGGAGGGAAAGGAAACGCTCAGAGTAAACCTCGCACAACACGGGAAAGGAATGGTCATCGCAACCAAAACCTGGATTCGGGAGTCGGTTACGCAAGGGGAAGGTATTAGCACCCCTCACGTCCGTCGTACTCGACGGGATCCACGCTTGTTTTCGGTCGAAAAGATTGTTATTCTATCTACTCTATAGGTCAGGGGTTAAAAGAAAATAAAATGACTCGGCAAAGTATCGCACTTTATGCCTACGTATTCCCGTCTGGAACGAGAAATCAGAGTCAACGTAGTTCGCCTACCTACGGGAAAGGAGGGGAAGGTTGCTCGCTAGGATATCGCATCCTATGCCTACGTACTTTCATACAGCATGAAAGATCAGAGCAAACGTAGTTCGGGCCACGCGCGACACAAGTCTGTCTTGATTGTTTTTATCTCCTTCTAAAAAAGGGTTTTTCTGATTACTGGTCCAAGCGGACAAAAAATGACGTTTTGATGAGTTCACATTCTTTTACGGAAGAAGTGTCTTTTATTGTGTTTGAAATTTTATTGTGTTTTTCTATTTGTTTTGAGAAAGAAGAGACAGAACTCTAACCTATGGTTGCAAAGGGAATCAAACTAACCTAATGTTATCATGCATGGGTTAAGACCTAATGTCTATCATGCTCCTCTCCTGCACAGAGAGAAACAGCGATCCTAAGGGAATAGACGGAAACAGAAACAATAGTAGATATATACAGTAAAGCAGTAAAATGCATGAATGCAGCAATACAAGCGAGGCAAGGGAGTCCCACTCAACCTCGAACCTAGAAAACAATAGGCGAAAGTGAACAAAATTCACTTCCAACCCAACAGGTTAAACAACAAACAATACAGTCAGGGAAAACCAATCAATACATCAGAAATGAAATACAGCAGAAATAAACAGCCACAGCAGCTCTGCATCAACACCTATCTTCAAGTCATCTCCAAACAGCTACAAGCTTCAGCAAGCATCAATCTCCATCTCCACAGCCTTCAAGCAAGGTCTTGGATTAATCTTCAGTCTACAATGGCTTTTCTTCAAGTCTCAAACTCCAGGATGAATATCAGTCAACAAGATGAAGTGAATGAATGTTAGACAGTCAATTACCTACCAAGGGTGGATCATCAACTGTTAATATTATACAGACAATTTTCTCTCAAAAGTTCTATCTTTCAAATACATTCACTGATCCTTCCAAAGGAAGGAGGTGGGTATTTGAGAGAGACTTTGAATCATAGAGAAAGGATGGATGCAGACAAGGCATTTCATGTTTGAGAAACAAGCTTTCTAATCTAGAGCTCTGCCTAGCTCCTAAACCCTAGTCTCCTCAACAGCTGCTAGAAGGAATCTCCTCTTCAACTCTGGAAGTTGGTCTTCAAGCTCTGGATCTCCAATGGCTTCATCATCACAAGTCTTCAGCTCTCCCAATCCCCAAGCAATCCCAATACCCACACAAACAAGCAATAATCCCCAGAGAGGGCACACCACACCAGTCAAACAAATATAGTAGTATACTAATAGCAGTAGGGGAATCCTGATATTTTCTAAGGGATCTAATAACTACCCATAATCCCTATAGTCCCATACCCCAAACTTTCAATCTCTAAATCCTAAGGGAAGAGAACTACTTCACCTATGTTGTCACCTAAACCCTAGTTTTGTTCATGTTATTCACACCTAAACTAAACACCTAAAATTAAGTCATAAAAATGTGAACTAAATTTTATATACAAGCTAATATTATCTACTAATCAACCTAAAAAGAATGGATTAAAAATAGCAAAGCATTTATTCAAACCAAAATTAGCAAAATCATGTACTAAACAAAATATTATTTACACCTAATTAAAAGAAAAATATGCCAAAAATATAAAAATAAAATGAACTATTAATTTTTTTGTATGATAATTTTCTTGACAAAATTGTGAAAATAATGCAAAAAGAACCAATGAAAAACATGTATTTTACAATTTGTTATGATTTTTTAAAGATTTAATATTTTTGAGAGAAAATAAAATGAATTAATATGAATGGAGGGTGCAGCAAGTAAAGGATTCAGTTAAAACAAGGAAACGGGCCAGGCAGTGGGGGTGTTAATATCAAATGGCGCTAGGCCCAACACGTTCAGAAAACCAACAAAAATTAAAAATGAAAAACGGTGCAACTAGCAATATTTCCAGTTCATTTGGAAGTGGGCCTGGTTTGAGGGGTGTGTATAGCAAGCACATGTTGAGCCCAGTCAGATAGAATAAATGAAACGGTGCGTTTCATTGCTTGAATTTCCCTCCGTTTTCGTTCTTCAATCGTGGCCCTTGATTTCAATTCCCAGTCAAAGTCAAAATGGGGATCGTGTGGCTCCCAGCTCATCTTCAACCTCAGAAACCCTAGGGTTTCTGAAACTTCCTCTCCATGCGAGCAACTTCCACCCCTCTGTTCTCCCTCATCTCTCCATGGATGCCTTCGATTCAAAGAGCAAAGTTGCTCTAAAAACTTGCCTCTACACAGCCATGCCAATAATTCCTCCTAAAACTCAAGCAACCATGGAACCCGATACACATAACAGTTGGAATCCACCATTAATACCTGGTATCAAATCTTCCAAACCTTGCTCAATTCTATCCTAACCTTGTCTATCCCTTATGCTGATCATAACAAGCTATTAACCTAAGGTTCTTGTGCTCTAATCCGAGAGTTATTCATTCAAACAGTTCTTGCACTCCATGATCAAACTCCATGAAAACTCTCCAAACTCACCAGACTCAGTCATCTATCCTATCTTAACAATTCTATGCTATCAAAACCTAATAATTCTCACCTAAACATGCAATTCGAAGGATGAACATACCTGGTGCAAAGTGAAGAAAACAACTATGTAGTGTGCTGATCCAAGGCTTGTAATGATTGGAAAATGATCCAAGAACTTGATGATGAGTTCTGTATGCAACCAATGATGCTCCAAGGCTTTGAATCTCCCAATTCCAAAATTCTTGCTTCTTGGATGATCAACTTGCACAGCTCGAATCCTCCTTCAATTTCACCAATCTTGATGTGAATTATGATCCTTGGATGATGATGATGAAGATCCAATCAGAAAATGTGAGAATTGATGGAGATTTGGGAGAGTTTGAGTTGATTTTGCAAATTGGAAAAAGTGTGTGAAACTTGGTGTTATGAACAATATGAAGCACCAACCATGGCATGGAGTTACTCAAGGCAATATATAGATGACATTAGAACCTCCTAGAACTTTGGAGAAGCTTCCCATGCACTCTTTCCTTACATCTTGGATTATGTAACTTCCATTATAAGTAACCATGAATAACTTTCAAAACTTGAACCAAACTCAAAATTCCACTTTAGCCAATGTTCTCAAAATGATTTTTCCATTCAAAATGACCTATAATTTCACCTCATTTGGCCAAAATATGAAAAATCTCATTTTTAAGTCCTTTTTTATTCATTAAATCCACCAATTTTGAAACCTTGTGCTATGAACCTTTACAATCTCTCATGGTCACCTTTCTAGACTCAAAATGTCATTTGGAACAAATTTTATGTTGTGAAGTTTTCCATTTGAAGCTTCCTTGTATGAGTTTTGGGCATAGGCTTGAAATGACCTGTAATTCTCAGATGACCAAAATACCCTTTGCTTGCCAAGACCATAAGTAGAGTTCCATATATCGTATGAAGGAATACTATACCATTATAGAAAGCTAAGACAATGAGGAATAACTCTTATGTTTACCAGAAATTCATTTGAAATCTCCTTGAGGGGTAAACATTGCTTGGAAGTCAAGTCACTTTCACAGACAAAATTTCAGATACCTCAGATGACCTGTAACTTGCAAGGACCATAACTTGAGTTCTATAAATCTCCTTAGTGTCTTCCACAACTCAAATTAAAGGTATTGAGATCCTCTACAAGTTTCATGTTGGCCAAGGATCCATTTGAAGCTTGCATTTTGACTTATCTTGCTTGGAAATTTGACCTAAACTAGGGGATTTTACACAGAAACCCTAATTTAGAAACTCCTCTTCTCCTTGATTTCTCTTGATTTCTTCTTGGCACATCACCATATCCTTATTCTTCATGTCAAATGATGAACCCCACATCTCTCCAATAGACCTTAATGCCCTTCAATCAATCAATTGACCTAGGGTTGACCTAGAGTTGACCCCAGATGGAACTCTAGTTGACTGTCTTCAACTGCAACTCTTGTGATCATATCAATGACTTGCCTCCTTCTCCAAATGACTTTCTAAGTCTCCCATGATGTCTAGATACTCTCCATGCTCAATCCACAGCTCACAATTTCTTTGATGATCCCCAGATACCCTCAGATAGGAGATAGATGCACTGCTTGATCCATTGACCTCTTTGCTTTCAAATTCTTTCTGATGACTTGAGTATGCTTGAATTTGAATAGTAACCTCTTGATAGTCTCATAGAGATGAGAATAGTGCTTGGTCCCTATTGGATGACTTGCTATGCTTATGCTATGCAGATGGTTAGGCTATGTACATGACTCTATATGCAAATGCTAATGATATTGAAACATAAACCAAGTGAATAAGGTTGAGCAAATTTTAGGGTGCAACACTTACCTTCAACAGATGTCGAATAACCCTGTTAGAACATCTTGTCAAAACATCTTATTCTTCAGTTAGATATTCATGTTAAGACATCTTGTCCAACATCAAGCTGTCAAGTTAGTTTTATCAAAATTAGTGCCAACCTCAAAGGCTTGGACTCATAAAAAATAATTGTTGTTAAAGCCAAGGAAAAACTAGAAAAATAAGCAGAAGGACCAAAGGAAGAAAGATTGTAGAATGAAGCTTGCAATTATGATCCAAAGGACATATCCAGGAAGGACGTTGGCCTTAGGGTAGTGGTATTACTTGTCTTTATACGTAAGATAAAAATTGGGAATGCACTTATTGATTTAAGTGCAAGTGTGAATATTATACCAATATGGATAATAGAAAAGGATTAAGTATCTGCAAATAGAGCCATATGCAAGAGAACCGTAAATGGCAGGCAAAACATGCATGATACCAGTGGGAGCACTTAAAGATATGCTGATACAAATCAACAAGTTCTCATTTTCTGTAGACCTTATGATACTGGATGTCAAGCCAGACCCAAAGATACCTCTCATCTTATGAGGACCTTTCATGAAGACTATGAGTATGCTTGTGGATAGTGGAAAAGGTGAAGTAAATGTCAAAATCAAAGATCACGAGGTAAGCTATAAGGTAATTGGTGTCACGTGACACTGATCATTGTCAAGCTACTGATATTAAACAAGCACTTATTAGGAGACAACCCAATCATATAAGATTTTTGTTATTTCCATATATTTGACTAAACATCATGCATAATTTATTTGAATTTCCACTACACCAAGCCATTAGATCTTAGTATTATAATGACACAACACAAATCATATATAGTCGTTATCACAAAGGGTACGTTAAACGTGACCCAGTGCGTCTAGCGCGCTTGGTTGCATAGGAGGACTAATTAAGGATTTATGGGTTGGACGAGGAAATCTTTGCAACACTCATTATTTTGTTGCCCGAGGATAGGAAAATGTTTTCTAAATTGGGGAATGCAAAGATGATCCAAGCTATACGTATACATGTATGTTTTAATTATTTTCATGATTAAGTTTTTGAATTTTTTAAAAAAGTAATGCAAAAAGGAAGTTTGTCTACAGATGGTTCAGATAATGATCTGAATAGTTAAAATGTGTGCAATCGCCAACGATGGGTTGACAACAAAAGGTCAAAGAACAAATGGTATGAAAAAGGTTTTGTTATCTTTAAATGCTTCATTTGTGATTAATGTCTAACTATCTGTAAAATATAGTATGATTATGAATTCTTTGCTTGATTCGAAGTTTGATTTTTCTACTGTCTAGAGAAAACACATTAACGTAAGTCAAGAATCGTAAATCCTACCCAAGTGAGATGTGTGCAACCTCATATTTTACTTAAATCATAAGAGTAAACATGCATGATAACTATGTAGACTTTGCACCAGTCTTGCTAATTAGTTAATATATTTGAAAGCCATTGAAATGATCAAGGCATTATTTGTATTGAGTGAAAAACTACTTGACCTAAAAGGCCTACCTTGTGAGGGTGTGAATCCTTTGACAAACCCCTTTGATTTGTACAATAAAAATTTATTTTTTTCTTTCAAAGTTACAACCCTTATCCAAATTTAAAAAGAAAAACAATGTTCACTACCTTATTATAAGGATATGAGATCATGTTAAAGCAATGGTATTGAAAAAACAAAAGTTTGGGAGAAAAAGAAAAGGAAAAGTTTTCAAATGAAAAACTCAAGTAGAATTGGTGCAAGAAGAAGAAAGAAAAATGTTCTAATAAAACCAAAATAAAAATATTTGAAAGTCAAGCATACAAAAAGAAAAAAGATGATAAAAGAACATGGTTATAATAAAAATGCATACTAACACACTGCAACCACAATTTATAGCTAAAAAGACCAAAACCAAAATCCACTAGAAAGATGTGAAAACTGAACCTGAAAAGCCCAAACATGATGATGATCAATACTACTAAAAATATATTTAATCTGGGAGAGAGAGAGAGAGAGAGATAGAGAGAGAGAGAGAAAGAAAATGTTCATAATCATAAAAATCAATGGAATCGCCACGCTTGAAATACACATTAAAGAGAACCAAACAATCGTCATGCGTATATACACTGAATCAATTTTAAGAAATGACCTTGTCCTAAAACTTCTTTAAATACCAAATTGTACATTGATGGTAACTCGTGTAGGTAATACTTCAACATGGAAACTTGCATCGTATTCACAATTTTGATCTCTGTTGATTAAGAAATCTCTTTTTCCTAATATTGCTTCTAAGTTCTAACTAAACTAAATTAAGATGTTTTTTCTTTTCGTGTTTAACTTTTGTGGTTTATGAATAAATAAGTATTCATTTTGGATCTTCTCTGAGTTTGAGATGGAAAATCTTTAAAACACTCTTATGTTACTCTTACTTTGATGTCATTTTGTACGATTCTAACAAAATTGTTTGTTCCGCTAACTAGACATGCAGTGCCAATGTTGCAAGGTATTTGGATTTTGGTTGGTGGAGGAAGATTTCAAGGGAGAGAATAAAAAACATTTTTTCTGAAGTTTAGATGAGTTGGACATATGGTTATTCAGGTAGAGGTGAGAATATGACTATAAGGACAAATTTTTAAGGTTTAAAACTAACATTTATGATAGTTTCTTTAATATTGATTTTTTTTAAAGTATGGTTTAACCTTAAAACTTATTTAAAATTTTGTTTCACAATAAAGTTTTTAAGTAGTTCATTTTACCTGTTTTTAAATAGACTACAAAAATAAGAAGAAATTGAAGTTGTGAATTTTTGAAAGTAAGCTTCATCTCGCACTTAGTGTTTTATCTTGTAACTTGATCATTAAATTGTAAAATAATGAAGAATGAGTCTTGTAGTATTAGGGCATGTTTGGTTCAAAGGAGGGGAGAGGATGGATTTTAGTAAAGGGAAAGAGAGGGGAGGGGAGGTGAAGAGATGTATTTTATTTAAACATATATTTAGTTCAAAAGAGGGGAGGAGAGGGTAGGGAGAAGTTTTAATCAAATATATGTTTGGTTCACAAGGGGAGGGAAGGGGTTTTAAAACTAATTTACCTTTTTACCCTTAAAATATTATAACACTCATGCTAAATAATTTTAAAAAAAATGATATTCACCAATAAAAAGAAATTTGTCAATTCATAAACATCTAAGATAATCAAACACAAATTATTTAATATTTAAAATACTCTAAAATATCTTAAACTGGAAATAAAATATTGATAAACGTCATAAAATCACATTATATGATCAATGATTATAGGGACCATTTTTTTATCTTGATGATCCATTTAATCCTATAAATATTTATAAAATTAAAGTCTACATAATATATAACGCATACTACAAATATATATTGATATGTAATACAACACAACAACTTATAAAACAATTAAGTTATTAAAAATAAAATATTAAATAAAAACAAATATAATAAAACACATGGAAAAAAAGATGAATCATAATGATAAAAATAATGGATTTGTCGTTAAAAAATATGGTGTAATTCTAATAAGGTGATAAAAATTAAGGTATAATATTAATAAAGACAATCTTAAAATTTTATTTAAAAAGTGAGGGTAATTTTGTCAATATAATAAAAATAGATTTTATCATAACTCCTCTCCCTCCTCTCCCCTCCGAAAACCTCCAAGTAGAGGGAACAAAAAAATATTTCAGGAGAGATTCTGATTACCTCCAATCTCGTCCCCTCCCCTCATAAAAAATTGAATCAAACACACTTATTTTAAAATATTCCCTCCCCTCCCCTCCCCTCCTCCACTTTTTTTAATATTGATTTTTTTTAAAGTATGGTTTAACCTTAAAACTTATTTAAAAATTTGTTTCACAACAAATTTTTTAAGTAGTTCATTTTACCTATTTTTAAATAGACTACAAAAATAAGAAGAAATTGAAGTTGTTGTGAATCTGATACCTTAAAACTAAGTATAAACAGTTTCTTAATGATCAAAAAACACACAAGGGTTATGGTTAATAAAGAAGAAAACAACAAGGATTGGTTATTAAACTGCTATTCTTTCCTTTCTCTAGAGCAAGATTACAAGTATACAAGAATAACAAAATAACCTCTCTCTCTTGAAATTAGGATTTTATCTTCCTATTTTTCCTTATGACAAGATTAAGAAACTAGTATCCTATTTATAAGAAAAATAACACACTAACCTAATGGATTTTTTTAACAATTACCCATTACAAACTAACTTAGGGTACAAGCTAACTTAAACAATTGGGCTTACAAGCAAGGCCCAATTCAACATGCTAACAACCCTAGCAATATTGACTAATGCATGTTAGAACAAACTTCGAATACAACATGCATTACTCGCGAACAGACTTCGACCATACTAGAGTTCAATCCAACATCTCACAAATCTCCACCTTGGATCTAACTCTATAACATCAAGAAACTAGCTTTCTTCATGCAGCTTTATTAACTGCATATAGTGGAAAAACTTGCAACTGGGCAACGTCTTGGTGATCATATCAGCAACATTATGATCTGTCGAAACCTTCAGCACTTAGAGTTCTCCACGCTCGATTACACCTCTGATAAAATGCAACCTCACATCAATGTGCTTGGTGAAGGTGTGAGAAAAACATAAGAAAAAGGGGGTTTGAATTGGGTTTTCAAATCAATAAAATTTTTCGCCTCTTCACTTGTTCCTTTACGAGATTCTATAAGATGCATTGCAGAAGCATAAATAATAAAGCATAACACAAGTAAAGAACACAAGATATATCATGGTTCACTTGAGAGAGTCTCAAGCTAATCCAGTTCACCCTTCCAAGGTGATTTCGCCTTTATCAATCGAGGTCTTAATCCACTATAACCGAAACAGATTACAGATGCACAAGCAAACCGCTGGTGACTAACAATCAAACAATGACACGTTCAGTGATCCCTTCGGATATAACGTTCATTGACCCAAACAGGATTTCATTCACGATGACCGCATCCACTCGTCTTCTCAAGTCTTCTGATCTTCACTTGATCACTTGAGGAATCACCAATTCTAAATAGAATTGTTTTTCTGGAGATTACATGAATGCTTCTTATCAAGCAGATTACTCCTAATTTAAGTACATGGCCAATATTGAGCAACAACTCCTTGCTTCCTAATACAAAAACTATTTTAAAGATAAATCTCTATGAGATTATTAAAATAGTAGTTTCCATATTGCATGAAAGCTTTCTTATGTGAGCAATGCGGCTTCTTAGCATAAAGCTTTTCTTCTCTACAGTATGCTTAGCTATGTGTACTGGCTCAGCTAGCTTTGCTAACACTTGAATGAATCAAATGATCTTCTTTTATAGTGTATCTAAGAGAGTCATTGTGAGGGTAGAGATGTCCTTTCAAATTCCAACGGTCATTTCCCAACGGATAGAATAAGCATAGGTGTTGGATAGTACAGTGATGTCACTTTCCTTTGTCCTTTGCTTTTAACATTAATATATCATTGTGGGAGACAACTCTTATGAATAGTACATACGTCTTTGTCATAGTGGAATACTTGCGTACGTTGTACTGTAGTCTTCTTGAGCAAGTTTGTTGATCTTATCCATAAATGATGTGATCTTCGTTTATCAGCTTGGAGAGATCAACTTTTGTCTTGGTTCTTCTGATGATGTATCTGATGAGTAGTTCAGAAACTACTTTGGTATGATAGCATAATAACATCAGAGTTGTTAGACTTAAGCACCTTGTTTATCAGAGTGGATAGCAGCAGCTTATCTGAGTAACAAGTCTTTGTCTGGGTGAAGCTATTTCTTAAACATAATCTTCAACTTCAGAATCTAGTCTTCAGCATTCCAAGATCTAAGTTTCTCTGAAACAGTCTTGAGAATCTTCGTGACTAATTCTTTAGAGATCATATCTTCAGAGTCTTCAGAGTCTTGATCTTCAGAATCCTTAAGTCTTCAGAGTCTTTCTGCACTTAGTCTTCAGAGCCTTCAGCCTTCAGAGCTTCAAGTCATTAGAGTCTTCAGCACTTAGTTCTTTAGAGGACTAACTCTTCAGACACGTTGTTAGCTTCAAGATCAGATACACTTCTCAGAGCAGAATCCATAGGAGCTTTGCAACCACAATATCAGGCATCCTTGGATCTTTCTGATCATGATCAGATACAGAGGCATACTTGCTTCTTCAATATGCTTTGTGACTTGTCACACATAGTAGCTTGCATATAGTATTAAATTCACTTCTTGATAATGTTTGTTTGATCTGATATCTTTAATAATCGTGATCTGCACAAAACAAACATTAGAACATAAAATAGTTCTTTCAAATACTTCGTTGTTATCATCAAAACTTAGAGATAACTTGCAGAGACAATTCTTGTTCTTACAATCTCCCCCTTTTTGATGATGACAAAACCATGTATTTTGATAGAACATTTTATACATGGTAATCACCAAGCATAACATATTCAGAGTTTGAAGCAACAGCTCTCCCTGAATGTGTTAACCTCAAAAGTTCATTTATGCTTGTTCAGAGACTTTCTCTGATCCCAAGACTCACGAAATAGAAATTTTGATAGAACAAAACATATAAAAGAGAAGGAATACTTCCCTATGGTCTAAAAGAGCACAAGTCTTTAGCATCTGGACTTGTTCAGTAGAACTTCCATCTTCAGATCTTTAGAACTTGTTTTCTTTAGACATCGTATCAGAGCCATATAACTTCAGAGCCTTCTAAAGCATTTGCTGTTGTTCATCAGAACAACTGTAGCACAGAGACGAAATAATTATTTTCTAATAACTTAGCCACGCTATTTATCAGAAGCAGAACTAGTTTTTCAGATGAGAAACTCCCCTCGAGTTTCAGACTGGGTGAAAATCAAATATTTTGACTTGTGAACCTTTCTGAGTGAACTCCCTCTGGTTACAATAGGTTAGATATTAAGGTCTTTAGAACATGACTCAGTCTTCAGACTTGCTTTTTCAGAGTTTGACTAGAACATAGATCTTCATCTCAGATCCTCGGTTTTATCAGAGCTCGATGCATTGATCAAATTTGATTCTTGATCTATTGAAAGTAATTGATTCTGAGTCTGATATCAGTAAGCTTAATTCTGAATCTGATACTAATTCTTGCTTTTATGAAGATTTTTGATTCTTATGCTCTGATTATCATTTTCACAGACAGTTTACATCTTCTGAACATTATGATACCAAATACAAGATGACTTTAACTTTCAGAGATATTTCAACCTTTGAACAGTATTGGGTCCATCTGATTCTAAACATATGTTCACAAAGTGTATAACTTCGATTATATGAACAACCAGTTCGTTCGAACTCAGAGTTCTTTCATTTGACCTGTTTTTAGGATGCCTAGTGAACTTGTTCAGAGTTCCTCGGTAAAACATCAAACACACGGTTAGTAGTAAACGCAATTTATATCAGAGTTGATGTTTTGCATTCTCTTTAGGTTATATCAAAATCATATTTTATTTCTCCCCCTTTTTGACATCATCAAAAATATGAATTTTCATTAAAAAAACAAGATTTAAACTATTAGAGTCAAAAAATAAAACCTAAGTACCTAATTCTTAGAGGTTGACATCTTTTCCAGAATTTGTTGAAGCATGCACTGAAGAGAGTTGTTGACAATTTTTTTGTTCAGCAAAACTTGTAAGAGCAAGATTTGTCTCTACAGGATAATCTCTATGTTTTGATGATAACAATTGAGTATTTGTGAAAGAACCATTTTATGGTTTAATGTTTGTTATGTGCAGGTCATATTAAATTAAATATATTAGACCAAACAAACAGAAGCAACGTGTGCAACTAGTAACTTATGGAATTACTTAGTGTGACATCATGAAGCGCTTGTGAGAAGCTAGTTTGCTTATGTATCTGATCACGTTCAGTAAGAACCAAGGATGTTGTATATTGCAGTTGCAATGCTCCTGTGGTTTCTGCTCTGAAGAAGTGTATCTGATCTGAAAGCAAATGAAGCTCAGTGAAGAAGCAAGTTTATCTCTACATCTGATCATGATCAGTAAAGAATCAAGGATGCTAGATATTGCAATTACAATGCATCTATGGATTCTGCTCTGAGTTATGCATCTGATCTGAAAGCTAACGAGCGTCTCTGAATAGTGAGTCCTCTGAAGAACAAAGTGCTGAAGACTCTGATGACTTGAAGTTCTGAAGGCTAAAGGCTCTAAAGACCAAGTGCGTCAAGATTCTGAAGACTGGTTCTGAAGGTCAAGACTCTGAAGACTCTGAAGATGGGTTCTGAGGTCAAGACTCTAAAGACAGGTTCTGAAGGTCAAGACTCTGAAGAAGTGTTCTGAAGGTCAAGGCTCTGAAGATTCTGAAGACATGGTTTCTGAAGAATTAGTCATGAAGATTCTCAAGATTGTTTCAGAGGAAACTTAGTTCTTGGAATGTTGAAAGACTGGATTCTGAAGTGGAAGATTGTGTCAGAAGAAGATTCATCCAGATGCAAGACGTGTTACATCAGATAAGTTGCTGTTGTTCAATCTGATAAACATGTGCTTGAGTTAACAACTCTGATGCTGAAGCTTCCATACCAAAGTAGTTCAGAACTACTCATCAGACGAATCATCAGAAGAATCAAAAAGATTGAAGTACAACGTATGTAATTATTCAAATATGGTAAAGACGTTGGTACTGTTCAAGCATGGTTTCCAAGGATTAAATATATTGAAGATACAAGCTAAGGTCACTGTTCCAACACATGAGCATATTCTATCCGTTGGGATATGACCGTTGGAATGAGAAAGGATAACTATATCCTCACAACAACTCTATTGGCTGCAATATAAAAAGAAGAATCATTTGATCAAAAATGTTGCTGGGTTGCTGAGTAAAGCAATGATGTTGCTGTTAAGCTTCTCTATAAGAAATAACAGTTGATTCATTCAAATGTTATCATGCTAGTAAGCATGAAGTGAAGAAAGAAAGAAAGAAGAAAAGCTTAAATGAAAAGAAGCCTTAGTGCTCACACAAAAAAAAGCTTTTAAGCAATATGGAAACTATGTTCTTATAATCTCTTAGAGATTCATCATTAGATTAGTTTCTGCATTAGGAAGCAAGGAGTTGTTGCTCATTACTTGCTATGTGCTTAACTTGGAGTAATTAGCTTGCTAGGAAGCACCATTGTAATCTCTGACAACACAACATTCTATTTTAGAATTAGTGGTTCCTTAAGTGATCTTGTGAAGATCAGTATACTTGAGATGACAAGTGACAATAGTCATTTGTGGTTTTCTAATAGGAGATCTTTAGTGATCATATTCTATTAGATGTTAGTGAACGTTATATCCTTGGGGATCCCTGAACGTTTCATTAATCTGTTGTTAGTCAATTGCAGTTAGCTTGTGCATCTGTAATCAGTTCGGTTATAGTGGATTAAGTCCTTAATTGATTAAGGCGAAATCACCTTGGAAGGGTGGACTGGATTAGCTCGAGTGTTGCTCAAGTGAACCAGGATATATGATGTGTTCTTTACTTATGCTTTATTATTTATGCTTCCGCAATGTATTTAATATAAGCGCATAAAAGCATCAAGTGAAGAAGAAGACAAGAAAAGGAAAAAGTTTTATTAAGGCGTAAACCCAATTCAATCCCCCCCCTTTCTTGTGTTTATTTCTCACCTTCAATTGGTATCAGAGCTCCGGTTCTGTTACTGATGAATATCAAACACCTAACAGTGTCAGAAAAAGATCAATAGGCTGTGTCAAGAAATACTTTTGGGGATTTTTCACCATTCTTACAATTTCAGCCTCACATCAGTTTTTGAGGATGATGAGTTCTAAAATTGTAATCTATTTGGTTACTTGAGCAAGTCACTGATTCTGTGAAGTTTGAAGTTTGAAGTGTTGAAGCCTTCAACAACAAATCTCCTCAAGTAGATTATGAAAGAAGAATGAAGAATTAGCTGACAAGATAGATTCATCAGATAAGTAGATATATCTGTTGAATACTGATCTTCAAACACGTTTGGATTTTCAACGTAGTTGCTCAAAGTTCAAATCTTCAGCAAGCAAGAAATCAAGCTTTCTAAAGATTAATTCTATGTGAGTATGAGATGTTTTCAAGAAACGGACTAGTCCACACTTGACTTTCTCATGAAAACTCATTGGGATTTATCTTAAGTAAGAAAAGATATATTGCTGGCTGGTGAAGTTTAGTCATCAGAACGCCATAATGTAGTTTGCAGAAAAGGGCAAGTTCAGAAGAATGTTCAAATCTGGAAGAAATGACTCTTCAGATTCAAAGCATTTGAAAGTTGCTATTCTTGAATAAGGTTCAAAGAATTCTGCAGAGGTTTCAAGATAAGCAGTGTTTATCAACTCATCTGGATATGATGAAATTCAAAAGATCTGATATGAAGTAGCATGGACAATTAAGTTCTGTTAACTTGAGATGTTATCTCAGTTGAACAAACTGTAATTGATCAGATGTTTTCAGGCATTATTTGTAAGAACAGAGTATGCCTAAGAGGGGGGGGGGGGTGAATTAGGACTTTTGAATTTTTCCGGTTTTTATGGTATCTTGAAATATTACTGGTTTGTGTTTTTGGTTATGAAAGCAGAAGAAGAAAAATAAAAGAACAATGGACACCAGGATTTATAGTGGTTCCCCTCACAATCCGAGAGTACTCCACTCCCCTTTCAACATGAAAGAGAGTTTTCACTATTGTTTAATAAAGTACAACCTATCACACCATCAACCGGTGAGGCCTACTATCAAACAATAAAACTAACAAGTGTACAAGAACAATCCTCTTGTAAACACTCACCCTTGTGTCCAACAATCCTGGATCACAAGTCAAAATACACAAGTTTGTAAAGATTTTGATTTGAGAGTAATGATATCAAAGTTGATCTTCTCCAAATGATCAGAATTCACTCTTACAATTTTCAATACAAGTGTTCAAGGATGAATATGAAATTTATGCACATATGAACACTTAATGAAAGTTTTTGAAAATGGTGAATTTGATTCTAAGACAATGTAGAAAGTGTTTGGATATTGAAAAGTTTTTTATGTTGTTGTTGTATTTTCAAAATTGAAAAACTCAGAATTTATATGAGTAAAATACCCTTTCAAAAAGGTACATTGAGTAGACATCAAAAATATGAAATGGTATAATTTTTTAAATAATTTTTGAACTTGAAACAAAGCAATTTTTCACTGTACGTTCAGTGTTAATCGGTTAACCCATATGGTTAATCGGTTAACACTGGTACGTTAGCCCAGAAATTTCAAAATTCAAATTGGTTAACCGGTTAACCTATATGGTTAATCGGTTAACACTGCTAATTTTCAGAAAAATGCTTTTTTAAAAATTAATGTTATACCAATTCTAAGTTTTCAAAAACATGCTTATGTATTATGCAAAAATGCTTGATGTTTTTGAACACTTGTATATCAAATTATAAGGGTAGAATTTGATATACCGGTAATGCATCCAAGTCTGGAAGAATCATAGTTCCATATGTAGCTTGATTTGAAAGATATCTTGATTTGATCTTGAGAACTTTGAACGGCTTGTCTTTTTGCAATCAAGAGATGACCTTGAGTAGTATTGACATCATCAAAACTTGAGACTGAAGCATGCTTCTACATTCTCCCCCTTTTTGATGATGGCAATCAAAAATGTTGTGCGATATCTCTTGGTTCTTGATCTGATTCTCCCCCTATGTTTAGCAACTCCCCCTATCTTAATAGAGGAAAAAAATCTGCACACAGAGAGACATTAACAGAACCAAGCTCTTCTCCCCCTTTGACATCAGCAAAAAGGAAGAGCTTTCAAAGAAATCACAAGATAGCAGCATATATAGTAATAAGCACATGCAAAGCCAAGTAAACACAAAGCACAAACAGTAGTACATATAAAATGCAGCAAATAGAAATTGTACTTGTTACAATAAAACATAGTTCAAAAGAAAGCATAAAAACTTAAGACTAGAAAGCAAAGCAATAAAAACAACAGCAGCAGCATATTCTCTAAAAATCCTCATCCGCCATATCCTCCTCCTCTTCTTCTTCTTGTCCTTCATTTTCTTCATCAGATACAACAGGGCTGTCAGGGTTGGTGTGTGAGAAGAAAGTACAAGGTTCCGGAGAGAAGCAATGGCCCGGGAGGTTTCTCTATGCTGAGTCATGATAGTTTGGTAAAGGAACTTGTTTGTGATGCCTCCTTCAGGTACGGGAAAGGCCTGATTAGCATTAGCTCCTTCTTCTGAATACTTGTAAGTACCGTCATTATCCTTAAAAATTCCAGTATTCTTGACAATTTTAATCTCGTTGATCTCATTGGTGGTTGATTTCATCTTGATGGTTGGTTCACGGTTAAGATCCAAAGTAGTCAATTCCAAAATTCTTGATACCAGCCGTGCATAAGGAAGACGGGTTGAAAGAGATAGTTGTTGGGAGTTTTTCCAACTTTAGAGAGTGGGAGAGAGAAGTTAGAATTTTAAGAGGGAATATGGATTTTGGATATGGATTTGGATATTTAAGAGAATATGGACCACACAAACTATATTAAAAAAAATATAAAATTTTTCAAAAATTTTAATTAATTTTCGTTTCTGATTTTTTAGAAAAATTAACAGTGTTAATCGGTTAACCATATAGGTTAATCGGTTAACACATTAAAAAATTTAATCAGAATTGAAAATTCAACAGTGTTAATCGGTTAACCCATATGGTTAATCGATTAACATGCTCAAATTTTTGAAAAATACTTAAAAACAGAATGCATACACAAGAAAACATATCACAAATAATGCATACATATAATAGAGAAAAAGGTCAGATGTCACCTTCATCAAGAATCCCAAGTTCTCTCCGAATTTTGTAGAATGGTTCTTTTGCCAAAGGCTTGGTGAAGATGTCGGCGAATTGGTTGTGTGTGTCGACGAAAGTAATATCAACATCTCTGTTTAATACGTGATCTCAAAGGAAATGATGCCGGATATCGATGTGCTTTGTTCTGGAATGCATAACCGGATTCTTTGTGATATTTATGGCACTAGTATTGTCACATCGTAGAGGAATGCATCCGAGGTCAACACCATAATCCAGAAGTTGTTGTTTCAGCCATAAAATCTGTGCACAACAACTTCCTGCGGCGATGTATTCTGCTTCGGCGGTGCTGAGTGCTACACAAGCTTGCTTCTTGCAGGCCCATGATACTAGAGCATTCCCGAGAATGTGACATGTACCACTTGTACTTTTTCTATCGGTTTTGCATCCTGCATAGTCAGCGTCAGAATAACCAACTAAAGAACAAGTACTACCTTTAGGATACCATAATCCTACGTTGGTCGTTCCTTTGAGATACTTGATAATTCTCTTCACAACAGTGAGATGCGATTCCTTCGGATTTGCTTGGAAACGCGCACACAAACAAACTAAACATAATGTCAGGACGGCTTGTCGTCAAATATAGTAATGAACCAATCATACCTCGATATTTAGTAATATCAATTGGAGTACCAGATTCATCTTGATCAACATACGTTCCGGATCCCATAGGAGTAGACATCATCTTGCAACTATCCATATCGAATTTCTTTATTAATTCCTTACAGTACTTGGATTGGTTGAGAAAGATTCCATCCTTGGTTTGCTTGATTTGTAGTCCAAGAAAATAATTTAACTTTCCCATCATGGACATCTCGAATTCTTCTCGCATCATGAGTGAGAATTCTTCGCAGAGTTCTTTGTTTGTTGATCCAAATATGATGTCGTCGACGTAGACTTGTACTAACAAGGTGTTACCCTTGATCTTCTTTATAAACAGCGTCTTGTCAACCTTTCCTTTTCTAAATCCTTTCTCACATAAGAAGTTGTTAAGGCGATCATACCATGCTCGTGGTGCTTGTTTTAAACCGTAGAGAGCCTTCTTCAGTTTGAAAACATGTGAGGGATTTTTGAAGTCTTCAAAACCCGGAGGTTGTTTGACGTAGACTTCCTCATTAATGTATCCATTCAGGAAAGCGCTTTTGACATCCATCTGGAATAACTGAAAATTCATAGAACAAGCGTAAGCAAGTAGTAATCTAATTGCTTCTAACCTTGCTACCGGAGCGAATGTTTCATCAAAATCAATTCCTTCCTCCTGGTTGTAGCCTTGTGCGACCAATCTTGCCTTGTTACGAACTATAATCCCATTCTCGTCAAGTTTGTTCTTGAACACCCATCTGGTTCCTATAATATGCTTATTGTCTGGTCTTGGTACAAGTGTCCAAACTTGATTTCTTTCAAATTGATTAAGTTCTTCTTGCATTGCTATAATCCATTGGTCGTCGCCTAAAGCTTCATCGATCTTTGATGGTTCAATTTGAGATACAAACGCCATGTTGAGACAAGCATCCTTTAAATTAAGTCGAGTTGCAACACCTTGACTAATATCACCAATAACTTTATCAATTGGGTGATCTTTGTGTGTTCTCCATTCTTTCGGAAGATCTTGATTTTCTTGAGTAACATCTTCTCGTAATATTGTTTGATCATTTAAAACAATTTCTTCATTTTGTGGAGTATCTACAAAATCATCATCATCATCCAAAACAATATTATCCTCTTTCGAGGGGTTAGTTTCATCAAACGAAACATGAATAGACTCTTCAATGGTAAGAGTTCTTTTATTAAAAATTCTAAAAGCTTTACTATAAAGAGAGTAACCAAGAAATATACCTTTGTCGGATTTCTCATCAAAACTTACCGAGATTGTCCTTATTGTTGTTGAGAACGAAGCATTTGCAGCCAAATATGTGGAAGAATGATATATTCGGTTTCCTTCCCTTGAACAACTCATACGGAGTCTTTTTGAGTAGCGGTCGAATATTCACGCGGTTGCTTACAAAGCACGCCGTGCTTACTGCTTCTGCCCAAAAATATTTTGGAAGATTTGCGTCGCTGAGCATTGTTCTAGCAAGTTCAACTAGTGAACGATTCTTCCGTTCTACGACGCCGTTTTGTTGAGGAGTTTTTGGTGCCGAAAAATTATGAGAAATTCCATGTTCTTCGCAAAATTCTTCAAAGTCTGAATTTTGAAATTCTCCACCGTGGTCGCTTCTTATGGAGGCTATAGTGAGTGACTTCTCGTTTTGAATTTGTTTTGCATACTTTTTGAATGCTTTGAACGCATCATTTTTCTGCGCTAAAAACATTGTCCAGGTATATCGAGAAAAGTCATCAACAATAACTAAAACATAAATACTACCTCCAAAGCTCTTCGTTCTTGATGGACCAAAAAGATCCATGTGCAACAATTGAAGTGGTCTTGATGTAGAAACCACTTGCTTGGATTTGAAAGTTGTCTTGGTCTGTTTTCCCTTTTGACATGCATCGCATAATTTATCCTTGATGAATTTTATCTTCGGAAGCCCAACAACCAGATCATGCTTGATTAATTTGTTTAGATGCTCCATGTGAATGTGAGCAAATCTTTTATGCCAAAGCCATGCCTCGTTGTTGTTTTCCATAAGACATTTTATCTTCAAGGAAGAATCATCAAAAGAGATCATAAAAATATTATTATATCTTTTACCTTTTAGCAGAATCTCATGAGTGACTTCGTGTTCGATCAAGCATTCCTCCTTTGTGAAGTTGATTTTGAACCCTTTGTCACACAATTGACTGATGCTAAGCAGGTTATGCTTAAGGCCTTCAACAAAAAGAACGTCTTCGATAATTGTACATGGAGGTGCACCAATGGTTCCAACTCCAAGAATTTTTCCTTTATTATCATCACCGTAAGTGACGTATCCTTTGGCCTTTAATGATAGACTTGAAAATTTGTTTATATCTCCCGTCATATGCTTCGAGCAGCCACTATCAAGATACCATTGATTTGTGGTTGTCTTCAAGCATACCTACAAAACAAAATTAGGTAGTGTTAGGTACCCAAATTGCTTTGGGTCCTTGATAGTTAGTACCCTTTTCCACCCACACATAATGCCCCTTTGCAATACCAATATTACGTACATAGCAGGCATTAGGTGTGTGCCCTTTAATTCCACAATAAAAACATGTAGGTTGAAAATGACTTCTATATCTAGGAATATAATTCTTTTTCTTATTAAATCTTTTCTTGTTATGATTTTGATGCTGAATTTTAGAAGTGCTTGTCTCTTCCTTAACAATTTGTTCACTTGCTCTTACAAAAATGGTCTCATTGGTGCTTGGTTTTGAAAATTTAGAATATCCCAATCTACTTTTATCATTAGGATACCTTTGATGTTTAAGAATCTCTTCCAAGCCAATTTGACCTTTTTCGTATCTTTCTAAAACTCTTTTAAGTTGAACAATTTGAAAAGACAAAGACTCACAATTCTTACATACAAGACTTTGTTTTTCATCCATCACCTTTTGTTTTTCATCTTCAATATTTTTCAAGAAATCATAATTTTGTTTTTCTAAAAATAAAATTCTTTTCTTTTGTGATGAGATGTTTTTATACAAAGTCTTGCACTCTTTTAGAAGTTCATCTATAACTTCTTGAGCATCATTATCATAGACAGAAAAATTACTACTAACCTTATTTTCGTCATCGGAATGGTGAGAGGCCATTAAGGCAATATTTGCACATTCATCGCTATCTGATTCCGATGATGAACTCACTTCGTTATCATCCCATGCGACATAAGCCTTCTTTGTTTTGAAATCCTTCTTGCCCTTGAATTTTCCTTTATTTGCGAGTTTTGGGCAATCTGGCTTTATGTGACCTTGTTTCCCACATTCGTAACATGTAATTTCTTGGTTTGATGTGGATGCCTCCTTTTTCCTGAAATGTCTATTCTTTTTAGAAAAAGAAGAAGTTTTATTATTATTAAAAAACTTACCAAGCTTCTTTACTAGAAGCATGAAATTTTCGTCTTCGGAAGATTCGTCAATTTTATCATCCCTTGTGTCAGTCTTCAAGGCAATTCCTTTGGACTTCTTGTCTTGACTTTCATGTTTCTCAAGCCTTCCAAGTTCCAGTTCATGCTCTTGAAGTTTCCCGAATAGTGAAGCGGATGTCATTGTTGAAAGACTTTTCTTTTCCGAAATGGCGGTCACCTTCGGTTACCATTCTCTTGTCAAGGATCTTAGGACTTTTAAGTTGAGATCATCGTTGGTGAAGGTCTTTCCAAGAGCAATCAGATGATTTGTTAGATGAACGAACCTCTTTTGCAAGGCAACAATAGATTCATCGGGCTGCATACGGAACATCTCATATTCTTGACTTAACATGTTAAGTCTTGATCTTTTTACTTCTGCTGTTCCTTCATGCGTTTCTACCAAGGTATCCCAAATCTGTTTTGCCGATTGACACTGTGATATGCGAAAGAATTCATCCATACTGAGAGCGCTTTGAAGTATGTTGATTGCTTTCTTCTCATTCAAGATTCTCTTCTTGTCATCTTCATCATATGAGGATTTAATCTTTGGGGTTCCAACACCATTTACCACACTTGTAGGAACATGTGGACCAGTTTCAACGGTTTCCCATATACCATCTCCTTGAGCCTCAAGATGTGCCTTCATATGGATTTTCCAAAAATCAAAGTATTCTCTAAAAATGAGTGGTGGCTTGTTACTACTTCCACCATCTTTGAAAACCGGGTTGGTACTTGCGGAAGCCATACTGAATCGTTAGGAACATGTTACCTTAACCTGCTCTGATGCCAATTGTAAGAACAGAGTATGCCTAAGAGGGGGGGGGGGGTGAATTAGGACTTTTGAAAATTTTCCGGTTTTTATGGTATCTTGAAATATTACTGGTTTGTGTTTTTGGTTATGAAAGCAGAAGAAGAAAAATAAAAGAACAATGGACACCAGGATTTATAGTGGTTCCCCTCACAATCCGAGAGTACTCTACTCCCCTTTCAACATGAAAGAGAGTTTTCACTATTGTTTAATAAAGTACAATCTATCACACCATCAATCGGTGAGGCCTACTATCAAACAATAAAACTAACAAGTGTACAAGAACAATCCTCTTGTAAACACTCACCCTTGTGTCCAACAATCCTGGATCACAAGTCAAAATACACAAGTTTGTAAAGATTTTGATTTAAGAGTAATGATATCAAAGTTGATCTTCTCCAAATGATCAGAATTCACTCTTACAATTTTCAATACAAGTGTTCAAGGATGAATATGAAATTTATGCACATATGAACACTTAATGAAAGTTTTTGAAAATGGTGAATTTGATTCTAAGACAATGTAGAAAGTGTTTGGAGATTGAAAAGTTTTTTATGTTGTTGTTGTATTTTCAAAATTGAAAAACTCAGAATTTATATGAGTAAAATACCCTTTCAAAAAGGTACATTGAGTAGACATCAAAAATATGAAATGGTATAATTTTTTAAATAATTTTTGAACTTGAAACAAAGCAATTTTTCACTGTACGTTCAGTGTTAATCGGTTAACACTGGTACGTTAGCCCAAAAATTTCAAAATTCAAATTGGTTAATCGGTTAACACTGCTAATTTTCAGAAAAATGCTTTTTTAAAAATTAATGTTATACCAATTCTAAGTTTTCAAAAACATGCTTATGTATTATGCAAAAATGCTTGATGTTTTTGAACACTTGTATATCAAATTATAAGGGTAGAATTTGATATACCGGTAATGCATCCAAGTCTGGAAGAATCATAGTTCCATATGTAGCTTGACTTGAAAGATATCTTGATTTGATCTTGAGAACTTTGAACGGCTTGTCTTTTTGCAATCAAGAGATGACCTTGAGTAGTATTGACATCATCAAAACTTGAGACTGAAGCATGCTTCTACATTATTTTTCAGAAATTTTTAATGAATGTTTTGAGAAATAAAGGTGTAAGGAAAGATACAATGACAGTAGTCATTCTGTCTTAGGTAAAAAGGATTTAAGTCTCTGGTGTTATTCAATTTGAATAAGTCAGTAGATATTCTTTTTCAAGAGCAGGTGTTTCTGTTAAACTCTGTTGATCTAACTCTTTACAAGTTAGCTCAGCATTGTAAGAGCAAAATTGTCAGTCAGACTGTGTCTCTTGATACATCTGAGTTTGATAATAATTGTATCTAGATTGGATCTGTATTTGTTTCAAGTAGACAAATTCAGAAGATGAAGCCTGATGGAAGCTAGATACTCTATACTCATGAAGATCAGTATATCTGTGCTCTGAGGATGTCTCTCAGAAATCAGATAGATGTTGTTGTGTTGATGAAGATGCTACAGAACACAACCAAAGGAATTGAGATCAGTTCAAGAAGAGTTATTCTGTAGATTCTACTTCAGATGTTGTTACTGGTTTGTTTCACAAGACGTTGAAGAATCAGAAGCAGATTATGTTCTAGCTGAAGAATCAGAAGCTAACCCAGATGCTATTCAATTAGCTGCTTCTGAAGAATCAACCATGAGAAGTTTCCCCCAGAATCAAATCTTCTCTTCTAGAAGAGACGTTCATTGGGAAGAAGGATGACTCCAGAAGAACAAGATTCTATTTTCTCAAAGCTTGTCAGCAAGAAGTTTTTGACTACACAGAAGACATGTGTTTCTATGACAAGGTTAGAATTCATACTCTTGTCAATCTCCTTTGTTGATCAGTATAACATCAATATAAATCACATGAATATTAAAAATACTTTTTAAATGTTTTTTGAAGAAGTAGTACGTGTTCATCAACCTCTCAGTTTTGGATATGAAAAATTCCAGAAACTGTTCTCTATTTTTAAGAAATTATTCTTGGCCTAATACAAGCTCCCAGAGCATTGGTATAAAAGGCTAAGTAATTTTCTAGAAAATTATTTTGTCAAAAGAAAAGTTGATACTACTCTTTTTCTTAAAAATTATTAAGAAAGATATTTTAAATCTATCAGATTTATTTATGTTGATAATAGTTTTCTATGGAACCATATACTTCACTTGGAAAGGAGCTTGTTGAGTGTATGCAGGCAGTAGCTGAAACTAGAGCTCTGGGAAAAGAAGAGGCTAGTGAAGTCAGATCAGAAGTTGTACAGAAAAGTTCTGTTACACTGATTTTGTAGAGGCTCTATCTATCAAGACATCTCTCCTTCAAGTGTTGGTGATTCTGAAGCAAAGTTACAGAAGCAAGGCTACTGAAGTAAAACATCAGAAGCAAAGCAACTGAGACAGTAGACACTTTCATTTGGTATCAGTATAGATTCAGAAGAAAGGCTACAGAGGCAAGGTACACAAGCTACAGAGGCAAATGTCAGAAGAATCTGAGAAACAACTCTATAGAAGACTCTGAGCAGTTGGTTGATATGTCAGCAACACAGCTCACTTCTCTGGATAACAAGGAATCCTGAAGATTGAAGATCTAGTTTGATCTGAAGCATACCTCTGGATGAAATGTTTGCTGAAACATTCACTAGAGCTAAGCTGCATAGATCTGAAGCTAAGGATCTAATGCAAGGAATCATTTCCATAGTTTTTAATTTCACATCTAGTTGTTCACTCAATAGATGCTGATCAAGATATGTTGGGTTGCAACTTCACTGTCAGAAGAAAATACTTTGGATATCATAAAGTTGGTATCAGACGCTTACCAGTCTCCAACCTTCTAAAGTAGCACTTCTGGACAAAGGCTGATTGTTGATAATCAGAAGAACTTGCTAACATAATAGAAATAGTTATGATTAGAAAGTCTGCTGTAAAGAATCTCGTCAGAAGATTAAGCAGAAGCTTTAAAGGTTTCTGAAGCTAATTCAGAAAGGAAAATGTTTAGTGAAGATGTTGATACATGAGTGTATCAGTTGCTGTTCACCATTCTCTGAACTCCTCAGATCTAGTGGAAGTTTGAAATTGATCTGTTGGAAAGATGTTTCTAACGTTCTAGTTCTTCACTTTCAAGTTCAGACTTTAAAGGTAGAACAATCATTAAAGGAAATGTTGGTAATCATGATTGATGAAAGTATTCAATACTGTAGTCAGAATGATTGATCAAATACCAAATGCAATTCGTATCTCTCATGATGCATATTGTTTTTGGAAGTCTCAATTGGTATCAAGTATTTTCTAATGAAGTACTGTTGCTTAGATTCAAATTATGATTGATTTGACAACAAGCTTGGAATCAGAAACCATAGGTGGAGAAACCTAAGGTGATTTAGCAGAAGATCCTACTCTTTCTGTTGGTACTCAGAAGTTCTCACACCTTCAGTTGGTACGAGAATTCTAGAAGAAGAAGTCACCCTCAGATACTGATTGATAAGAACAAGATTGTCACTCAAATTGTTTAAAGGAATCCATCCTGGTTTGATGACAGTTTGTGATGATAAATTGTCTTTATTCAAAGGATAAATTCTTGGTGCAAGAAGATATAGCTTTCATCTAGAAACAAGTCATATTGAAGAAAAAGGCATGATCATCGGTATCAAAATTGGTAGATTAGAAGATGAAGACCAAAGGAAGAATCTGAAATGGATGAAGAATATAGCAGACAGAAGATTAATCTGTCAGAGAGCAGCCAACTAAGACTCTCACGCATTCAACATACACTCTGAGAAAGAAAGAGGTTAGTAAAATGGTAGATCAGAAGCTCTACAAAGGTGTGAGTTGTACTCTTCTGTATTTTACTATTTCTAGTCCTGACATTATTTTCAGTACATGTGTATGTGCTTGATTCCAATCAGATCCTGAAGAATATCACTTAATAGTTGTTAAGAGATTTCTGAGGTATCTGAAAGGTACTACTAATGTGACTCTATGTTGCAGGAAACCAGATAACTATTTTTAGTAGGTTTCTGTTATGTTGATGTTACTGAAGATAGAGCTAGTTGCAAAAGTACCTCTGAATAGCACTCTCCCCTACAAAAGCAAATACTGCAAAATGCAGATTGAAGTATCATATGCTAGATGGAGTGTCAAATGAAGGACATTCATTTCCATAAGATTGAAGGATCAGAATGCAAAGTGTTGACACATCACCTTCAATTGATACCAGATGTTGTTTAAAGATCTAAGCAAATCTGAAGTCGTAGACTATCAGAAGTTTTGGATCATTTGGAGATCTGGATAAAAGATTCAATTAGAAGATGGCTTGTCAAATCAAACGTTGATACTTCTGAAGTATAGTGTTTTGATGTTGAAGAAACAAGCTAAAATAGTTTCATTATTTCACACCTTCAATTGGTATCTTATACCTTCAATTGGTATCTTACATCTTAAATTGGTATCATGTCTCTGACATCCAACCAGAAGCAAAGCGTCAGATGATTCTGAGCGAAACTTCAGAAGATGTTTGAATGAAGACACAGAAGGTTCTGGGCGCAGAACTTTGAAGCAAAAATTCAGAGTCAACCACTAGCACAAACCTCTGAATTTCTCACCTTCAATTGGGTATCAAACCTTTCAAAAGAAAGAATCAAAGCAAGGCCAGAACAAGCACTTCAACTCTAGAACTTGAGACTTCTTGAAATATTTCTTCAATTGGTGTTAGACTCTAAAATTGGATGTATTTCAAGTTGTTCTAAGGACTGGAATAATTGGTATTAAGATCAAGCCAGAAGGAAGAAGGAATTTCAACCTTCTTGTCTAAATCTAACAGAAAAAGATTCTTGAAAAGAAACTTCCAGATTGGTACAAGAAGCTGAAGATGCTAAGAAGACTAAGCAAATTGCTGTAGTTGGTTCTTCTTCTAAAATTACTCTTGTACGTTGAGAACGTGACATTAGTAAGTATAGATAAGATCAACAAGCTATGAAGGATGCACAAGTTGTCAAAGAAAGATCTGTTGATCAGAAACTTGTCAACAATCCTCGTCAGAGCATGCTTCCACAAACTCTGAAGAGTTGTCACTCTCCAAGAAGCAGGGGGAGATATAGAAGATGAAATTAAAAAAATATCAACCTACCTTATTGGTATCAACCTGTAAGAAGTAAGTTCTCAGGGGGAGAAATGAAAGATGATTAAGTTCTCAGGTGCTATCTCTCAACTCCTATCTTTTTAATTTCTGACATTTAAAAGAGAGAAATATTTTTTCTTAAAATCTATTTTTTCAATGAAAAACTCTAACTTTTTGATGATGTCAAAAAGGGGGAGAAATGAAGATAATTTTGATATAATATGGAATAATAGTATATAACAGGGAAAATGAAATGGGGAGAAATGAAAGATGTTTTTAATATAACTTGGGGATAAATGGAAAATGTTTTTGAGAAATAGAATATAGCTTTGATATATTCTATAACCTGAAAGAGAATGCAAAACATATAAACTGCGTTTATTACTAAATGTGTGTTTGATGTTTTTTCCAAGGAACTCTAAACAAGTTCACTAGGCATTCTAAACAGGATAATTGAAAGAAATCTGAGCTCAAATGAACTGGTGTTCATATAATAGAAGTTATACACTTCGTGAACATAGATTCAAAATCAGATGGACCCAATACTGTTCAGAGATCTGAAAGTTAAAGTCATCTGGAATCAGAATGTTCAGAAGATGTAAATTGTCTGTGAATATGATAATCAGAGCATAAGAATCATAAATCTTCATAGAAGCAAGATTTGGATTCAGAATCAGAATCATGAGTATCATGTATTGGTGTCAGACTAAGAACCAAAATGGGTATCAGACTCAGATTCAATATTGGAATCAGATTCAGAAGTAAACATTCTATTGGTTTCTATTGGTATCAGACTGCTTCAAGAGATCAAGAATCTGAGAAGAAAGCAAGTCTGAGATACTGTATCAAGATCAGAAGATCCAAATATCTGACATACTGTAATCAGGGGGAGTTCTCCCAGGAAGGTTCACAATTCAGGATATTTGATTTTCACCCAGTCTAAAACTCAGGGGGAGTTTCTCATCTGTAGATAAACAGATGTGTTGAAGATCAAGAGAAAATGCTTTAGAAGATTCTGAAGTTATATGACTCTAATACGATGCTTAGAGAAGACAAGTTCTAAAGATCTGAAGATGGAAGTTCTGTTGAACTAGTCCAGATGCTGAAGACTTATGCTATCTTATATCGTAGGCAAGTATTCCTTCTATTCTACTCTATTTGATTATGTTTTATCAAATTTATTTTTTGTAAGTCTTGGGATCAGAGTATGTCTCCGAACAAGCATAAAAATGTTTTAAAGGTTAACACATTCAGGGGGAGCAGTTGCTTAGAGCTCTGAATAGGTTAATGCTTGGTGATTACCCTGTATAAAATGTTCTATCAAAATACATGTTTTTGTCATCATCAAAAAGAGGGAGATTGTAAGAGCAAGATTTGTCTCTACAGGATAATCTCTATGTTTTGATGATAACAATTGAGTATTTGTGAAAGAACCATTTTATGGTTTAATGTTTGTTATGTGCAGGTCATATTAAATTAAATATATTAGACCAAACAAACAGAAGCAACGTGTGCAACTAGTAACTTATGGAATTACTTAGTGTGACGTCATGAAGCGCTTGTGAGAAGCTAGTTTGCTTATGTATCTGAACATGTTCAGTAAGAACCAAGGATGCTATATATTGCAGTTGCAATGCTCTTGTGGTTTCTGCTCTGAAGAAGTGTATCTGATCTGAAAGCAAATGAAGCTCAGTGAAGAAGCAAGTTTATCTCTACATCTGATCATGATCAGTAAAGAATCAAGGATGCTAGATATTGCAGTTACAATGCATCTATGGATTCTGCTCTGAGTTATGCATCTGATCTGGAAGCTAACGAGCGTCTCTGAAGAGTGAGTCCTCTGAAGAACAAAGTGCTGAAGACTCTGATGACTTGAAGTTCTGAAGGCTGAAGGCTCTGAAGACCAAGTGCATCAAGACTCTGAAGACTGGTTCTGAAGGTCAAGACTCTGAAGATGGGTTCTGAGGTCAAGACTCTAAAGACAGGTTCTGAAGGTCAAGACTCTGAAGAAGTATTCTGAAGGTCAAGACTCTGAAGAAGTGTTCTGAAGGTCAAGGCTCTGAAGATTCTGAAGACATGGTTTCTGAAGAATTAGTCATGAAGATTCTCAAGATTGTTTCAGAGGAAACTTAGTTCTTGGAATGCTGAAAGACTGGATTCTGAAGTGGAAGATTGTGTCAGAAGAAGATTCATCCAGATGCAAGACGTGTTACATCAAATAAGTTGCTGTTGTTCAATTTGATAAACATGTGCTTGAGTTAACAACTCTGATGCTGAAGCTTTCATACCAAAGTAGTTCTGAACTACTCATCAGACGAATCATCAGAAGAATCAAGAAGATTGAAGTACAACGTATGCAATTATTCAAATGTGGTAAAGACGTTGGTACTGTTCAAGCATGGTTTCCAAGGATTAAATATATTGAAGCTACAAGCTAAGGTCACTGTTCCAACACATGAGCTTATTCTATCCGTTGGGATATGACCGTTGGAATGAGAAAGGACAACTATATCCTCACAACAACTCTATTGGCTGCAATATAAAAAGAAGAATCATTTGATCAAAAATGTTACTGGGTTGCTGAGTAAAGCAATGCTGTTGCTGTTAAGCTTCTCTATAAGAAATAACAGTTGATTCATTCAAATGTTATCATGCTAGTAAGCATGAAGTGAAGAAAGAAAGAAAGAAGAAAAGCTTAAATGAAAAGAAGCCTTAGTGCTCACACAAAGAAAAGCTTTTAAGCAATATGGAAACTATGTTCTTATAATCTCTTAGAGATTCATCATTAGATTAGTTTCTGCATTAGGAAGCAAGGAGTTGTTGCTCATTACTTGCTATGTGCTTAACTTGGAGTAATTAGCTTGCTAGGAAGCACCATTGTAATCTCCGGCAACACAACATTCTATTTTAGAATTAGTGGTTCCTCAAGTGATCTTGTGAAGATCAGTATACTTGAGATGATAAGTGACAGTAGTCATTTGTGGTTTTCTAATAGGAGATCTTTAGTGATCGGATTCTATTAGATGTTAATGAACGTTATATCCTTGGGGATCCTTGAACGTTTCATTAATCTGTTGTTAGTCACTTGCAGTTAGCTTGTGCATCTGTAATCAGTTCGATTATAGTGGATTAAGTCCTTAATTGATTAAGGCGAAATCACCTTGAAAGGGTGGACTAGATTAGCTTGAGTGTTGCTCAAGTGAACCAGGATATATGATGTGTTCTTTACTTATGCTTTATTATTTATGCTTCTGCAATGTATTTAATATAAGCGCATAAAAGCATCAAGTGAAGAAGAAGACAAGAAAAGGAAAAAGTTTTATTAAGGCGTAAACCCAATTCAATCCCCCCTTTCTTGTGTTTATTTCTCACCTTCAAAGCTTTCTCTGAAAACTTATTGTTCTTCCTTCATAGCTTGTTGATCTCCTCAAATCTCACTAATGGCATGCTCTAAACGTACAAAAGCAGTTTTAGAAGAAGAACCAACTACAACAACTTGCTTAGCCTTCTCAGCATCTTCAGCTTCTCTATCCAATCTGACAGTTTCTTTTATGGAATCTTCCTCTGTTAGAATTCTCGCTTCTTCAGCAGCTCTTTCTTCAGCTTTGTTTTGCTTCGCAGTAAGAAGCTTGAAGTTACTTATCCTTTCTAGCTTGTCTTCACTTTCCTTTACCAGCTGAACTTCGGCATCCTTAGTGGCTTTAGAAAAACTTGAAATTCGTCCAAATTCAAAGTCTAACCACTTCTGAAAAACGTCCCAAGAAGTCTCTGAAGGTGAGATATAACTTAGAAGGGGGGGGGGGGGGTTGAATAAGTTTAGAAAACTAATACTTGAAATAAATCACACAATTATTTTTATCCTGGTTCGTTAAACAACTACTCCAGTCCACCCTTCCAGAGTGATTTGCCTTTCTCAACAAGGTCTTAATCCACTATTAAATCAAACTGATTACAATAGTATCACCTAAGAACTACAGTTCTTAGTCTTCTCAAGAGCTACTGATTCACACTGAATCCTCTTAAGGAAATTCCTTTACAAACAATGTAAATAAAATACAAGAGTTTTTAATGCTTCTATAAAGCTATAATCACAACAGTGATTTTTCTCTTAAGATTTAAGTACAAAGATTCTATGAAGAATAAGAATGAGAGCTTATGAATATTTGGTTTCTTTTCAGCAAGTGTATAGCTCAAGAGTGTGTAACTGAAGAATGAAGTGAGAGGCTCCTTTTATAGGCAACTGAATTTTCCACGTTGAAAAGAGAGTCCAAAAGGTCTGAGCCTTTTTGTCTTCACATGTACTGACCTTTCCTTGAAATAGATGGCACAGATAAATCCTTTTTGTCTGTGTAAGTGTATCTAGCACAAATAAGGAAAGAGACGTTGAATGATTCCAACGGATACATTCTTGAAAACACTTCTTCAGTTTCAGCAAGTTCTTCAGAGTTTGAATAGATCAGAGTCTTCTGATGAGATTCAGAACTATGCTGTATCAGAGTCTTCTGCAGCTTGTGTGCTTCTAGCGTGTTGATCATCAGAGCATCTTGACACAGAACTTCAGTGCTTGGCAGCGTAGGTACTTTCAGAAACTTCTGTAGATCAATGCTTTGAGAAACTCTTCAATCAATATTCTTCTAAACTTCTGATGCTACATCTTCAGATGCTTCTGATTATCTTCAGATGCTTCTGGCTATCTTCAGATGCTTCTGACTCAGAATGTTCTGGAGCTTCTTTCTTTAGATCCTTCTAGAGACTACGCTCAGGATCTTCTGTAAGGAGCAAGCAGATTCTTCTGTAAGATGCATCTGGCGCTTCAGATTCAGAATACCTTCTTGTATTCAAAGACAAATTTGCTTCTAGAGAGTCAATATAATTTTAATCTGCAGTAAAACTCTCAAACAAATTTTAGAGTATATAATTCTTAAATATAAATTTCCTAACAGTTATCATCAAAACAAAGAGTAATTATTAAGAACCAATCTGTGTTCTAACAATCTCCCCCTTTTTGATGATGACAAAAAGTATCAGAAATTTTATTTAATTGAACTTAAAGAATTATAACTCCCCCTGAGATGATGAATCTCCCCCTGAGTTAAATATGAAAAAGGAATAGAAACTTCCCTTTTTATCTTGAGTAATCTTCAGGGTCAGATCTTGCCTGTCTTGTAATAATCAATGATCAGAATATCTTGCAGATATAAGATTCAGATTTTGATAAAGGATAAATGATCTGAGAAACTCAGAGGTTCTTTTATAGAGTGTTCTTATCAAAAGTTCTGAAATAGTCAATTTAGATATTAGAAAAAAATAGATATGTCTGAAGATTCATTCTAGTGAAATTATATTAAATAGTTCAGATCTTTATTTTCTCCCCCTTTTTTGTCATAAGCAAAAAGTAAAAAAAAAACTTTTAATAAAGACAAGTAAAAGGAATAAAAGCAGATAATTCAATGGAGAATAACAGTCTGATTTAATTAAAGATAACAGATCACAAACTACATCAGAAGATATTGCAAAACATTCAGATGCAAAGATAACAGATGCACAAACATGAGAAAAAAAAATCTAAGTGTGTTTAGACAAAAGCATCTTCAATAGGTCTGTGATCTCAGATTGTGATTGCTCTTGCTTTGACATGAACTTAGTGATTGTCTCATTCTTCTCATCTTGTTTGGTCATCCATTCTGACATGTCCTCAGATTTCTTGTCTTGCTTTGCCATCCAAGATCTGATTTCAGATTGACCAGCTTCCAGAGCAGCAATCTTGTTTGCCAAATCTGGATTCTCTGTCTTGATTTCAGATGATGGAGGTTCTGTATCCTGAACAGAGTCAATTGCCATATGTTCTGGAGATCCTGAAGAGGGTTCTACCAGAGTCATAGTTAAGGTAGGGGCAATTTGTTCTGGTGGAGGAGGAGGTGGAGGAGCATCCAGACACAGCAGAGGCCCAGTCTTGTTATCAATCCAGAATTGATTCCTTTCAGCTCTGAGCTTTGCATCATCAGAACATATGTTCTTTAGATTAGAAGCTACAATGTTGAATCTATTCAGAAATCCTTTCCAGATGATTTCAGTCTCATTTACATCCATAGATTCAGAGCATCTTCTTTGAACAGTACCTAAAGACATCTGTAATTCTTGCAAAAAACGTTTGAAATAAATGTTCAATATTAAGTCTGGGTGGAGGTTTGAGCAAGGTTTCCAGAGTCATCTGTTTAGGCTTTGGAGTTGGTGGTATCAATGATTTTGGAATGGAAATCAGAGGAGGGGGAACATATGGGAAAAATGGAATTTCTGGTTTCTGAGGAAGGGATCTGTTTAAAGCATTAATCAGATTGGGTTGAGGTCTGGTGCATGGGTAAACATCATCAAAGACTGCATTAGAGTATGGTACAAAAGCAGATTTTGATGGTTTATCAGATGCAACTGTGTTGTCAGATGCAGAATGCAGAGCTGAAACAGCAGCTTTACCAGATTTATCAGATATGGTGGCTAAAGATCCTTCATTTTCCATAGATTTAATATATGAAAGGATCACAGATGGAAGGGTTGGTGTAAGTTTAGGTCTCAGAGGTGTCAAGGGTTCAGAGGGCTCAACTCTATCATAAAAATCTTTAAGTTTGAAACCATAAGATAAATTATGATACAGAGAGGACACTTGAGCACACGAGATTCCAGATGATGATGGAATAGATGAAGGCACAATCATCTCATATGAAGGTTCAGGTGGAGGCATAGGTTCTGGAATTGCAGTTTTGGTAGGTACAGATGATACAGGTTCAGGGTCATGAACAGGGTATTTGTCAGATGGATTAATCAGAAAATCAGGGTGAATTTCTGATTCAGATGAATTTGAGGATGTTTCTGGTGTACAAGAGGTAGAAGAAACTTGAAACACTGTTTTTAATGGAGTGATATCAAGAACTTCTGTCTCAGGGATATGAGATGGTTCTGAAGGAATTTCAGGTTGTTGAGTAGGTGGTTCAGATGAAACAGGAGCAGAAGTTACTTGAGTGGGTTCAGAAGTAACAGTTGCTACAGGTTCAGAAGATTGAATTGGTGAAGATGAGATGACAGATTCATTTTGTGGTTGATCTTCTGAGGTTTGTTTTTCTGGGAGATTTTCTGTTGTGGGTGATGCAGATTTTTGTTTATCAGAATTTTGTGGTAGTTCTGATGGTTGTGTTGGTTGTGGTTCTGTTTGTTGTGGAACAGTTGGTTGTGGTTCTGTAGGTTGTGATTCTGTTGGTTGTTTTTCTTTAGGTTGTGGTTCTGATGGTTTTGGAACAGATTTTGATGATTTTGGAGTGAAGTGTTTGATGTGTAATTTTGGTTGAGGTGGTTTTGATATAGGAGCAGTGGGTTGTTTCTGAGGTGATACAGAACTGGGGGCAGCAACAGATGTAGTTTGAGTGACAGGGGGTTTGGGAACAGACTTAATAGAAGAATCATTTATAACAACATTTTTAGAAGAGACAGAAGCTTTAGTACCTTTGAGTTTAATCCTCTTAGCAGAGACAGCTTCTCTAGAGTCCTTTCTCTTCAGAAGATCTTTGGGACTCTCAGCAATCTTAGCCTTCTTCTGGACAGGTTCAGATTCTGCTGCAGGTTGAGATCTTTTCCTCTGAAGTGGAACTTCTGCTTCTTCTTCTTCTTCTCCTGCATCTGGCAGGGGTTGCTTGACAAGTTGAAATACATTTGCAGGTACAGGCACTCCTTCTCTTTTGCATTCCTCTATATACATCAGAACAATGTGTCTAGGTTCTTCAGCAAAAAATAGAGGGAAATCTGATACTGGAATCCTTTTATTCAGATCAGACATGTTCAACTTCTTTGGAGCAGTGGTAAGTTCATCTACAATCTTGAGTCTCAGAAGGCTCTTAGCGTTCAGAGGCTTTCCCATAATGAATTCAAGTTCCTCTGTTACTCCAGCAACATACAGAGCAGCCACTAAACCATTTTCAGTGAGAAGATCTGAGAGCAACCTTCCAAAAGGTATCCAATTCCTGATCTTCTGAGTCTTTTCCTTCACAGATTCTCTGGATGCATTTATGTGATTCCACAGATGCATGAACAATAAGTAAGGAAGATCTACCTTATTACTCTGACTGAGGCAGTACATAAAATAGATCTGCTCATTGTTGACATAATCTGGGGAGTTTGTTGATTTTCTATGATGAATGCATCCCATGAAGATCTTGGCCCAGATCTTGTATTCTGGTTTCAGATCTTTGAATTTGTTAGAGGCTTGTCCAGCAGTCATAACCTCATCATAGACTTCATCCATATCAACACGTCCAACTGGCAGATGTGAAACACCATCTGTTTCTTCATAACCAATCAGTTTTCTAATAAGATCCTCTGTGATGATGATCTCCTTTCTCAGCACAGATGACAGAATAAACTTTGGATACACAAATGCATGGATCCAGAATTCCTTAATAAGCAAAGGGTAAACTGGTCCAAACAGTCTATCAAAGTATTTTACCCAGCCTTGAGCTCTAACAATGGAGCGAAAATCAAACCCATTTTCAGCCAGTGAGTCAAACTCAACCATGGATTCACACAATACTTCTAATTTTTCAACAGGTGTAAGAAGAGTTCTCTGAGGAGGAATGTATGGATTAGCACCAAGATTGTCTGAAGTTACAGCAGCCATTGTTGATTGAAACTGAGCAGTTGTTGAAGAAGAAGACGCCATTGAAGAATGCTTTTTAGAACACTTAGGTTTTGGGTTTTTGTGAAGAGAGAACAAGAGATGAAAATGCATATAAATTCTGAGAGTGAAAAGTGTGAAAGTGAAGACACTCAAGTATTTATAGTAAACACATAGGCACACCAAAAGACAGAATTAAAGCACGTTGGATCAGCATTAAATGAAAAGAATAAAATCATTTCAAATAATAAATGCTTCTGACAGATTTGGGGGGAAAATCAAGAATTTAACTATTCAAATTTCACCTCAAATGTCTTTTCAGTTGTCCACACGTCACCTCTTCAGATTTTGTAGGACACGTGTTTGCTTGCATGCTGTTCTGAATTCTCTCAAGAAATGAAACGTTAGCCATGTTCAGATCTTCTAAAGATGGTCAGTTCAGATTTTCACATCAGAAATAATAATCAGAATAGAACAAATGAACATATGAAATACTTCAGATCATTAAACAATTTGCATCTGAGAGATTGCTTCTGATAAATATTACTCTGGACAAAAATCCATACAAATATTTTTCAGAATGAACTTAAATCTATCCTCAGCAAGGGGTTTTGTAAAAATATCTGCCCATTGATGATCTGTATCAACAAAGGCTAAATTTATGATTCCCTTCTGAACATTGTCTCTGATGAAATGATGTTTAATTTCTATATGTTTTGCCTTAGAATGCAAGATTGAATTTTTTGACAAACATATAGCAGAAGTATTATCACAGAAGATAGAAAGATTACTCTCATAGATTTGATAATCTTCTAATTGACTCTTCATCCAGAGCATCTGAGTACAACATCCAGCAGCAGCAATGTATTCTGCCTCTGTAGTTGATAGTGCTATGGTAGGTTGCTTCTTGCTGTACCATGAGATCAGATGACTTCCAAGAAACTGACAGCTTCCAGAAGTGCTTTTACGTTCAACTCTGTCTCCAGCATAGTCAGCATCACAGAATCCAACTAATGAAAATTCATCAGATCTTCTGTAACACAAACCCATGTTAGCAGTACCTTTCAGATACCTTAGAATCCTCTTAACAGCTGTTAAGTGTGATTCTCTAGGATCTGATTGGAATCTAGCACATAAGCAGACACTAAACAGAATATCTGGTCTAGAAGCAGTCAAGTATAGAAGAGATCTTATCATACCTCTGTAGAGTTTTTGATCTACCTTCTTACTTACCTCTTCCTTACCTAGAGTGCTTGTAGGATGCATTGGAGTCTTTGCCATTTTGCTATCAACCATGTTAAACTTCTTCAGAAGCTCTTTAACATACTTGGTTTGATGTATGTAGGTGCATTCTGGAGTCTGATTGACTTGGATTCCCAAGAAGAATCTCAATTCTCCCATCATGCTCATTTCAAACTCTTCCTGCATACATTTAGCAAACTCCTTTCCAAGCGTAATATTTGTTGATCCAAAAATAATGTCATCTACATAAATTTGACAAATCAACAGATCTTTCTTAACAGTTTTACAGAATAAAGTTGTATCCACTTTTCCTCTGATAAAATTTTTCTTCAGAAGGAAATTGCTCAACCTCTCATACCAAGCTCTGGGAGCTTGTTTTAATCCATAGAGGGATTTCTTTAATTTAAAAACATGATCTGGAAAGTTTTCACTTTCAAATCCAGGAGGTTGATGGACATATACTTCTTCTTCTATAATACCATTAAGAAAAGCACTTTTAACATCCATCTGATACAGAGTGATGTTATTCTGTGCAGCAAAAGAAATCAGAAGGCGTATAGATTCTAACCTTGCCACTGGAGCATATGTCTCAGTGTAATCAATACCTTCTTGCTGACTGTATCCTTGAGCAACCAGCCTTGCCTTATTCCTTTCTACTTCTCCCTTTTCATTCAGCTTATTTCTGAAAACCCATTTTGTTCCAATAATATTGAACCCTTTGGGTCTAGGAACCAGATCCCAAACTTCATTTCTGGTGAATTGATTCAGCTCTTCTTGCATAGCTATAATCCATTCATTATCTTCCAGAGCCTCATCTACAGATGTTGGTTCTATTATTGACACTAAGCCAAATAAAGAAGATTCAGAAGTTCTGAGATATGATCTTGTCCTGATTGGATCATCTTTCTTTTCAATAATCACATCTTCTGGATGAGATAATTTGATTCTGGAAGAAGATCCTCTGACAATTGGTCTTTCAAAAATTTGCAAGTTGTTTAGTTGGGAAGTCAAAGGTGTAGCATCTGGAGTTGCTTCAGATTCTTTGATATTTGTCTTTTCTGCCTCTGATCCTTCAGAGTCTGTGAGAATCACTTCTCTATCTGCACAACTTTCAAACTGCTTTGGCTTTTCAGAGTCAAGCTTATCATCAAATCTAACATGAATAGATTCTTCAACAATCTGTGTTTCAGTATTGAATACTCTGTAGCCTTTAGAGCGTTCAGAATAACCAAGCATGAAACACTTCTGTGCTTTGGAATCAAACTTGTTCAGATTATCTTTAGTATTAAGCATATAACAAATACATCCAAAAGGATGAAAATAAGAAATGTTAGGCTTTCTGTTTCTCCACAATTCATAAGGAGTCTTTTCCAGAAGAGGTCTTACAGACACTCTGTTCTGAATATAGCAAGCTGTGTTAATTGCTTCTGCCCAAAAATGTTTTGCCAGATTTGTCTCATTGATCATGGTTCTGGCCATCTCTTGCAATGTTCTATTTTTCCTCTCTACAACTCCATTTTGTTGTGGAGTTCTAGGGCAGGAGAAATCATGTGCAATGCCTTTTTCAGAAAAATATTTTTCAAAATGTTTATTTTCAAATTCTCCACCATGATCACTTCTGACTTTAATAATTTTGGAATCTTTTTCAATCTGAACTTGATTGCAGAAGTCAAAGAACACAGAATGAGACTCATCCTTGTGTTTTAGAAACTTTACCCATGTCCATCTGCTGTAGTCATCTACAATGACTAACCCATACTTCTTGCCTCTGATGGATGCAGTTTTCACTGGTCCAAACAGATCAATGTGAAGTAATTCCAATGGTCTGGAGGTAGACACAACATTTTTTGATTTAAAATGAGATTTTGAAAATTTACCTCTTTGACATGCTTCACACAGAGCATCTGAGTTGAACTTCAGCTTAGGAAGTCCTCTGACCAGATTGAGTTTATTAATCTGAGACATGCGTCTCATATTAATATGCCCCAATCTTCTATGCCAGACCCATTGCTCATCATTCACAGATAAGAGGCATTTTACATTTTGAACTTTAAGTTCTGAAAGGTTAATTTTATAAATGTTGTGTTTCCTCTTTCCACTGAATAGGATAGAGCCATCCTTTTGACATACAGCTTTGCAACATTTTTGATTGAAGATTATATCATAACCATTGTCACTTAATTGACTTATGGACAATAGATTATGTTTCAATCCTTCAACTAACAGAACATTAGTAATAGAGGGAAGCTTACCATTACCAATAGTGCCAGATCCAATGATCTTGCCCTTCTGGTTCCCTCCAAACTTCACGTCCCCTCCAGATCTAAGTTCCAGGCTTTGGAACATAGACCTTTCTCCTGTCATGTGTCGTGAGCATCCAGAGTCCAGGTACCATGATTGGTGTCCTGACTTTGCTGCTAAGAACATCTGCAACAGGAATTATTTTGTCTTTAGGTACCCAGATCTTCTTGGGTCCTTTGGGGTTAGTTGGTTTGCAAGTTTGTCTAAACTTCTGTTTTGCAACATAATGTTTATTCTGACTTGCCTTTGGTTTAAACACATAAGTACTCTTCTCAGAGTTTGTGTGTTTAATGTCATTCAGATGACCAAATTTGAATTGAGAGTACAGAGGTGTCTTACTGATAAAAAGTTTGTCAACAGGTTTTGGATTGCTTCCAGATGAAGACTCATATCCAATGCCTCTTCTGTTGTTTCCACTAACACCATAGATCATGGAAGCCATCTTGCTTCTGTCTATGCTCTTAGTGAGAAACTTCTGAAAACTAGAGTCATATTTTTCTAAAATATTTTCACAAGACTTAGTTTCAGAATCAGATTCTTGTTGAGTTCTATCAAAGTCATTTTTGATTTTTAAATTTATTTCCTTCTGCTCAACAAGTTCTGTTTTTAGAAGATCAATCTCAGATTCAAGATTGCTTTTCAGCTTCTTGTATTTGAGTTTGATGTTGTTGTAACTTTTAAGAACTTCTGTTAAAACTTTAATGAGTTCTTCTTTGGTAAGTTTGGCCATTACCTCTTCTGCATCATCATCAGATTCAGATTCTGATTCATATCCAGAGGTACCTTCTTCTTGATCCTCTGTCCTGGCCATCAATGCAACGTTTGCACATTCTTCTTCAGATTCAGAAGATGACTCACACTCATCAGAGTCATCCCATGTTGCCATCAGAACCTTTTTCTTCTTGTTGAACTTCTTCTTAGGTTTTTCTTTCAGAAGTTTAGGGCAGTCATTTTTGTAGTGCCCAGGTTCTTTGCACTCATAACACACCATATCTTTCTTGGCAGATCTTCTGTGACTAGAAGATTCTTTTCTGTTTTCAGATCTTCTGAAGTTGTTAAACTTCTTTCCCTTGTGCTTCCAGAGTTTGTTAATCCTTCTGGACAGCATGGACAACTCATCTTCTTCTTCAGAGCTTTCTTGAATAACCTGCAAAGCTTTAGCAGTTTTGTTAGATTTTAAAGCTATGGATTTACCTTTATCTTTCTTCTGGGGTTCATCTTCCTCCAGCTCAATTTCATGGCTTCTCAAAGAACTTATAAGTTCTTCTAAGGAGATCTTGTTCAGATCTTTTGCCATCTTTAATGCAGTCACCATTGGTCTCCATCTGGTGGGAAGACTTCTGATGATTTTCTTGACATGATCTGACGTTGAATAACCCTTGTCCAGAACTTTCAGACCAGCTGTAAGAATCTGAAATCTAGAAAACATAGTTTCTACATTTTTAGAGTCTTCCATTTTAAATGCCTCATACTTCTGTATGAGCGCCAGAGCCTTTGTCTCTTTAACCTGAGAGTTTCCCTCATGAGTCATTTTGAGTGATTCAAACATGTCATGAGCAGTATCTCTGTTAGTAATCTTCTCATACTCAGTATGAGAGATTGCATTAAGCAATATAGTTCTGGCTTTGTGGTGATTCTTGAAGTCTCTTTTCTGCACTTCAGTCATTGATTTTCTATCAATCTTTTTGCCATCCTCTCCAGTAGGATGTACATATCCATCAATGACCAAATCCCAAAGATCAGCATCATACCCAAGAAAAAAACTTTCTATTCTATCTTTCCAATAGTCAAATTTTTCTCCATCAAACATTGGAGGTTTGGTACTGATCCTATCCTTCTCTTCATATTTATTGTTGATTGAATTATCAGCCATGATAACAAATAAATATATAGATCAAAGTATATCTCCTCTGGATCTTTACTGACACTGTTAAGTGATAGCACACTCAGAACCGGAGCTCTGATACCAACTGAAGGTGAGATATAACTTAGAAGGGGGGGGGGGGGGGGTTGAATAAGTTTAGAAAACTAACACTTGAAATAAATCACACAATTATTTTTATCCTGGTTCGTTAAACAACTACTCCAGTCCACCCTTCCAGAGTGATTTTCCTTTCTCAACAAGGTCTTAATCCACTATTAAATCAAACTGATTACAATAGTATCACCTAAGAACTACAGTTCTTAGTCTTCTCAAGAGCTACTGATTCACACTGAATCCTCTTAAGGAAATTCCTTTACAAACAATGTAAATAAAATACAAGAGTTTTTAATGCTTCTATAAAGCTATAATCACAACAGTGATTTTTCTCTTAAGATTTAAGTACAAAGATTCTATGAAGAATAAGAATGAGAGCTTATGAATATTTGGTTTCTTTTCAGCAAGTGTATAGCTCAAGAGTGTGTAACTGAAGAATGAAGTGAGAGGCTCCTTTTATAGGCAACTGAATTTTCCACGTTGAAAAGAGAGTCCAAAAGGTCTGAGCCTTTTTGTCTTCACATGTACTGACCTTTCCTTGAAATAGATGACACAGATAAATCCTTTTTGTCTGTGTAAGTGTGTCTAGCACAAATAAGGAAAGAGACGTTGAATGATTCCAACAGATACATTCTTGAAAACACTTCTTCAGTTTCAGCAAGTTCTTCAGAGTTTGAATAGATCAGAGTCTTCTGATGAGATTCAGAACTATGCTGTATCAGAGTCTTCTGCAGCTTGTGTGCTTCTAGCGTGTTGATCATCAGAGCATCTTGACACAGAACTTCAGTACTTGGCAGCGTAGGTACTTTCAGAAACTTCTGTAGATCAATGCTTTGAGAAACTCTTCAATCAATATTCTTCTAAACTTCTGATGCTACATCTTCAGATGCTTCTGATTATCTTCAGATGCTTCTGGCTATCTTTAGATGCTTCTGACTCAGAATGTTCTGGAGCTTCTTTCTTCAGATCCTTCTGGAGACTACGCTCAGGATCTTCTGTAAGGAGCAAGCAGATTCTTCTGTAAGATGCATCTGGCGCTTCAGATTCAGAATACCTTCTTGTATTCAAAGACAGATTTGCTTCTAGAGAGTCAATATAATTTTAATTTGCAGTAAAACTCTCAAACAAATTTTAGAGTATATAATTCTTAAATATAAATTTCCTAACAGTTATCATCAAAACAAAGAGTAATTATTAAGAACCAATCTGTGTTCTAACAGTCTCAAGCTCCATAGTTGAGGTGCTTATTCTAGCCAATTGTTATGAAACAAATTAATGAATTTGTCAAGGGTTTTAGGAACAGGTTTTTCACAAATGACCAACGAAAGGTCAAGTTCAGCAGAGTGGGTTTCTTCGGCAAGGTTTTCTTGAACAATAACAATTTGTTCAGGTTCTGGATCAAGGTTCCCTTGGATAATAAAGAGTCAAATAGATTTAAACAGCCTGTAAAGATTGTGGTTGAAATAAGGTTAATTATGGTTGTGACAACTGAAGTTTTGAAGGTGGTTGAGTATATTGGAGGAGGTGTAGGAATTGATGAAGCCATATTCCCATATAACGAAACAGATGCAGATGGAGAGGAGCCAGAAGACCTATTTGTGTGTTCTGAGTTCAAAGTCATATTTTTCTTTAGGAGAGGAACTTTCCGAATCAAGACTTTCACTTTTCAGAAAGCTCATATTTCTTTGAGATTCAGAGATCTTCACAGTGATTCTTTATCTAAGTGCTTTCCATTCTGATCTTTATCTTTCTTCTTTCTGCTGCAGTCTTCATAAGAATCATAATGACTTCTTCAGCTTCCTTTCTTATGGATAGAAACACATCTCCTTTGGTGTTTGTTTCATCTTGATCAAAGGTTATGAATTCCAGATTCTTTCTTTGGTCTTCACTTCTGATCATCCATCTTCTGTCTTTACAAATGATCACGCCTCTTTATTTTGCAGACGACTTGTTTCCAGATGGTCGCTAGTTTCTCAGTATAATCATAAGCTTCAAAATGATTATGTTCTGAGGAAACTTGTTGACTTCTTGCATCATAAGAATTTATTCTTTGAATAGACACAATTATTCATAACAAACTGTCATCAAACCAAGATGTATTTCTAGAATCCATTTGAATGACAATCTTGTTCTTATCAACCAATATCAGTTCATCTGATGGTGACTTCTTCTGTTAATCCGCCTTTGGTTTCTGATTCCAAGCTTGTTATCAAATCAATCATGACTTGAATTCTAGCGACAATGCTTTAATTTTGAGTACTTGGTAGCTTTTGGACAACCAGATTCAATATGCATCATGACAGATACGAATTACATTCGGTTCTGAGTAATCATTCTGGCTACTGTATAGAATGCTTTCATCATTCATGATTACATACATTTCTTTTAAAGTTTGTTCTTTCTTCAATGTCCGTACTTGATTGTGAAGAACTATAGCGTTAGATACTTCTTTCCACCAGATAATTTTTCAAGTTCATACTTCCACTCAATCTTAGGAGTTCAGAAGATGGTGAACATCGACGGATAGATTCATGTATCAACAGCTTCACTGAGAATTTTCCTATCTAATTTTTCTTCAGAAACCTTTAAAGCTACTGCTTTATCTTCTGGAGAGATTCTCTACATCAGACTTTCTCCAGCAACCTTTTCTCAAATAGCTTAAGGCTCGTAACGTACGACATTGATTAACCTTATTACTGTGTTTTTGAATTATTCTGATATGAGAAGAGAAAGGAGCTCTAAAAAGCCTATGGTTGAAAAGGGAATCAAAACTACCATAATGTTGTCATGCATGGATTAACACCTAATGTCTGTCATATTTCTCTCTTGCGCAGAGAGAAACAGAGATCCTAAGGGGATAAACGGAAAAGAAACAACATATATATATAGAAAAGCAGTAAAATGCATGAGATGCAGCAGTACAAGCGAGGCAAGGGAGTCTCACTCAACCTCGAACCTAGAAAACAATGGGCAAAGTGAAACAACTTCACTTCAACCTTATGGGAAAATTAACAAACAATACAGTCAAGAAACTCAAACAGTACATCAACAGCTCTAAACAGCACCAACAACTCTAAACAGCAAAATCTGATAGAAACAGCAACAAGTCACCAACACCTTCAAGCAAGGTCTTCATCCATCTACAAGCTTCAAAAAAGCATCCATCTTCAAGAAAAACAGCAACAAGAAACTCTAACAGTTGACAACATCAAAACAGCTAAGCAGCAGTAAGTCCTACTTCAAACAGTTGCACAGCTCTGACAGCACCAGCTCCTTCTTCTATCAGTCTTCAAGGAAATGAACTTCATCCTCAATCTTCAATGATTTCTCTCTTCAAGGCAAGCTCTCCAACAGAGAATTGACGTTATCAGAAGAAATTGAATGTCAAACAATTCATTGACGACCAAAGGAAGTCTATGGATAGTTGACATTATAACAGAGTGGTTCTCTCAAAGTTCTACCTCTAAGGTATGGCCACTGATCCCTCCTAAGGAGAGAGGTGAATACCATAAAGGGACTTTATGTCATAGAGAAGAATGGAAGCAAAGGAAGCTATCCATGTTTATGAAAGAATTTCTATTCTAAGGCTCTACCTATACCCTATGTCCTATGGTCTTCAAACAACTCCAAGCAAGCCAAGCAATCTTCCTCAAGCTTTGATTTTGATCTTCAATCTTCATTTATTCCTTGCCAAGCTCCACAAGCTCTAACTAAGCCCACACCCCAAGTGTTGCACCCCAAAATTTGCCCAACCTTTTTCTAACCTTGGTTTATGTTTCACTACATTAACATAGCATAGTTCTAGCATTTGCATATCATTACATTAGCATTTAGCAGGGGATCAAGTGAGATATATACATAAAAAAAAGAGCCTAGCCAGAGGTTTATGCAAGCTTGAGAAGTCATCAAGACCATTAGTCAGGAGGCTGAATTCCTGAGAAGTTCAAGCGCTTGTTCGAAGTTCATTTCCTAACTAGGGAGCATTTTAAAGATCACCGGAGGTTTGTGAAGCCTGGATCCTGGGTATGGAATATGGATAGAGCTCATGAAGCTGTAGAGGGTCTCAATACCTTTAATTTTAGTACTAGAAGTCCTTGAGCGGATTTACAGAACTCAAGTTATGAATTTTACAAATTACGGGTCATCGGAGACGTCTGAAATTTATCAGTGAAAATCGATCAACTTCCGTGCAACTTTTTCCTCTGAAGGAAGTTTCAAATGACTTTTTGATGAACATGGAAGTTGTTCCTCATGATCTTAGATTTTCGACAAGTACTAGAAGTCTTTCATCTGATTTGCAGAGCTCAGGTTATGAATTTTGCAAGATAGGGGTATTTCGGGAAAATATGATTACAGGTCATATTATTGCGAGTCAAGTTCACCAAGTTGCGTAACTCGAATGAACTTTTTTCCAACATGAAAGTTGCTCCAAATGGGGTCATTTGGTCAATTAAACTTCAAGGATTTGATGGGCTAGCTCGTGGAGGGAGTTTAGTGAAGGTCGTTTCGGTGAAAACGCGCGGAAAGGCATAGTTTGGTATGGCGCCAAATTTTATTCGGATCGAGGCATATTTGTGCTTATTTTGAATGGAAATCATGTTTTAAGAATGATGGCATTATTAAATTTTTCATTTGAGGGTTTTATCAAGGCCTATTTCGGGATTACTTACGATTCAAGCTACGCGACGGATCTTGGGCTTGGGCTTAGAAACAAGAGATTTTTATGAGCCTAGAAGCTTCCTTATGATGCAAGTATTATAAAAACATGAACCAAAGGCCAAATTTTTTTTTTTTACAGATTTTTCTTCCTTCCATTTTTCTTCACATTTTGCCACCCTTTGAATATTCAAATTTCATATCTTTCTTTCTCTCTATTTTTTTCCCCATTCTATTATCACAATTAATTCCATACCATTCACATACTTTCTTCCTCATTTTTTTTTGACAAAACTTTTGGTGCAAGAAAGTGTTCTACATGTCCATTAAGGAAGCTCCATGAAAAATTCCAAAATTATGTTCTCCACCATTTCAAGCACTTCTATTGATCAAATCATTTCTGGAAAATATTGGTGAGGGATTCTACACAAGTTTCTTGAAGCTTTGGAGGTTGTGGAAAGCCATAGAAACCACTTTTTGGAGGTTTAGGTAATTCAAGATTACACAATATTAATCCTTCTTTCCATTGCTTTTTTTACATCATGTCATTCACCATAACATGGCATTGGATTCTGGATATTGTGGGGAGAGTTTCATGACAATTTTTGCTTCTTGAGTTTTTCTTGAGATGCCACGTTTTGGGAGTTAGAGAGAGTTTCAAGAAAATCTAAGACCATATTTGGATTCCTTGAATTTTTTCCTTCAAGTTTGACTAAAATTTTGTGCGAAACGGATAATTATTGATGGAGTTATGGTGCTTCAAAGTAGCCAAAAATCCATGTGAATAGTGTCTACGGGTTATTATTCATGTGCTGAAAAATTTCAATTTGGAGAAGAAACGCAGCAACCGTTCGATCGCTTGACCAAGTCCTCCGATCGGAGGCTCATTAACGCGCCACATCATCAGCAGCAAAACGACGTCGTTTTGCACTTCGCAGCCGACCGCGCGCGCCTGGGTTCGATACCCACCTGTGCCAATTTATTTTTTCTGCCTTGATTTAACCATTTACCATATTTCTTATTTCACATTCTTTTTCTTTTATTTTCTGTTTTAATACCTGTTTTTTTAATTACATTAAAAATAGGAAAATTAGTCTTTTTGATCCCCATTTTTTTCTGCGTAATCTTCAAGATGTCTGAAATTTTATAGAATTGGAACCATATTTTTTCCATTTTTCGTCATTTTATTAGATTTTTTTACATTTTAGTTGTCAAAAATTATCAAATGCTGGTGCTATCATTTTGTGAATTTTGTTTGATGTATCAAAACATTGTTTAATTGTCAATCCTTTTGCAGGGATCTCATACACATGTTGAGGTATTGTGATATATTTTTGTGGGAATTTTATTGTACCATTTTAATTGGTTTTGGATGCTTTCTTTAACATGCTCCACTTTAATCTTTCCTTTGGTATACATGAGATATCTTGCATTGTTTTCACCTTGTTTGACCATTTCCTTGTGGATATTTTTATGGTATCTCTCACCCCTGGTTTATGGATTGATGTAGGTAATGGGAGATTTTTATTTGATTTTTTTAGCACCTTTTGCTATTTTTCTTATGTTTTGTATTCGAACTTGTAATTTGGACTTCCGAACGAACTTTATTTTTGTTAAGGCTCCATCGGCCGATTTGTGTTTGCGTGGTGAACTCCGTGGTTTATATTTCTTATTATAGATAGGTTAGAGGTATTTGAAGACCCCTTAGGTGGCTGTTATTTGTATGTGTAGCTTGCCCAATTATCGACTTGTTTGCATGATAGCACGTTGCGATTCCAAATAGTGGATTACGCGTTTCATTCGGAGTTTTCACTCGATTCTTTACATATGATCACTTGATATTTTCTTATTCCATCCATGAATGGGCTTGAGGTTGAGACGGACCGTCCTCCCTCCTTTGCATTGCATTTACCATTGCTATATTCATGTTCACTTGTATGCGGTTATTACTTGTATTTCCGTTTCTTCCTTTCGTTTTCCTTTCCTGTAGGACTTCCATTCTTCCTTGTTCAAGGGAGGATGTGATAGACATTAGGAGCTAACCCATGTATGATAACATTAGGGTAGATTTTTTATCCCTTTTTGTAACCCTAGGAGTTTTTTTAGTGTCATCTCTTCTTTCTTCAGAACGACAGAAAAACATTAATAAAGGTTATAACAACAATCAATTCACTTCTTCCGTCAAAAGATTTGAACAAACACAAACCTTTTTGCAATAAGAAAACCCTTGTTTAAGGTGAGATTTTTCATAAAAGACACTTGAACAGCTTGTGTCGCGTGTAGCCCGAACTACGTTTGCTCTGATCTTCCATGCTGTGTGGAAGTACGTAGGCATAGGATGCGATATCCTAGCGAGCAACCTTCCCCACCTTCACCCGTAGTTAGGCGAACTACGTTGACTCTGATTTCTCGTTCCAGACGGGAATACGTAGGCATAAAGTGCGATGCTTTGCCGAGTCATGTTTTCTTTTCTTTTCAGACCTCATCCTTTAGTTTAGATAGAAGTGTAATCCGTACAAACAAGCAAGCGTGGATCCCATCGAGTACGATGGACGTGAGGGGTGCTAATACCTTCCCCTTGCGTAACCGACTCCCGAATCCAGGTTTTGGTTGCGATGACCATACCTTTTCCCGTCTTTGCGTTATGTTTACTTCGAGCATTTCCTTTCCCTCCTTGGGATAAATAACGCACGGTGGCGACTCTTCTGTATTGTCGGCGCCGATTTTCGCAGTAGCGACAGCTGGCGACTCTGCTGGGAAATTCAACGGTTCCCTACGCGAGTCAATCCTAGCGCTTGTTTTCCCGTCGTGGGCTTTGTATGGAGTTACATTTCTGTATTTACATTTCAGCATTTTATTATCATTATTATTGTTGTATTGTGGGTTTGATGGGGGTTCTATGATTGAGAGATAAGCCGGACCTGGGCTTGAGTGCACCTAGAATTAGAGTAGAGATTAGTGGGGGTGTGCATGCTTTGCATGTACTAGCTTCCCGCGAAATCTACGCTCGGACGAGGTCTTTCTGGTTGACTTCCTGTTTCACCCTTTGGGTGCAGTGGGCTGTTGGTTAGTTGGATTGTCGACTCCGGGGACCGATCATTTGGAAGTTGGCTAAGTGAGGCCTCTTCAGGATTTGATGATGCCACACCTTCTGGGTATCGTATCATCAACCCTGAAAGTCTGTGACGCCAACGACCACATAGGATGCCGTACCTTGTGTCAGTTATAGGGACATCTACCTGTGAGAGGGACTCGGGGCATGCAGGTAACTTGACCTTCAGACTACCGGTTTATTTCTTACGAGATTCAGGATTGTGGATATTTTGTGGGTAGTTACCGGGTCGGTCAGAGACCAGGATGGTTATATTATTGGGTCTGTCAGAGACCAAGCTGGAGTTCATTGAGAGGTTTGTCTAAGACCATAGTTTAAGCAAGTATTATGGGTCTGTCTAAGACCAGTATTGCAGATGTGGCTTCTCAGTAGCAACTTGATCCCTTGTGTGTGCATTTGCATTTTTGCATTTCTGTTTGCATTTGCATCTCATGTGCATATCCATCATCAACCGGAACTGGGAGCTTACCCGTCTTTTGTCCGCTTCGTCAGTTGATTTCCCGACATTCGTATTGGGCTTGGGTTAGCTTTTGGGAGGATCATGGCTTCAGGAGGGCAGAATTTGGTTGTTACTCAGGCAGAGTTTGAAGTGTTGAAAAACCAGCTGAGTCAGCTCATGGAATCCATAACGGCTATGAACAAAGGAGAAACTAATATTCAGAGAGCTCCAGTGGACGATGTTGCTCAGCCTGTGCAAACCCCTGTCAGAGGTCCACCTTCTCTCAATGATACAGAGTATCAAGGTTCCACCTTCTCTACGCCAGATTCTCCAAGAGCTGTTCCACAGGTTAATGTTCAGAACCCAAGGACTGTTGAGTATACGAGAAGACTTCAGCTGTTGGAAGATCAGATTGATGCCTTGATGAATAAGAATACTCTTGATCTGAATGCTGCGAGCATGTGTTTAGTGTCAGGCCTTGTGTTGCCTCCGAAGTTCAAGACGCCTAATTTTGAGAGGTACAAAGGGGATAGTTGTCCGAAGTTACATTTGGTTATGTTTTGCAGAAGAATGACTTCGCATGTCACCAATGACAGGCTCATGATTCATTGTTTCCAAGATAGTTTGATTGGAGCGTCTTTGGATTGGTATATGCAGCTGAAAAGTGATAGCATCAAATCATGGTCAGATTTAGCCAATGCCTTTGTGAAGCAATACGACTATAACCTGGATATGACTCCTAGTCTCGCACATTTGCAAGAATTATCTCAGGCAGAGAATGAATCCTTTAGAGGGTATGTGCAAAGAGGGAAAGAATTGGCCGCTCGTGTCCAACCACCGCTTCAGGAAAGAGAAATGGTTGACCTCCTCTGGGGTGCTCCGAAAGGCCACTATTATGACAAATTGTTCGGTTGTACAAGCTTTGTGAGCCTGATGAGAATGGGAGAGCTTGTTGAGAGAGGACTCAAGAGTGGAAAGCGTCAAGATGCTCCTTATATCCCAGGTGATAAGGACGAGTCAGTTGTTGGTTCTCAAGAGGAGTGGGAAGAAAGAAATGATGTCGTCTCCGAATCTCTAGCATCTCAGGATCAGTTTTCAGACGCTTCGAGTCAACGGTCATCCTGTCGTCGATCGCGTCAACACGCCCAACGAAGACCAAGGAAACCGGAAAGGCAGTTTACGCAACTACCAGTGTCGTACAGTCAGTTGTTGCCAGATCTAGTCAGAAGTGGATTGATAGTGCCGAAAGAGACTAATGCGGTGATTCCGCCGCATCCACCGGGTATTGATGCCAGCGCCCGCTGTGAGTACCATGTTGGGGCACAGAGGCATTCAACAAATGATTGTAAGGTGCTTAGAAGTCAGGTTCAGGATCTGTTAGACTCTAACCGGATTTTCATCGCGCCCCAGGGTTTTGTTCAGATTAACAATTCTCCGTCATCCAGTTGTGTGGGTTCGTCAGTTAATGTCATGGAAGACTCCACGGGAAGCGTGTGTTCTGACGAATGTCAAACGGGGAGTTCAGTTGAATATGGGAGAAGTTTCTAGAGGTTTCTGTGCCGGGTGTCGCATCTGTTTTCTCTGCCTAATCCGTTTAGCTTTTGTGCATTATTGTTGCTGACCATCACCAGGATTGTTGGCTGGGGTCATTGTATTCGTACTCATTTGTGCTTACGTGATGTTTCTGTTGGTTATACATGTGTGGGAGATGTTCGTCTGTGTGCTTATAGCTTGAGTTTCTCTTTGTCTTGCCATGAATATGTGTTTGCTTTCTGCATTGCATTATGATTTAACAGGTACATCAGAACCGTGGGTCTTATTTCCTCATCGTCCAGTTTGTTGCAGGAATTCCTTCAGAGATATGGAACAGAATCAGGTTGAATTGATTGAAGTTCGAAGCCAGCTGGGGCAGATGATGAGAGACATGCAAGAGATGCGTCTGAAGCAGAAGATTCTCAAGGAGGAAAATAGTCAGCTGAAGACCCAAATGAGCTCGATTATGGAAGTAGTCAAGAAGGTGCTTAGGAAAGAGGATGATCAGCTATCCGAAGCCGCAATGAAGAAGCTCGTGCCACATGTGCCTGTGGAACCTGAGCAACAACAACCAAGGGTACATCCGGCTCAACAGAGGATTCAGGAGGGAAAGCCAAAGAGGGTATTTGAGGCGCCACCTTCAACGTATGCTGAGCTCTTGCAGACTTTATTAAGGTTCAAAAAGGTTGAAAAGAGAATGTTGGACCCACCCACAGGAGCGCTTCCTTATGGGTACGATACCAGTAAGCAATGTGAGTTTCATTCTGGGGCACTCGGACACGACATCGAGGGTTGTCATGCTTTTAAGCACAATGTTCAAGACCTGATTGACTCGAAAGATATTGAATTCACGCCAAGCGATGTAGCTGTACGTATTGCTCCTATCTCAGTTGATGCTAAGATGATGGATGTTTCTAAAGCTGCAGTGGGTCAGAAACGTATCCTGGACTCCATGGTGTCAGAATCTCCATGTCCGCAACTGTTGCCTATTCCTGGGGCAGATCTGAGAAAGAAGATGGCTAAGCATAAGGAGTGCCTTAATCAGTACGGTGAAAGTCAAGAAACCGATGTTGTATTTGCTACGAAAGTTATTCAACAGTCAACCCGGTACCAGCAACAACAGCAACGACCTCAACAGCAGCAAAGAAAACAGCATCCCAATCAGCGAAGAGCTCAGAATCAGAGGCCGATGAGGGTATTTAAAGTGCCTCTGATGTCTTATGCCGAACTTCTTCAAACGTTGCTACGACTACAGTTGGTTGAAAAGAGGAAGTTAGCCCCACTGACAGGCACGCCACCAGCTGAGTACGATACCAATGAGCACTGTGACTTCCATTCAGGAGCACCGGGGCACAACATTGAAGATTGTCTGGCCTTTAAGCACAAGGTGCAGGACCTGCTCGATAATACAACTATTAATTTCGGGCATGAAGGGCCCGAAATCATCTGAATGAGGAGTATTCCCTAGTTTGGTGGAGTCATTGAAAGCAGATCAGGACAACGTTAGGTTGCCTCCAGCCACTGACAGTGAAGATGGCTGGTTCAGCAGCAAGACAGATGTGAAAGCCTGGTTCTAGGAAGGTGGCATTTTTCTTTGTTTTATCTTGTCATTTCTTTACGTTTGTAGTTTCTTTCCTGTTTAAAATGCAATCTTGTTTGTAAAACTCGTTGTGTTCATTTGATTGATGATAATGAAATAAATATGCATGTTTTGATTAAATCCATTAGTGTTCACTAATTGTTTTTATAAATGTCCAACACCTGGTTAAGAGGAATCTGGGGAGGATGACGAAAATGAACGACATGCAACTTCCGATTGTATGCTTTTGAAATAAAACCTGCTGATGATGTACAAGCATTGTTTCAAATCCCTAAACACCGGAGATATAAGGAAGATAATCCCTTGTCTACCCTTTTGAGCCTTGTAGTAGGAGTTTCTTTCTGCGAATGAAAAACCCTCAATCTTAACCTGGGGCAGGGTAGGTGTTAGCTAATTTGACCGAGCGTTCAAGTTACAAAAGGAGTGTCCGTTCGAGGATCAATCACACCTCTAGAGGTCGTGCCTAAGAAACCACAATGGTTCAGCATTAGGAGTGAAACAGTCACATCATTCCCCAAAGAGTCAGACAACCAGCGTCACACGACTTGTTCGAAAGAAAAAAGAGAAAAAAATCAAAAGCCCGCTAAGTCAAGAAAAGAAAACAATTGACTTAGGCAAAAATGAGGGCATCCCGCTGGACTCAAAAAACCAAAAGAACTCAAAAGAGTCAGTCCAGGCAAAAGTTAGGGATATGAAAAGAAAAAAGATGAAAGGATGGAAAAATCCTCAAATGAAATACGAGTCGTGTGACCTCAAGTGTCAAAGACGGAAGGTGAGTGGCTGTCACTCCCAACAATCATAATTTCTCGAACTATCACTCCTATCTTTCAGCCTCTGAGAGGTGAGTGCTAAGGTCGAATTAGCTGAACATAGGATCGGAGAACATCAAGGAGAATGGGTGGGTTAAAATAAACTTTGAGCATTTATCCTTTCCTTCAAAACCGTGAACCCGACCACGTTACAACCTTCAAAAGTCCTAATTGAAGCAGGTTTGTTTTGAGAGCATACTTCGGTAAAGATCGCGTCGAAACTGACTCCTGAAAGGGTTCCTCATGCCATATTGGTACTGATATTGATATCCTTGACAAATGTTTTGTGCATTACATGACATGAAATGTTTTTCCTTTTCCCGGTGAACAGATTGGATGTCAAAACTGTCATATGCGTTGCATTATTATATCTTTTATGCATAACAACTTGTTTTACTTGCGAGTAAGCGCTTGACAGCAGGGAAGTTTCCCACAGTGGAAAGTATGGTCGAGATAGAATACAGAACGCCCGAATGTTCCGTAAGCCGGGGCAAGCCATTAAGTGACTCCCCAGTCAGGTCAGCCATTCGAAGTCAGTTATTCTGGGGCAATCAGGTCGAGATTCGGTAAATCTCTCATAATCGGAGGTACTGCTCTAAATCATCTAACCAGGGGCAACGTCATTGCAATTAGGGGCAGGCCATCTTAAGAGCGCAGAAGTTTTTCTTTATTCGAGGTTCAGAATGCCGGGGCATCTTATACCAGACCAACAAGATACAAATTTTCAGATTTCCTTTTGAGGAGTATCCCCACAGAGGTCTCGTAGGCTGGGGCATGTCAGAAGCAAAGGGATTGTTCTTCTCAGTATCATCAGGGTTATTCGGAGTTATTCGAGCAGATTTAGTCAATCTTAAAGTGTGAGACGAATGTCGGGAAGTCATGTTACTATCTTCTGATCCGTCGACCAGGGACTGTGAATTCAGGCAGAATGTTGTTCAGCGTCAGTTGTACCTGACCCATCGCAGATAGCCTAAAAGTCCAATTCTTATTGGCGATCACTGTGAGGCCCGTCCATGTTGGCACATCAGTTTCAAAATCCAATCTTCATTAGTACGCAGGAAGACTCCGTCCGTTTTCCCCAGAAAAAGCCCGATTTTCATTGGCACGGGTAAGCTATCCCCAGAGAAGGTCAATCATACTCGGCACATATGTTCTTCCTCAGCGGAGTTGATTTCACTCTTCCAGCATTTATTTTACTGGAATAATTTTGTGATCCCCAGCGGATCCAGCTTTGTCTTCAGCATTTATTTTGCTGAAGCGACTTTTTGCATAAGCATGCATCATCATACTTTGCATTTTACCTAAATACGTAGCATTTTCATGCTGTATGGAAGCATTACATCATTCCCGAACGTGCATTTTTGAAACATAAGCCAGGTTGGTTACCTCTTCCGTTTCAGACATGTTGTTCCTTGCCGATAAGAGAAGTCGTGGTTCAGGAAGATGTTGATTTGTGGTCAAAGTACGCAGTGATCGTATTTGTCCTGACCATTGGGGGTTCATGCTGTAAGGCACGCAGTGATCGTGTTGATCTTGGTGTGTGAATTTCGTGGCCCAAGTACGCAGTGATCGTATTTGTATCTTCTATGGGGTTCATTTTGTAAGGCACGCAGTGATCGTGTTGGTATCGTCTTGGGGGTTCATTGTGCGAGACACGCAGTGATCGTGTTGATCATGGTCTGTAGATTTGTTGGCCGAGATACGCAGTGATCGTATTTGTCTGTTATACGGTGGTTATGGCATGAAGCACGCAGTGAACGTGTTCATCTGGTTGTTTGTGGCCGAAGTACGCAGTGATCGTATTCGTCCCATGTTTGAAGTTGTGTCACAAGGCACGCAGTGATCGTGTTTCCTCCAGTCAAGAGGGCCGTGACATGAAACGCGCAGTGATCGCGTTCACCCTATGTGTGGTCAGGATACGCAGTGATCGTATTCGTCCTATTACATGGGTTGGTTTTGTGACACACGCAGTGATTGTGTCGACATCATCTTGGGGGTTTGTTGGTCGAGATGCGCAGTGATCGTATTCGTCCTATTGCCAAACGCGCAGTGATCATGTTCATCGTGTTTGTGGGCGAAGCACGCAGTGAACGTGTTCGCCTCATCTATGTGAGTTTATTTCGTCTGGCACGCAGTGATCGTGTTCCTCCTGTCAAGAGGGTTGTGGCGCAAGGCACGCAGTGATCGTGTTTATCTTATCCGGTTGGATTTATGGTCGAAACGCGCAGTGATCGTGTTCGTCCTATCATGTGATTCTGGTTGTAACGCAACACGCAGTGATCGTGTTCGTCGTGTTCGCCTCTTTATGTGGTTTTGTTTGTGACTTTGAAACACGCAGTGATCGTGTTCGTCGTGTTTGTCCCTTCAATGGATGTTGTTTGTGATACACGCAAGGATCGTGTTCGTCTTATTTTTGTGGATTTATGGCGTACGACATGCAGTGATCGTGTTCGTCATGTCAGATGTTCCCCTAGCAGAGTTGCTTGGTCAAGCACTTCTTTTCCCCAGCTGAGTCTTTCTCAGGATGCTGTGGTGTCAGCATTAGAAGGTGGTAATGCAGATTTTTGGGTGGTTACCCGTAGTCCCCCAACAGAGTTATGTTCTCCAGCAGGGTGTTACTTCAATGAGTTACTGGGTTTAAGTCCCTCATAGTCCCCAGCAGGGTATTCGCCACGGAGTTGTTTGGTTAACTTCTTATTATTTTTCAACAAGGTTATTCTCGTCAGGGTGCTTGGTTAAGTTCTCAATTTCCCCAGCGGAGTGTTTTCAGGATACCTATTGCCAAAATAGGTATTTGACGGCCGTCGTCAGAATTGTCCTCTCAGAGTTGCTTGGTTAAGTTTCTCGTGTCCCCGCAGGATGCTCGTTCGGATACGAATGGAAGGTTGGTAAGAAAAATCAACATTTTCCCGCAGTTTAGTGGATGCTCGTTCGGATACGAATGGAAGGTTGGTAAGAGAAATCAACATTTTCCCGCAGTTTAGTGGATGCTCGTTCAGGTACGAACGGAAGGTTGGTAAGTGAAATCAACATTTTCCCGCAGTTTAGTGGATGCTCGTTCGGATACGAATGGAAGGTTGGTAAGAGAAATCAACATTTTCCCGCAGTTTAGCGGATGCTCGTTCAGGTACGAATGAAAGGTTGGTAAGAGAAATCAACATTTTCCCGCAGTTTAGTGGATGCTCGTTCAGGTACGAACGGAAGGTTGGTAAGAGAAATCAACATATTCCCGCAGTTTAGTGGTACGAACGAAAGGTTGATAAGTGAAATCAGCATTGTCTCGTTTGGTTAAGCGTTTGCTCGTTTCTTCGGATGCGAAAGGTTGATAAGTGAAATCAGCATTGTCTCGTTTGGTTAAGCGTTTGCTCGTTTCTTCGGATGAGAAAGGTTGATAAGTGAAATCAGCATTGTCTCGTTTGGTTAAGCGTTTGCTCGTTTCTTCGGATGCAGAAGGTTGATAAGGGAGATCAACAATTTTGCTCACTGATCAGTGTATGCTCTCTTCTTCGGAATAAGATGGTCCATGGACAATATCATATTATTTCATAAGCAGGTTGATGGGTAGGTGCTTAGTTGTCGCTGTGGCAATGGAGATCAGTTCCCTGGATAATTCTCCCCAAGCAGTGGTGTGCGCAATTTATTTTGCGGTTGGCAAATTTCCGGGTTCTTTCATATTCAACCGTCTCGTACCTCGAATGTCTGAAGGCTGCGCGCTCTTTATCCAGTCGGGTCCAAGCCGCTTGAATAGGGGCAGCTGTTGCACCCCAAAATTTGCCCAACCTTTTTTCTAACCTTGGTTTATGTTTCACTACATTAGCATAGCATAGTTCTAGCATTTGCATATCATTACATTAGCATTTAGCAGGGGATCAAGTGAGATATATATCAAAAAAAAGAGCCTAGCCAGAGGTTTATGCAAGCTTGAGAAGTCATCAAGACCATTAGTCAGGAGGCTGAATTCCTGAGAAGTTCAAGCGCTTGTTCGAAGTTCATTTCCTAACTAGGGAGCATTTTAAAGATCACCGGAGGTTTGTGAAGCCTGGATCCTGGGTATGGAATATGGATAGAGCTCATGAAGCTGTAGAGGGTCTCAATACCTTTAATTTTAGTACTAGAAGTCCTTGAGCGGATTTACAGAACTCAAGTTATGAATTTTACAAATTACGGGTCATCGGAGACGTCTGAAATTTATCAGTGAAAATCGATCAACTTCCGTGCAACTTTTTCCTCTGAAGGAAGTTTCAAATGACTTTTTGATGAACATGGAAGTTGTTCCTCATGATCTTAGCTTTTCGACAAATACTAGAAATCTTTCATCTGATTTGCAGAGCTCAGGTTATGAATTTTGCAAGATAGGGGTATTTCGGGAAAATATGATTACAGGTCATATTATTGCGAGTCAAGTTCACCAAGTTGCGTAACTCGAATGAACTTTTTTCCAACATGAAAGTTGCTCCAAATGGGGTCATTTGGTCAATTAAACTTCAAGGATTTGATGGGCTAGCTCGTGGCGGGAGTTTAGTGAAGGTCGTTTCGGTGAAAACGCGCGGAAAGGCATAGTTTGGTATGGCGCCAAATTTTATTCGGACCGAGGCATATTTGTTCTTATTTTGAATGGAAATCATGTTTTAAGAATGATGGCATTATTAAATTTTTCATTTGAGGGTTTTATCAAGGCCTATTTCGGGATTACTTACGATTCAAGCTACGCGACGGATCTTGGGCTTGGGCTTAGAAACAAGGGATTTTTATGAGCCTAGAAGCTTCCTTATGATGCAAGTATTATAAAAACATGAACCAAAGGCCAAATTTTTTTTTTTACACATTTTTTTCTTCCTTCCATTTTTCTTCACATTTTGCCACCCTTTGAATATTCAAATTTCATATCTTTCTTTCTCTCTATTTTTTTCCCCATTCTATTATCACAATTAATTCCATACCATTCACATACTTTCTTCCTCATTTTTTTTTGACAAAACTTTTGGTGCAAGAAAGTGTTCTACATGTCCATTAAGGAAGCTCCATGAAAAATTCCAAAATTATGTTCTCCACCATTTCAAGCACTTCTATTGATCAAATCATTTCTGGAAAATATTGGTGAGGGATTCTACACAAGTTTCTTGAAGCTTTGGAGGTTGTGGAAAGCCATAGAAACCACTTTTTGGAGGTTTAGGTAATTCAAGATTACACAATATTAATCCTTCTTTCCATTGCTTTTTTTACATCATGTCATTCACCATAACATGGCATTGGATTCTGGATATTGTGGGGAGAGTTTCATGACAATTTTTGGTTCTTGAGTTTTTCTTGAGATGCCACGTTTTGGGAGTTAGAGAGTTTCAAGAAAATCTAAGACCATATTTGGATTCCTTGAATTTTTTCCTTCAAGTTTGACTAGAATTTTGTGCGAAACGGATAATTATTGATGGAGTTATGGTGCTTCAAAGTAGCCAAAAATCCATGTGAATAGTGTCTACGGGTTACTATTCATGTGCTGAAAAATTTCAATTTGGAGAAGAAACGCAACAGCCGTTCGATCGCTTGACCAAGTCCTCCGATCGGAGGCTCATTAACGCGCCACATCATCAGCAGTAAAACGACGTCGTTTTGCACTTCGCAGCCGACCGCGCGCGCCTGGGTTCGATACCCACCTGTGCCAATTTATTTTTTCTGCCTTGATTTAACCATTTACCATATTTCTTATTTCACATTCTTTTTCTTTTATTTTCTGTTTTAATACCTGTTTTGTTAATTACATTAAAAATAGGAAAATTAGTCTTTTTGATCCCCATTTTTTTCTGCGTAATCTTCAAGATGTCTGAAATTTTATAGAATTGGAACCATATTTTTTCCATTTTTCGTCATTTTATTATATTTTTTTACATTTTAGTTGTCAAAAATTATCAAATGCTGGTGCTATCATTTTGTGAATTTTGTTTGATGTATCAAAACATTGTTTAATTGTCAATCCTTTTGCAGGGATCTCATACACATGTTGAGGTATTGTGATATATTTTTGTGGGAATTTTATTGTACCATTTTAATTGGTTTTGGATGCTTTCTTTAACATGCTCCACTTTAATCTTTCCTTTGGTATACATGAGATATCTTGCATTGTTTTCACCTTGTTTGACCATTTCCTTGTGGATATTTTTATGGTATCTCTCACCCCTGGTTTATGGATTGATGTAGGTAATGGGAGATTTTTATTTGATTTTTTTAGCACCTTTTGCTATTTTTCTTATGTTTTGTATTCGAACTTGTAATTTGGACTTCCGAACGAACTTTATTTTTGTTAAGGCTCCATCGGCCGATTTGTGTTTGCGTGGTGAACTCCGTGGTTTATATTTCTTATTATAGATAGGTTAGAGGTATTTGAAGACCCCTTAGGTGGCTGTTATTTGTATGTGTAGCTTGCCCAATTATCGACTTGTTTGCATGATAGCACGTTGCGATTCCAAATAGTGGATTACGCGTTTCATTCGGAGTTTTCACTCGATTCTTTACATATGATCACTTGATATTTTCTTATTCCATCCATGAATGGGCTTGAGGTTGAGACAGAACGTCCTCCCTCCTTTGCATTGCATTTACCATTGCTATATTCATGTTCACTTGTATGCGGTTATTACTTGTATTTCCGTTTCTTCCTTTCGTTTTCCTTTCCTGTAGGACTTCCATTCTTCCTTGTTCAAGGGAGGATGTGATAGACATTAGGAGCTAACCCATGTATGATAACATTAGGGTAGATTTTTTATCCCTTTTTGTAACCCTAGGAGTTTTTTTAGAGTGTCATCTCTTCTTTCTTCAGAACGACAGAAAAACATTAATAAAGGTTATAACAACAATCAATTCACTTCTTCCGTCAAAAGATTTGAACAAACACAAACCTTTTTGCAATAAGAAAACCCTTGTTTAAGGTGAGATTTTTCATAAAAGACACTTGAACAGCTTGTGTCGCGTGTAGCCCGAACTACGTTTGCTCTGATCTTCCATGCTGTGTGGAAGTACGTAGGCATAGGATGCGATATCCTAGCGAGCAACCTTCCCCACCTTCACCCGTAGTTAGGCGAACTACGTTGACTCTGATTTCTCGTTCCAGACGGGAATACGTAGGCATAAAGTGCGATGCTTTGCCGAGTCATGTTTTCTTTTCTTTTCAGACCTCATCCTTTAGTTTAGATAGAAGTGTAATCCGTACAAACAAGCAAGCGTGGATCCCATCGAGTACGATGGACGTGAGGGGTGCTAATACCTTCCCCTTGCGTAACCGACTCCCGAATCCAGGTTTTGGTTGCGATGACCATACCTTTTCCCGTCTTTGCGTTAGGTTTACTTCGAGCGTTTCCTTTTCCTCCTTGGGATAAATAACGCACGGTGGCGACTCTTCTGTATTGCCGGCGCCGATTTTCGCAGTAGCGACACCAAGCAAAAGCCCCAAAAGCCCACACAACAAAATAAACCCCCAAAATGGGCAAACCAAACAATCACACAATTGTAAAATATACTGAAAATAGTAGTATAATATTTACAAGCCTAATATTAATTCTAAGGGAAATACTATGTCTACCCTATATACCCCATAGGTCCCATACTCTAATTTAATCTAAAAAACCCAAAATAAAATGTTCAAGTGCACCTATGTTGTGTATAAACCCTAATCTAACCATCCTAATATCATCTAATCAAAACTAATCAAAACCCAATTATAAAATCATGGAATAAATCCAAGGGGGAGTTCAAGTTTATATCTAATTACTCTAAAAAGAATAGCACTAAAATGTAAAGGGAGCTAGCTAAACAAAAATCTACAAAATTATGTACAAACTAAATGCAATAAAAAACAACTAAATGTAAAATATTCACAAAAAATAAAGAAAATACCTAAACTAATATTTTTATTTATTCTCAATTTTCTTGAAACCATTATCAACATGTAGCAAAAATTCCCATGTCAAAATAACTCTTTTTCAATTTTATATGATTTTTCAAAGTTATAAAGAAAAATGAATTGAATGAATTAAAAAAAGAAAATACTTTGGTGCAGATAGCAAGAAATTATAACATGTGAATTAACTGGGCCCAGCTGGGGGGTGCGCGTATCAAAGCGCCTTGGGCCCAAATATATGTCAGAAAATGAAAAAGAAAATCAAAGAGAAAAAGAAAATAAAACGGTGCAGGAAGTAAATGAATTCAGTGCAATATTCAATTGGGCCCATGAGTGGGGTGGGGATAGCACAATCCAAATTAAGCCCAATGCTTCACTTAAATGAAACGACTGTGTATTGTGTTTCAGAAAAATCCTTCACAAATTGAGAATTAATCTCATCCACACGATCCATGCTTTGGTCAAAAGTCAGCACTAATCCAAGGGCTGAGACATTATCTTCCTCATTTGAATCAGATTGGAGCCAAAACTCCATGGACGAACCTCCAAGAACACTCAGAATGCAGCAAATCGTACTCCCTCAAAACCCAATCAAAATTAACAAAATAAAACCCTGTCATGATCCATTTTCTTCCCTGAGTTTATCTATGACATTGAAATCCATTGATATAGTCTCTAACTCTAAACACGATTCCATCTCCTAGATTTGGTCCAACATCAATTATCATCAATCATCAAATTAAGTGTCCCAACCTCTTCATCACCTAACACTGATCAATTATAACCAAAAACCTAAGGCTCTACCTCCATATCCATCACATTCTTGATCTCAACAGAAATTACACCACTATGTCAATCATCACCAAATGGCTTCAAATTCTCCAGAAAGATTCACCTACTCACACACTATGCTTCTAACCTAAAGATTCATGCCAATTCTAACTAAATCGAGCCATGGTTTGAAAATTACTAACCTGATGAAATGATGAAAACAGATGGTAGAAACCTTCAAATCAGGGCTTGCAAATCTCTAGATTCCTTCAAGATGATGTACTCTTGCTTCTGTATGCAACCAATCTCCTTGGAAGTGCTTAATTTTCTGAATCAGATTTCAAGTTGCAGGTGTGAAAGTTCAACTTCAAGAACTCGATTCAACCATGGATTCACTCTAATTATGACTTGTACACACTCAGTAATGATTATTGAATTGAATTGAATCAAGAAATAGGATTGATTGTGAAGAAAATGAAGAACTCGAATATGAATTGCAATGGAGGGAATTGAAACTCAATATTTCTTCTCTGCACCAAATGACACCCAACCCTGATCTTGATCAACTCAAATGACTTTATAGGTGATGTTAGAAACTTCTAGAGAGTGCTGGAATGATCCTATGAGAAATTGGATATCTCATGTCATGGTAAATCCTTTAATGAGTTCAAAAAACCAGTTGGAGTTTGGTCTGTTACAGCATATGAACAAGGCTTGAATTTCTCTCCAAATGAGAATTAGAATGTGCTTGGATGGTTCCTTGCATTGTAATCCACTCCTAGCTTGGTTTGGCAAGTGTAACTTCTTATATAAGTAACCCATGATAAGTCCAATTTCTTGACCTCAAATTCAAAATCCAATGATGTCAATGATCTCAAAATGTATTTTCCCTTCAATTTGGTATATCACATGATGCATTTTAGCCTTGGATAAAAAAATCCCAAATTTGGTCACTTGAAAATGGACTTTTACCTTCCATATTTGGTCAATTTTATCATTTTGAGTTCCATGCATTTCCAAACTATCATGACCTCTTAGCTAGACTCAAAACATCATTTTGAGCAAGTTTTATGTTGAACATTTTTTCATTTGAAGTTTGCAAGTAGGAGTTTTAGGCATATGCTTGAAATGACCTATAATCTTACTTTCCCAAAATACCCCTGGCTTGTCAAGATCATAAGTAGAGTTCCACAAATCAGAATGAGGCATACCATACCTTTATAGAAAGCTAAGATCATGAGGAACAACTTTAATGTTTACCAAGAATCCATTTGACAAATACTTGTGGGGAAAAAGTTGCTTGGAAGTCAAGTAACTTTCACAGATAAATTTCAGTGTCCTCAGATGACCTGTAACTTGCAAGAACCATAACTTGAGTTCTATAAATCTCCTTGATGCCTTCCACCACTCAAATTAAAGGTCTTGAGATGCTATACAAGTTTCATGTTGGCCAAGGATCCATTTGAGACTTGTATTTTGAATTATTTTGCTTGGAAGTTTGACCTAAATTAGGGAATCTTACACAGAAACCCTAATTTAGAAACTTCTTTTCTTCTTGATTTCTCTTGATTTCTCTTTGGCACAACACCACATCCATATACACATATAAAATGATGAATCCCACATCCTTAAAATAGGCCTTGATGCCCTTCAATCAAGCATTAGACCTAGGGTTGACCTAGGGTTGACCCAGATGAAACCCTAGTTGACTGTCTTCAACTGTAGCTCTTGTAACCACACCAATAACTTGTCTTACTTTCAAAATGACCCTATAGGTCTTCCATGATGTCTACATACATTCCATGCCTCAGTTCATAGCTCACAACCTCTTTGATGATCTTCAAATACTCCCCAGATAGGATATAAATCCACTGCTTGATCTATTAACTTCTCAAAGCTTTACCTCCTTTCTTGGTGACTTGAATAGGCTTGAATCTTGATAAAAACCTTTTGGATATAATCCTTGAGATGAAAATAGCACTTGATCCCTTGTTGGATGACTTGCCCATGCTATGCTATGCAAATGAATGAACTATGTATATGATCTACTATGCAAATGATAAAGCTATGAAAACACAAATCAGGTAAAACAAGTTGGTCAAATTTTAGGGTGCAACAGCTGCCCCTATTCAAACGGCTTGGACCCGACTGGGTGAAATGCCCGGAGCCTTCAGACAATCGAGGTACGAGACGGTTGAATACCACTAAACCCGGAAATTTGCCAACTACAAAAATAAATTGCGAAATAAACTGCACCACTACTTGGGGAACACTATCTACAAATCCGATTTCAACGCTATCTTGTCAATACCGGAATTGACTTCACTGGGAGAAGTACTTTGGTCGAATATAAGAACGCAATTTTGTCTTGTCATGGGACACCTACTATGTTCCTTACGGGGAAATCATTCGTCTAGACACTGAGGAGTTCATCTGCCTATCTCTCACAGGAAACATGCATCGACTTAGTAACACTTCATCCGCCCATCCAATACGGGACCCTATTCTGTTTACATCACAGGAAAATTTTCTTCTGCCCATCACACAGGCAAATTCACTTCCGCCCATCACACCGGAAAATTATACTTCTGCCCATCACACAGGAACATCTTCTTCTGCCCATCACACAGGAAAATCTACTTCTGCCCATCACACAGGAAAATCATTCTTCTGCCCATCACACAGGAAAATTATTCTTCTGCCCATCACACAGGAAAATTATTCTTCTGCCCATCACACAGGAAAATTATTCTTCTGCCCATCACACAGGAAAATCATTCTTCTGCCCATCACACAGGAAAATCTACTTCTACCCATCACACAGGAAAATCATTCTTCTGCCCATCACACAGGAAAATTATTCTTCTGCCCATCACACAGGAAAATTATTCTTCTGCCCATCACACAGGAAAATTATTCTTCTGCCTATCACACAGGAAAATTATTCTTCTGCCTATCACACAGGAAAATCTACTTCTGCCCATCACACAGGAAAATCATTCTTCTGCCCATCACACAGGAAAATCTACTTCTGCCCATCACACAGGAAAATCATTCTTCTGCCCGTGACACAGGAAAATTATTCTTCTGCCCATCACACAGGAAAATTATTCTTCTGCCCATCACACAGGAAAATTATTCTTCTGCCCATCACACAGGAAAATTATCTCGGACATAGTTTCTTTGCCTATTCTTTGCATTAACTAACTCCACTGGGGATATTCCGAAAAACAACTGTCAAACACTCGTCTTGCTAACAAGTGGCTACTTCTGAACTTTGATTTTTATGAAAACCTGAAACGCTGCCGCAACAACAAACTTGAAGAGAACATTCCGCTGGTCGGGTACAACAACGCCTCAATTGGCAACTCTGTAGGGACAATGATAAACTGAACTATGTCATCACGCGTCTCCCGGCGAGACCTCGATTGTCTGGTAATATCTGAGCTTTAGAATTCCGTACTCCTATTGAGAAAGCACACCTGAAAGCGAAAGGTTAACCAACCTGATCTATGTTTCATAATGCGTATGTTTGATAATGGCGTAATGCTCCATACAACATGGAAATGCTACGCGTTTTTTATTTGGTAGATGCAAATATGACACTATATGCCGATGCAAATGCAGGCTCGAACTGCTGGGATAACTCTAACAAGTTTGCTTCGTCAATCTTGGCCGTCGAAGACAAATATCACCCTGCTGGGGAGTGAACGGGTATCACAAGGTATTCCGGCAAAATAAATGCCAGGACACACAACCAACTCTGTCGGGGTGAGTTTTAACCTTCGATTTCCACTGGGAGGAACGAAAACACTTGCTGAAAAGAGAGAACTCCGCTGGGGACGAAACAACTCTCTTGGGGAATATCAACTGACTCTGTTGGTGAGAATGAAGGACCCTACTGGGAAGGGAATCTCTGCTAGGGAGAGTAGACCGTCTGGGTATAGCTCACAAGTTTGGAAATATTAATCTTCTGAGGCCACACAACTCTGCTCGAGATAGGGAATCCTTTTGGGGGACACCTCACTGTCTGAATACAGCCTACAATCTTGGAATCACCAAACTTGGCTGAGGGTAAACGACCCTGCTGGAGAATGTCCTTCGGATAAGCTGCGACTAGATGGGGAATTTAATCCTTCTTCAATAAGGAGCATTGTCATCTCAGCTTCAGGGAATGAAGCGCGACCTGCATGGGGATTCACTTCACGTAACGATCAAGTCTTTTCGTTACGAGCCTCTGGTTAGGACTGCAATCTTCTGATCGTCCACTTCGTATGGTAAAGAACCTTGCAACACCACAAACGAGACAAGATAAGTCTATACAACCAAACCTATTCAGGTTAGCGTTAGTGACATCATTTTCAGTCAATTCGATGTTTTAGCAATTATTGTCAAGGGCCAGCAACGTTATGCACTTGCTAGTTTTATTAAACATTGGCGCTTTTCACATACAAAACAGTAAAGAACAAGCATCAAATACTGAATAACATGTTTTATTGATTGGGCCCCTGAATGGGCAGAGTTTTGTACACTGGATGCAACTCCTGAAAAGAGGAAGTTACGCACAACAAATATACAAGTATGCACAGGAAACATAAATACAGTGACAACTTAAATTTGCACATATGTCGGCAACGTGATATAGAAAAACATCATGAGCTGATCCTCCTATGACTCGCCTGACTCTGGCGCTTTCCTGGTATTCAAACTTCTGAAGAGATTGTATCTGATAATCGAACTCTCAGGTATATTCTCCCACACCAATGTGCACCGTAGTATCAAATTCGGACCGCAGTCATTCGCTTTTCAAATCCCTAGCTTTTGCGTGAACCGCCCTTTGCGGGTTTTCAGTTCACCGGGATACCCTTTTTTGCCGAAGCCGTCCAGTGTAGGTTTTCAACTTCACGGGTGTACATTTTTTCAATTTTTATCCCTAATTTTTGCCAGAACCTTTTATTCTGTTTTTGGTTCGCCAGGATGCCCCATTTTTGCCTGGACTCTCTTTTTTCTGTCCAGCGGGTCAATTTCAAGCAAAGTATTTTTTAACTGCGTCCGAATTCACAGGCGACGTAAAGTCTTCACCGTCCATGGTGGACAACAACAAAGCTCCTCCTGAAAAGACTTTTCTGACAACGTATGGCCCTTCGTAGTTAGGGGTCCACTTGCCCCTGTGATCTGCCTGTGGCAGGAGAATCCTTTTCAACACCAGGTCGCCCGTCTGAAAGCTCTAAGGATGTATCTTCTTATCATACGCTTTCTTCATTCGGCTCTGGTACAACCGACCATATGCTAGAGAAGCTAACCTCTTCTCATCCATTAAACTCAGCTGGTTCAACCTGTCTTTCACCCATTCTGCCTCGTCAAGTTGGACATCTCGTAATACCCTCAGGGAAGGAATCTCAACTTCCAGTGGTAACACTGCTTCCATTTCGTATACCAACGAGAACGGGGTTGCCCCGGTTGATGTGCGTATCGTCGTACGATAACCGTGCAAAGCGAAAGGTAGCATCTCGTGCCAGTCCTTATAGGTCACCACCATCTTCTGAACAATCTTCTTTATGTTCTTATTGGCCGCTTCAACAGCGCCATTCATCTTGGGTCGATAAGGAGAAGAGTTGTGATGTTCGATCTTAAAACTCTGACATAGCTCCTTCATCATCTTGCTGTTTAAGTTTGAACCGTTGTCGGTAATTATCCGCTCAGGGATTCCATATCTGCAAATGATATCTCGTCTGATAAACCTGGCTACCACCTGCTTGGTCACATTTGCATATGATGCCGCTTCCACCCACTTGGTAAAATAATCAATTGCTACCAAAATGAAACGGTGTCCGTTAGATGCCGTCGGCTCAATCTTTCCAATCATATCGATTCCCCACATCGAGAACGGCCACGGTGACGACATCACATTCAGTGGACTCGAAGGCACATGGATCTTATCCGCATAGATCTGGCACTTATGACACCTCTTCGCAAACTTGAAACAGTCAGTTTCCATAGTGAGCCAGTAATAACCTGCCCGCAGCAGCTTCCTCGTCATAGCATGCTCACCAGCATGTGTACCGAATGTACCCTCATGTATTTCCTCCATAAGCAACTTCGCCTCTTTCTCGTCTACACAATGTAGCAGTACCAAGTCGTGGTTTTTCTTGTACAGGACACCGTCCGGATTCAGATAGAAATTACCAGCCAATCTCCTGAGAGTCTTCTGGTCGTGACTGGATGTCCCATCCGGATACTCCTTGTTCTTCAGGAAATTCTGGATGTCAAAATACCAGGGTTTATCATTAGATGCTTCGTCGATGGCAAATACGAAGGCGGGTCTGTCAAGCCGAGAGATAATAATTCTGGGAGCCTCATTCCAGAAGTTGACTTTATACATGGAAGACAATGTGGCCAGGGCGTCAGCCATTTGATTCTCCGCTCTCGGTACGTGATGCAATTCAACCTTGTCAAAGAAGGGCAACAATCTCCTCGCTTAATTCATGTATGGTATCAAATTGGGCTGACGTGTCTCCCATTCTCCTTTTATTTGATTCACCACCAGAGCTGAGTCTCCGTATACATCCAGATTTTTGATTCGCAAATCAATGGCTTCTTTAAGCCCCATGATGCAAGCTTCGTATTCGGCTTCATTATTGGTAACCGGAAAGGTCAATCGAGCAGTAAATGGGATGTGCGACCCATGTGGAGTAGTGATGATTGCCCCTATTCCGCTACCATAGGAGTTTACAGCTCCGTCGAAGATCAACTGCCATTTGGAACCCAATTCTGGTCCTTCGTCCGGCAACGGTTCTTCACAATCTTTCATCTTTAGGTACATGATATCCTCGTCAGGAAAATCAAACCTCATCGATTGGTAGTCCTCAATAGGCTGCTCAACAAGATACTCTGATAACACGCTCCCCTTTATAGCCTTTTGTGAAACATACTGGATGTCGTATTTGGTCAAAACCATCTGCCAACGGGCAATTCTCCCAGATAGTGCCTGCTTTTCAAATACGTATTTGATAGGATCCATCTTTGAGATGAGCATGGTTGTATGATTTAGCATGTACTGCCTCAAACGCTTGGCGGCCCAGGCTAGCGCACAACAAGTTTTTTCGAGCATTGAGTATCGAGATTCACATTCAGTAAACTTCTTACTCAGGTAGTATATCGCATGCTCTTTTCGTCCTGTCTCGTCATGTTGGCCGAGAACACAACCCATACTCCCCTCAAGAACCGTCAAATACATAATCAAGGGTCTCCCTGCCACCGGAGGTATCAAAATAGGAGGCTCCTGCAAATACTGTTTTATTTTATCGAACGCCTTTTGACAATTTTCATTCCAAGTTACAACCTGGTCTTTTTTCAACAGCTTGAATAACGGCTCGCACGTTGCTGTTAGGTGAGATATGAACCGAGCGATGTAGTTCAACCTCCCTAAAAACCCGCACACCTCTTTTTCCGTTTTAGGCATCGGCATCTCTTGTATGGCTTTTATTTTTGCAGGATCAACCTCTATTCCTTTTTCACTCACGATAAACCCCAGCAGTTTACCCGATCTCACCCCGAAGGTGCATTTGTTAGGGTTCAGTCTCAGCCTGAACTTCCTAAGCCTTTTGAATAATTTCAGCAGATTCACCAAATGTTCCTCCTCCGTCTGGGATTTGGCAATCATATCATCGACATAAACCTCGATCTCTTTATGCATCATGTCATGAAAGAGAGTCGTCATTGCACGCTGATACGTTGCCCCAGCATTTTTTAATCCGAAGGGCATCACTTTGTAGCAAAATGTTCCCCAAGGCGTAATGAAGGTAGTCTTCTCCATGTCTTCTGGCGCCATTTTAATCTGATTATAGCCCGAGAAGCCATCCATGAAAGAGAATACAGAGAATTGAGCGGTATTGTCAACCAACACATCGATGTGAGGAAGTGGAAAGTCATCTTTCGGGCTCGCTCTATTCAGATCACGGTAATCTACGCACATTCTCACTTTACCGTCTTTCTTTGGCACTGGCACAATATTAGCGACCCACGAGGGATATTTTGTAACAGCTAGGAAACCAGCATCCCACTGCTTTTGAACCTCCTCCTTGATCTTCACTGCCATATCAGGTCTGGTTCTGCGAAGCTTCTGCTTGACCGGTGAGCATTATTCTTTTAGCGGCAAACGGTGCACAACCATATCTGTATCCAATCCAGGCATGTCTTCGTACGACCAAGCGAATACATCACTATACTCTCTGAGCATTTCAACCAGTCTTCGCTTGACGTCGCTCTGCAGCGCTGCCCCTATACGGATGTTCCTTTCAACCCCTTCCGACCCCAGATTGACGATTTCAATGACCTCCTCATGAGGCAGAATGATTCGTTCTTCTTGCATTATCAACCAAGACAACTCTTCTGGAACGTCGCCCTCTTCAACAATCTCTTCTTCGGTCTGAAATACCGGGTGTTCAAAGTCGAAGTGATTCATAGGCGGTTCAATGATGTCATCTAAAAATGTTATCCTGCAAAGGAATGGTTAAATGCTTCAAAAATGGGTATAAAGCGAATAACCACGTTGCCATTTTATTGTAAAACATAAAAACAGGAAAAACAGAGATCACAATATTTGTACATGAAAAACGCCTTTTTTTATTTAACAATTAAACAGTGCAATGTACATAACAAGACGACCCTAAGCAAAATCATGATGCCCCGGGTAAGACACCGGATTGTTCAACAATTAATAAAACAAAGTATTACTGTTTGGTGGTCACAGAAACAGCCTCCTAAATAGACCAGTTGCAAAGCCCTTGTCCTGGCACGCTCGGCTGAATCCAGGCGTCCATGTCGTAGTCGCTGTCTCCTTCTTCGAAATCTGAAACAGCGTTGATAGTCTCGTTATATACTCCACTAGCCATGATTGTGATTGGTCCTTTGAAACGGGGTGCCCCTGCAGCAGGCGTTGATGAAGGTTGATATCCCAGCCCAAATCTGTCCATTTTCACGGGAATATCCAGAACCTTGCCCTAGCCTTTGGTCTCGCCAGTCTTCACTAGAGCCTGAGCCTCTTTGTACGACGATACAGCCACCTTTGATGCTTTACTCGGCCCTGGGACTTTGTCTTTAATGTGTAACCCTTCAAAGGCTTGACAGGGTGTTTCATGAATCTCGCCGTCGACTTCCACATACTTGAATGATGACAGATGGCTGACCAATATATCCTCCTCTCCACAAACTGTGACCACACTGTCCCCTACCATGTATTTTAGCTTTTGGTGCAAGGTAGAGGTGACTGCCCCAACACCATGGATCCATGGTCGTCCGAGAAGACAACTGTATGCTGGCTAGATGTCCATAATGTAAAATTCAGTTTTGAAAATCTCCGGCCCCACCTGCAGAGGTAACGTTATAGATCCGAAGACTGACCTTCGTGTACCATCAAATGCCCTGACCACCAAGTCACTAGGCGTACAAATGATCCCCCTGATATCCAATTTCATCATTGCTTTCTTGGTCAGCACGTTCAAGGAGGACCCGGTATCCACCAGCACGTGGGACATGACTGTGCCCCTGCATTCAACTGAGACGTGCAACGCCATATTATGCTCTCTTCCCCTCGAGGTCAAATCAAAATCTGTAAATCCTAAACTATGGCCTGCATTCACGTGTGCCATCACCCCCTCCAACTGATTCACAGAAACATCTTGGGGTACAAACAACGTGTCCAGAATTTTCAATAACGCATTCCTATGGGCTTCGGAACACAATAACAGCGATAGTATGGATATCTTCGATGGAGTTTGTTGAAGGTGCTCAACAATCTTATAATCACTCTTACGGATAAGACGCATAAACTCTTCTACATCTTTCAGTGACGTTTCTCTTTCATTCCTCTGCACCGGAACATCCTCATTCATTTTTCCTTTACCTTTTGCCAATCGTTCAGCCTCTACCTCAGGCGATATAAAAATTCTCCCGCTCCTTGTCATCCCTCCGGTCCCGACGACATTGTCCACAACCCCAGCTGACTGTTTACTGATATCGATTTTCACCCCATCACAATATGCTTCCAGCCCATAAGTCCAAGGTACTGCCTTAGTGCTCTCATAAGGTGTTGGCCCTGCCTTGGTGATAGTGATCGTCGGTCTTCTGGCTGGCGCCGTTATAGTTATCGTTTTTCGGGGAATTGTCACCGTAGCGACATCACTTTGCTCATCAGCTAATACTTCTGCAGGTTTCTCAACTGCCGTTCTGTCGAATTGCAACGTGCCTTCATCTATCAAGGTCTGAATACCCTTCTTCAACTCAGCACAACCCCCAGCCTGGGTCCAACACTCTAGACAAAACTCATCGCAGCCCGGATACACACCTCCTTTCAATAACCTGCTCTTTATCTCACACAACGGTGTTTTTAGTTCATCAATATTCATGATCAAGTTCAAACCCTCCTCAGTCAAAATAGCATTTGCCTCATGGATGGGCATGGGCTGTTGTACTATGTTCGGACCTGCTTGTCCAAAATTTATGGCTTTGCTATCCAACAGATCTTGCACCACATGCTTGAACGCGTGGCACGTCTCTATGTCATGGCCAGGAGCCCCAGGGTGGAACTCGCAGTGCTTATTCGTATCAAAACCAAACGGAGGAGTGCCCGTCATTGGCGCCATAGTCCTCTTTTCCACCAAATTCAAACCCAGTAACGTCTGGAGTAACTCTGCATACGTATAAGGAGGTACATCAAATACTCTTTTCGGCCTCGTGTTAGGAAATCTCCTCTGTCCCTGATTTGGCCTCTGCTGCTGTTGTTGCTGCTGCTGTGGTGGTATCTGCTGTAGTGGTATTGGTTGTTGATGAAATGGAATTGTGACGCTTGCCACCTGTTGCAGATGATTGTACTGATTCCGCCCTCTGCCCCGGCCTCGGCCTTGGCCCCTGAATACTGCACTTGTGTCACCTTGACGGCGACCACCGAAAGCTCTTCTGTTACTGCCAGCTGAAGTAGATTCCTCAGCTTGGAATCTCCCCATTTTAATATTACTTTCAACCTTCTCTCCCATCAATATTAGATCCGAGAAACTGCCCAAAGAAGCGGGAAACAGCTTATCATAAAACATACCGGTGAACGTTCCTATGAACATATCATTCATCTCCTTCTCAACCAACGGAGGATGGACCCTTGCAGCCATGTCGCGCCACCTTTGCGCATATTCTTTGAAGCTCTCATCTTTCTTCTGCGACAACCCCTGTAACTGGACCCTGTTTGGTGCCAGGTCACTATTGTACTTATAATGAGCCACAAACGCTTCAGCCAGCTGCTTCCAAGTCTTTACCTGAGTAGGCTCCAATCCCATGTACCATTCAAGGGAAGGACCAGACAAGCTGTCTTGAAAGAAATGCATCAACATTCTTTCATCGTTCGAATAAGCCGACATCCTTCTATAGTATGACCGCACATGCACCTTCGGACAGGTATCCCCCTTATATTTGTCAAATGTGGGAGCTTTAAACTTCAGCGGTACCCTCAGGCCAGGCACCAAACCCATTGTGGTCATATCTAAACCAACAACACTTTGATTCACGACACCTTTCATCTGCTCCTCGAGCATCTTGATTCGCTGAGCGTTGTCTACAGGACCTTCAAAACCTCCACCAGAGAAAGCATCTTCTTGCTGGTCTTCTATCCAATTACCGTTCCCATTTCCGTATCCATCATACCCATTATTACGACCAAATCTAGTCTGATTCATCGCAGGGCCCCGTCCCCTGTTACCATACCCTTGAGCGATCATTCCAGCACCATTTCCGTTACCGAATCCACCGAATCCACCATAGCCCTGATTGGCATTACCAAATCCATCCTGTCCGAAGCCCTGAGCGTTGAAGCCGAACTTCCCATCCTGGTTAGCATAATCAAACCCCTGGTCGTTATAGCCAAATCCGTTGTTACCGAAGCCATTACCTCCAATATTATCACCACCCAGATTGGCATCTCTGAATCCAACATTGTTAATGACAGTCTCATTACCGATTCCTGTATTACCGTTCCCGGCGCCAACGCCATTGTTCACATTCACAGCAGGTATATTTACCACAGGTGGAGCTACTGGTGTAGGAGTACCATCCCCATGAAGGGTGTCAACACGTACAGAATTATGGTCTTCGTTTCCATGCCCAGCATTTCTCACCAGCAATGGCTGCACCAATGTTTGCAAGTTTTCCTGTCCCTTCACAATGGTCTCCATCGTCTGCATGAACAGCGCCAGCTTCTCACGCATTTCTTGCATCTCGCTCTGCATCTGGTCCATAACTCTTTTGCAGTTAGTACGAGTAGAGTATCAGTGCGGGCGTTGACTTTCAATCCTGGAAAGACCTGAAGAATGCAGGAGATGAGATACAATTCAATAACTACCTGTAATGCAATATGAATGTGAATGTGATTATGTAAATATGCTACAGGTTATATTCCCCCGATTCTAGTTCCAGAGAGAAAGCCATTATGGCAATGGAGTCCTTATTCAACAAGCAATAAACCAGAAAATCCTCATATATAACAAATGCCAAAAGGCTGAGTACTGAATACAATCGAAGAGACCTTGGCCAACAAGTCTGGCGATGGCCCAAATACGAGTACAAATAACAAAGGTAAGGCAAAGATACGTCAGGCCAAGTGGCGCGCTCGGACGTCCTCCAATATCCTCATCGTCTCTGAGTGTCCTAGTCGGGAGATCAACTCCTGCACCAGTAAAGCATGCCGCTCAGTAGTGGATCTCAGCTTCACGGCGTCGTCCCAGGGAGCTCCTTTGCTCGAACTCTCGTCAGATCTGTACCTCTTGGAACCGGCCTTCTCCTCGCAACCTCTCGACTTCTCGTCACCGTCACTGACTCTGAGATTAGCAGTACTCCTAAGGAATGTTACTTCAACAATCCGTGCTTCCTCGGCTTTAACCTGTGCCTCCAGCGTGGCAATCTGCATTTTCAGTTTGTCTTCGCGCTCTTTCCGCTTGGTGAGCGTGGCCTCCCACAAAGCCTCCCACTTGCTGATACGAGCATAAGCCTTGCTTAGAAGTTCCTTCTTGGACGTAAGTACCTTGCTAACCCCGTTCAAAGCTATCCCTACTTTTTCTTTCTTGTTGGTCGCTTCTGTCAGCTCCGATCCCAACCTGTTAATCAATTCGGTCTGTTCCTTCACCGTGAAGGTGGCTTCCTTCTTCTCTCGTCGTAACTGGAAGATCTCCTTCTCTAACTCCTCGTTAGCTTTCTTCAATTCCTCATTTGCAGCTAACAACTTGTTATATTTCTCGCTCTCTTCTGCAGGAGGTACCTCAATCATTGGAAGATACAGTGGTTCCACAGCGGGATAAGGCATCAAAGACATACGAGCTCTCTCACGGACCCAGGCCAAATAAGGATCATAAGCTTTGTTGTTGCTCTTACCAAGCAAAGCCTTCCCCCTCTTGTGGATGCTAGCCCACGCATGCCTCAACCTGATCAAAGTAGTCTCATCTAAGGAGCCCGTGAGATACAGAGATTCCTGTATCTCAACCTCAATAGGAGCATCTCTCAAGGCATAACCGAACTGCCGTACCAATAGTGAAGGATTATAGTTGATGCAGCCTTTCCGTCCAATCAGGGGAACATTCGGAAAGCCACTGCAACTATATATAATGTCAGTACCAAGCATACCTCGATCAAACCAAATGATACTCTCAGCAGATAGCCCCATCAACCGAGACGGCCAATCCAAAGTATCAACAAACGGCCCAGTCTTCGGAAGGTGCCTCTGGAACCACCTATACAGGAGAGGAACACAGCAGGATACGTTCTTGCCACGACGTTTCTCATTCTTGTAGTGAATAGAATGATAAACATCACCCAAGAGAGTAGGAATGGGATTCTTCGAGGCGAGAATCAGGAAGGCATCCGAATCAACAAAGTCTGGCACATTAGGGAACAAGACAATCCCGTAAATGCAGACAGCCAGAATAGCACTAAAGGCAATCCAACACCCATTCTTCGCGCACTGTGTGGCCTTCTCAACTAGGACAGATAAGTGAAAACCATAAGCGCCATTCAACTTGACAAGCCTCCTGGAAACTCAGAAGCATCCAGACTGACAATCTCTGTGAGTGTAGCTAATTCAGGCTCGGTGTCACTGTGTACAAAGGGCGTCTGGTCTAGCACGGGAATATCCAACATGACATGATACTCTTCCAAAGTGGGTGCAAGAATGTAGTCTGGAAACAAGAAACATCTCAGCTGCGGCTCATAAAACTGCATCAAAGTATATACCCCAGTAATCTCGAAAGCCGAAGGTGTGTACAACAAGCTAAGCAGCCTCCCATAGGATACTCTGAACCCAGCCCTCACACTCTCATCTACCAAAGCAACTAAACCCAGTAATGAACTGATGTCTGGTGACTGCAACCTGCAAGTAACCGTCTTCTTCAGGGACTCCATGCCTGGCTAGAAGATATCCTAGAATCAGAGGGGAATAATCACATGCACATAAATACATGTTAATGAAATGCAAATATGAAAATGCACATGCATATGCCAACATGGGATCAAGTGCAATGCTGATAGACTGGGTTGCTCTGTACTGAAGCCTTGAGAACCAATCAATCTTTATTTCAAACCAAACCACCCACTCAAAAGAAACCTGTAACCACATCTCACTGATAAAGGTAAACCAGGTATTTTGAGGTCAAAGGTTCCCTGCAAACAGACCCTCCTACCCCTCACAAGTGTGTACTTAACTCGCAGACGAGGTACGGCATCCTATGTGAGTTCAACGTCACAGACTTTCAAGAGCGATGATACGATACCCAGAAGGTGTGGCATCATCATCCCTTGAAGCGGCCTCACTTAGTTGAATCCCAATTGATAGGTTCCCATAGTCGACAATCCTCGGGTCAGACAACTTGTCGAGCCCTAAGGGCCAGGCAAGAAGCATCAAAGAGAATCTCGTCCGAGTGAGATTTCGTGGCTAGCTGGTGCGAGCTAAGCAAGCAGGATAACCACTATTCTCTCTCTAAATCTATAGGTGTACTCAAGCCTGGGTTTGGCTTATCTCTCAATAGATTACCCCCTCATACCCACAGCGATAATAACAATAATATAATGCTGAAAGTAAGTACAGAAACGTAAATCCATACAAAATCCTCGACGGGAAAACAAGCGCTAGGATTGACTCGCGTAGGGAACCGTTGGAGTCCCCAGCAGAGTCGCCAGCTGTCGCTACTGCGAAAATCGGCGCCGGCTGAACAGAAGAGTCGCCACCGTGCGTTATTTATCCCAACGGAGGGAAAGGAAACGCTCGAAGTAAACCTACCGCAAAGACGGGAAAGGAATGGTCATCGCAACCAAATCCTGGATTCGGGAGTCGGTTACGCAAGGGGAAGGTATTAGCACCCCTCACGTCAGTCGTACTCGACGGGATCCACGCTTGTTTTCAGTTACGGGATTGTTATTCTATCTATTCTACAGGTCTGGGGTTAAAAGAAAATAAACTGACTCGGCAAAGTATCGCACTTTATGCCTACGTATTCCCGTCTGGAACGAGAAATCAGAGTCAACGTAGTTCGCCTACCTACGGGAAAGGAGGGGAAGGTTGCTCGCTAGGATATCGCATCCTATGCCTACGTACTTTCATACAGCATGGAAGATCAGAGCAAACATAGTTCGGGCCACGTACGACACAAGTCTGTCTTGATTGTTTTTATCCTTCTAAAAAAGGTTTTCTCCTGCTTACGGGTCCAAGCGGACAAAAATGACACTTTTGATTGGTTTACAGTCTTTTATGCAAGAAGTATTTTTTAGTGTGTTTGCAATCTCTGACGCACTAGAGACTATGATTTGAGAGTGACTACGTCGTATGTCACCCTAAGGGTAACACACTAAGAAATCAGATTACTGAAGAGTGACCCTCCAGCAACCTTTTCTCAAATAGCTTAAGGCTCGTAACGTACGACATTGATTAACCTTATTACTGTGTTTTTGAATTATTCTGAGATGAGAAGAGAAAGGAGCTCTAAAAAGCCTATGGTTGAAAAGGGAATCGAAACTACCCTAATGTTGTCATGCATGGATTAACACCTAATATCTGTCATATTTCTCTCTTGCGCAGAGAGAAACAGAGATCCTAAGGGGATAAACGGAAAAGAAACAACATATATACAGTAAAGCAGTAAAATGCATGAGATACAGCAGTACAAGCGAGGCAAGGGAGTCTCACTCAACCTCGAACCTAGAAAACAATGGGCAAAGTGAAACAACTTCACTTCAACCTTATGGGAAAATTAACAAACAATACAGTCAAGAAACTCAAACAGTACATCAACAACTCTAAACAGCACCAACAGCTCTAAACAGCAAAATCTGATAGAAACAGCAACAAGTCACCAACACCTTCAAGCAAGGTCTTAATCCATCTACAAGCTTCAAACAAGCATCCATCTTCAAGAAAAACAGCAACAAGAAACTCTAACAGTTGACAACATCAAAACAGCTAAGCAGCAGTAAGTCCTACTTCAAACAGTTGCACAGCTCTGACAGCACCAGCTCCTTCTTCTAACAGTCTTCAAGGCAATGAACTTCATCCTCAATCTTCAATGATTTCTCTCTTCAAGGCAAGCTCTCCAACAGAGAATTGACGTTATCAGAAGAAATTGAATGTCAAACAATTCATTGACGACCAAAGGAAGTCTATGGATAGTTGACATTATAACAGAGTGGTTCTCTCAAAGTTCTACCTCTAAGGTATGGCCACTGATCCCTCCTAAGGAGAGAGGTGAATACCATAAAGGGACTTTATGTCATAGAGAAGAATGGAAGCAAAGGAAGTTATCCATGTTTATGAAAGAATTTCTATTCTAAGGCTCTACCTATACCCTATGTCCTATGGTCTTCAAACAACTCCAAGCAAGCCAAGTAATCTTCCTCAAGCTTTGATTTTGATCTTCAATCTTCATTTATTCCTTGCCAAGCTCCACAAGCTCTAACTAAGCCCACACCCCAAGCAAAAGCCCCAAAATCCCACACAACAAAATAAACCCCCAAAATGGACAAACCAAACAATCACACAATTGTAAAATATACTGAAAATAGTAGTATAATATTTACAAGCCTAATATTAATTCTTAGGGAAATACTATGTCTACCCTATATACCCCATAGGTCCCATACTCTAATTTAATCTAAAAAACCCAAAATAAAATGTTCAAGTGCACCTATGTTGTGTATAAACCCTAATCTAACCATCCTAATATCATCTAATCAAAACTAATCAAAACCCAATTATAAAATCATGGAATAAATCCAAGGGGGAGTTCAAGTTTATATCTAATTACTCTAAAAAGAATAGCACTAAAATGTAAAGGGAGCTAGCTAAACAAAAATCTACAAAATTATGTACAAACTAAATGCAATAAAAAACAACTAAATGTAAAATATTCACAAAAAATAAATAAAATACCTAAACTAATATTTTTATTTATTCTCAATTTTCTTGAAACCATTATCAACATGTAGAAAAAATTCCCATGTCAAAATAACTCTTTTTCAATTTTATATGATTTTTCAAAGTTATAAAGAAAAATGAATTGAATGAATTAAAAAAAGAAAATACTTTGGTGCAGATAGCAAGAAATTATAACATGTGAATTAACTGGGCCCAGCTGGGGGGTGCGCGTATCAAAGCGCCTTGGGCCCAAATATATGTCAGAAAATGAAAAAGAAAATCAAAGAGAAAAAGAAAATAAAACGGTGCAGGAAGTAAATGAATTCAGTGCAATATTCAATTGGGCCCATGAGTGGGGTGGGGATAGCACAATCCAAATTAAGCCCAATGCTTCACTTAAATGAAACGACTGTGTATTGTGTTTCAGAAAAATCCTTCACAAACTGAGAATTAATCTCATCCACACGATCCATGCTTTGGTCAAAAGTCAGCACTAATCCAAGGGCTGAGACATTATCTTCCTCATTTGAATCCGATTGGAGCCAAAACTCCATGGATGAGCCTCCAAGAACACTCAGAATGCAGCAAATCGTACTCCCTCAAAACCCAACCAAAATCAACAAAATAAAACCCTGTCATGATCCATTTTCTTCCCTGAGTTTATCTATGACATTGAAATCCATTGATATAGTCTCTAACTCTAAACACGATTCCATCTCCAAGATTTGGTCCAACATCAATTATCATCAATCATCAAATTAAGTGTCCCAACCTCTTCATCACCTAACACTGATCAATTATAACCAAAAACCTAAGGCTCTACCTCCATATCCATCACATTCTTGATCTCAACAGAAATTACACCACTATGTCAATCATCACCAAATGACTTCAAATTCTCCAGAAAGATTCACCTACTCACACACTATGCTTCTAACCTAAAGATTCATGCCAATTCTAACTAAATCGAGCCATGGTTTGAAAATTACTAACCTGATGAAATGATGAAAACAGATGGTAGAAACCTTCAAATCAGGGCTTGCAAATCTCTAGATTCCTTCAAGATGATGTATTCTTGCTTCTGTATGCAACCAATCTCCTTGGAAGTGCTTAATTTTCTGAATCAGATTTCAAGTTGCAGGTGTGAAAGTTCAACTTCAAGAACTCGATTCAACCATGGATTCACTCTGATTATGACTTGTACACACTCAGTAATGATTATTGAATTGAATTGAATCAAGAAATAGGACTGATTGTGAAGAAAATGAAGAACTCGAATATGAATTGCAATGGAGGGAATTGAAACTCAATATTTCTTCTCTGCACCAAATGACACCCAACCCTGATCTTGATCAACTCAAATGACTTTATAGGTGATGTTAGAAACTTCTAGAGAGTGCTGGAATGATCCTATGAGAAATTGGATATCTCATGTCATGGTAAATCCTTTAATGAGTTCAAAAAACCAGTTGGAGTTTGGTCTATTACAGCATATGAACAAGGCTTGAATTTCTCTCCAAATGAGAATTAGAATGTGCTTGGATGGTTCCTTGCATTGTAATCCACTCCTAGCTTGGTTTGGCAAGTGTAACTTCTTATATAAGTAACCCATGATAAGTCCAATTTCTTGACCTCAAATTCAAAATCCAATGATGTCAATGATCTCAAAATGTATTTTCCCTTCAATTTGGTATATCACATGATGCATTTTAGCCTTGGATAAAAAAATCCCAAATTTGGTCACTTGAAAATGGTATTTTTACCTTCCATATTTGGTCAATTTTATCATTTTGAGTTCCATGCATTTCCAAACTATCATGACCTCTTAGCTAGACTCAAAACATCATTTTGAGCAAGTTTGATGTTGAACATTTTTTCATTTGAAGTTTGCAAGTAGGAGTTTTAGGCATATGCTTGAAATGACCTATAATCTTACTTTCCCAAAATACCCCTGGCTTGTCAAGATCATAAGTAGAGTTCCACAAATCAGAATGAGGCATACCATACCTTTATAGAAATCTAAGATCATGAGGAACAACTTTCATGTTTACCAAGAATCCATTTGACAAATCCTTGTGGGGAAAAAGTTGCTTGGAAGTCAAGTAACTTTCACAGATAAATTTCAGTGTCCTTAGATGACCTGTAACTTGCAAGAACCATAACTTGAGTTCTATAAATCTCCTTGATGCCTTCCACCACTCAAATTAAAGGTCTTGATATGCTCTACAAGTTTCATGTTGTCCAAGGATCCATTTGAGACTTGTATTTTGAATTATTTTGCTTGGAAGTTTGACCTAAATCAGGGAATCTTACACAGAAACCCTAATTTAGAAACTTCTTTTCTTCTTGATTTCTCTTGATTTCTCTTTGGCACAACACCACATCCATATACACATATAAGATGATTAATCCCACATCCTTAAAATAGGCCTTGATGCCCTTCAATCAAGCATTAGACCTAGGGTTGACCTAGGGTTGACCCAGATGAAACCCTAGTTGACTGTCTTCAACTGTAGCTCTTGTAACCACACCAATAACTTGTCTTACTTTCAAAATGACCCTATAGGTCTTCCATGATGTCTACATACATTCCATGCCTCAGTTCATAGCTCACAACCTCTTTGATGATCTTCAAATACTCCCCAGATAGGATATAAATCCACTGCTTGATCTATTAACTTCTCAAAGCTTTACCTCCTTTCTTGGTGACTTGAATAGGCTTGAATCTTGATAAAAACCTTTTGGATATAATCCTTGAGATGAAAATAGCACTTGATCCCTTGTTGGATGACTTGCCCATGCTATGCTATGCAAATGAATGAACTATGTATATGATCTACTATGCAAATGATAAAGCTATGAAAACACAAATCAGGTAAAACAAGTTGGTCAAATTTTAGGGTGCAACAGCTGCCCCTATTCAAACGGCTTGGACCCGACTGGGTGAAATGCCCGGAGCCTTCAGACAATCGAGGTACGAGACGGTTGAATACCACTAAACCCGGAAATTTGCCAACTACAAAAATAAATTGCGAAATAAACTGCACCACTACTTGGGGAACACTATCTACAAATCCGATTTCAACGCTATCTTGTCAATACCGGAATTGACTTCACTGGGAGAAGTACTTTGGTCGAATATAAGAACGCAATTTTGTCTTGTAATGGGACACCTACTATGTTCCTTACGGGGAAATCATTCGTCTAGACACTGAGGAGTTCATCTGCCTATCTCTCACAGGAAACATGCATCGACTTAGTAACACTTCATCCGCCCATCCAATACGGGACCCTATTCTGTTTACATCACAGGAAAATTTTCTTCTGCCCATCACACAGGCAAATTCACTTCCGCCCATCACACCGGAAAATTATACTTCTGCCCATCACACAGGAACATCTTCTTCTGCCCATCACACAGGAAAATCTACTTCTGCCCATCACACAGGAAAATCATTCTTCTGCCCATCACACAGGAAAATTATTCTTCTGCCCATCACACAGGAAAATTATTCTTCTGCCCATCACACAGGAAAATTATTCTTCTGCCCATCACACAGGAAAATCATTCTTCTGCCCATCACACAGGAAAATCTACTTCTACCCATCACACAGGAAAATCATTCTTCTGCCCATCACACAGGAAAATTATTCTTCTGCCCATCACACAGGAAAATTATTCTTCTGCCCATCACACAGGAAAATTATTCTTCTTCCTATCACACAGGAAAATTATTCTTCTGCCTATCACACAGGAAAATCTACTTCTGCCCATCACACAGGAAAATCATTCTTCTGCCCATCACACAGGAAAATCTACTTCTGCCCATCACACAGGAAAATCATTCTTCTGCCCGTGACACAGGAAAATTATTCTTCTGCCCATCACACAGGAAAATTATTCTTCTGCCCATCACACAGGAAAATTATTCTTCTGCCCATCACACAGGAAAATTATCTCGGACATAGTTTCTTTGCCTATTCTTTGCATTAACTAAATCCACTGGGGATATTCCGAAAAACAACTGTCAAACACTCGTCTTGCTAACAAGTGGCTACTTCTGAACTTTGATTTTTATGAAAACCTGAAACGCTGCCGCAACAACAAACTTGAAGAGAACATTCCGCTGGCCGGGTACAACAACGCCTCAATTGGCAACTCTGTAGGGACAATGATAAACTGAACTATGTCATCACGCGTCTCCCGGCGAGACCTCGATTGTCTGGTAATATCTGAGCTTTAGAATTCCGTACTCCTATTGAGAAAGCACACCTGAAAGCGAAAGGTTAACCAACCTGATCTATGTTTCATAATGCGTATGTTTGATAATGGCGTAATGCTCCATACAACATGGAAATGCTACGCGTTTTTTATTTGGTAGATGCAAATATGACACTATATGCCGATGCAAATGCAGGCTCGAACTGCTGGGATAACTCTAACAAGTTTGCTTCGTCAATCTTGGCCGTCGAAGACAAATATCACCCTGCTGGGGAGTGAACGGGTATCACAAGGTATTCCGGCAAAATAAATGCCAGGACACACAACCAACTCTGTCGGGGTGAGTTTTAACCTTCGATTTCCACTGGGAGGAACGAAAACACTTGCTGAAAAGAGAGAACTCCGCTGGGGACGAAACAACTCTCTTGGGGAATATCAACTGACTCTGTTGGTGAGAATGAAGGACCCTACTGGGAAGGGAATCTCTGCTAGGGAGAGTAGACCGTCTGGGTATAGCTTACAAGTTTGGAAATATTAATTTTCTGAGGCCACACAACTCTGCTCGAGATAGGGAATCCTTTTGGGGGACACCTCACTGTCTGAATACAGCCTACAATCTTAGAATCACCAAACTTGGCTGAGGGTAAACGACCCTGCTGGAGAATGTCCTTCGGATAAGCTGCGACTAGATGGGGAATTTGATCCTTCTTCAATAAGGAGCATTGTCATCTCAGCTTCAGGGAATGAAGCGCGACCTGTATGGGGATTCACTTCACGTAACGATCAAGTATTTTCGTTACGAGCCTCTGGTTAGGACTGCAATCTTCTGATCGTCCACTTCGTATGGTCAAGAACCCTGCAACACCACAAACGAGACAAGACAAGTCTATACAACCAAACCTATTCAGGTTAGCGTTAGTGACATCATTTTCAGTCAATTCGAAGTTTTAGCAATTATTGGCAAGGGCCAGCAACGTTATGCACTTGCTAGTTTTATTAAACATTGGCGCTTTTCACATACAAAACAGTAAAGAACAAGCATCAAATACTGAATAACATGTTTTATTGATTGGGCCCCTGAATGGGCAGAGTTTTGTACACTGGATGTAACTCCTGAAAAGAGGAAGTTACGCACAACAAATATACAAGTATGCACAGGAAACATAAATAAAGTGACAACTTAAATTTGCACATATGTCGGCAACGTGATGTAGACGAACATCATGAGCTGATCCTCCTATGACTCGCCTGACTCTGGCGCTTTCCCGGTATTCAAACTTCTGAAGAGATTGTATCTGATAATCGAACTCTCAGGTATATTCTCCCGCACCAATGTGCACCTAGTATCAAATTTGGACCGCAGTTATTCGCTTTTCAAATCCCTAGCTTTTGTGTGAACCGCCCTTTGCGGGTTTTCAGTTCATCGGGATACCCTTTTTTTCCGAAGCCGCCCAGTGTAGGTTTTCAACTTCGCGGGTGTACATTTTTTCAATTTTTATCCCTAATTTTTGCCCGAACCTTTTATTCTGTTTTTGGTTCGCCAGGATGCCCCATTTTTGCCTGGACTCTCTTTTTTCTGTCCAGCGGGTCAATTTCAAGCAAAGTATTTTTTAACTGCGTCCGAATTCACAGGCGACGTAAAGTCTTCACCGTCCATGGTGGACAACAACAAAGCTCCTCCTGAAAAGACTTTTCTGACAACGTATGGCCCTTCGTAGTTAGGGGTCCACTTGCCCCTGTGATCTGCCTGTGGCGGGAGAATCCTTTTCAACACCAGGTCGCCCGTCTGAAAGCTCTGAGGATGTATCTTCTTATCATACGCTTTCTTCATTCGGCTCTAGTACAACCGACCATATGCTAGAGAAGCTAACCTCTTCTCATCCATTAAACTCAGCTGGTTCAACCTGTCTTTCACCCATTCTGCCTCGTCAAGTTGGACATCTCGTAATACCCTCAGGGAAGGAATCTCAACTTCCAGTGGTAACACTGCTTCCATTCCGTATACCAACGAGAACGGGGTTGCCCCGGTTGATGTGCGTACCGTCGTACGATAACCGTGCAAAGCGAAAGGTAGCATCTCATGCCAGTCCTTATAGGTCACCACCATCTTCTGAACAATCTTCTTTATGTTCTTATTGCCCGCTTCAACAGCGCCATTCATCTTGGGTCGATAAGGAGAAGAGTTGTGATGTTCGATCTTAAAACTCTGACATAGCTCCTTCATCATCTTGCTGTTTAAGTTCGAACTGTTGTCGGTAATTATCCGCTCGGGGATTCCATATCTACAAATGATATCTCGTCTGATAAACCTGGCTACCACCTGCTCGGTCACATTTGCATATGATGCCGCTTCCACCCACTTGGTAAAATAATCAATTGCTACCAAAATGAAACGGTGTCCGTTAGATGCCGTCGGCTCAATCTTTCCAATCATATCGATTCCCCACATCGAGAACGGCCACGGTGACGACATCATATTTAGTGGACTCGGAGGCACATGGATCTTATCCGCATAGATCTGGCACTTATGACACCTCTTCGCAAACTTGAAACAGTCAGTTTCCATAGTGAGCCAGTAATAACCTGCCCGCAGCAGCTTCCTCGTCATAGCATGCCCTCCAGCATGTGTACCGAATGTACCCTCATGTATTTCCTCCATAAGCAACTTCGCCTCTTTCTCGTCTACACAACATAGCAGTACTAAGTCGTGGTTTCTCTTGTACAAGACACCGTCCGGATTCAGATAGAAATTACCAGCCAATCTCCTGAGAGTCTTCTGGTCGTGACTGGATGTCCCAGCCGGATATTCCTTGTTCTTCAGGAAATTCTGGATGTCAAAATACCAGGGTTTATCATTAGATGCTTCGTCGATGGCAAATACGAAGGCGGGTCTGTCAAGCCGAGAGATAATAATTCTGGGAGCCTCATTCCAGAAGTTGACTTTATACATGGAAGACAATGTGGCCAGGGCGTCAGCCATTTGATTCTATGCTCTCGGTACGTGATGCAATTCAACCTTGTCAAAGAAGGGAAACAATCTCCTCGCGTAATTCATGTATGGTATCAAATTGGGCTGACGTGTCTCCCATTCTCCTTTTATTTGATTCACCACCAGAGCTGAGTCTCCGTATACATCCAGATTTTTGATTCGCAAATCAATGGCTTCTTCAAGCCCCATGATGCAAGCTTCGTATTCGGCTTCATTATTGGTAACTAGAAAGGTCAATCGAGCAGTAAATGGGATGTGCGACCCATGTGGAGTAGTGATGATTGCCCCTATTCCGCTACCATAGGAGTTTACAGCTCCGTCGAAGATCAACTGCCATTTGGAACCCAATTCTGGTCCTTCGTCCGGCAACGGTTCTTCACAATCTTTCATCTTTAGGTACATGATATCCTCGTCAGGAAAATCAAACCTCATCGATTGGTAGTCCTCAATAGGCTGCTCAGCAAGATACTCTGATAACATGCTCCCCTTTATAGCCTTTTGTGAAACATACTGGATGTCGTATTCGGTCAAACACTCTGTCGGGGATTCTAAGTATCCACTTGAGCAACCCTCTCTGGCGACTTCACTGGGGATTTTAAGAATCATCTTAAGCAATAACTTCGCTGGGAAATTCAGGAATCATCTTGAGCAAACCTTTCTGGCGACTTCACTGGGGATTTTAAGAATCATCTTAAGTAGACAACTTCGCTGGAGAATTCAAGAATCATCTTGAGCAAACCATTCTGCGGAAGAACACCTGGCGAAACAAGAATGGTAACGACCTAGCTCATGTTTCATATGCATATGATCGTCAATGGCGCAATGCTCCACACGGTGGAAATTCTACGCGTTTTTAGGGTAAATGCTATGCAATCATGCAAAATGTTATGACCCCATCAGCAAAATAAATTTTGAGGGGAGAATCCTCCTGTCAAAGAGAAAGAACCGCTCTGGTGGAGAGGAGGAATCATCCTGTCGAGGAGAAGAGGTCACGCCAATCTCAATTGGATTAAACCTAGGGAAGCGAACTCCAGACGACTGCTACAGGAGGACAAAGTTCTACGAGAACCTAACCCGCTCAACTAGGTATTCAAACCATAAACTGTCGATGGAACAATATTAATCGCAGAAATAAACTGCACGACCTTCACGGCTAAAACTTTCCTGGAGATAATGACTCCGATGGGGAAATACAACATCAGCTATTCCATATTCTACTGGGGAAAACCAATCATGGCCTGAATGGCTTCCAAGGACTCGGCTCTCTTGGGGATTTGCCAACTCGGTTGGGGAAGAAAGAACCATCCTGCTTGCCAGGGAGAATACAACTCTGTGGGGAATTTCAATTCCGCTGGAGACTTCAGTCTTGAACTATCGAAAGCCGCATACTTGCGAATAGTCTTCTACGAGAATCTGCACATTGACTCGGTGCTGAGGAATGAACATACACTTCAGCGCATGACTCAGCTGGGGAGATGACGTTCCTGCCTCAGGATGCATCTGGTTGGGGAGAGAATCTTCTCTGCTTGGGAAGACATATCAACGCTTACCATCTCATGTTCAGACTCCGTGGGGAGATGCTGCTGCACTTGCTGGGGGAGAAGGAATCATCCTGCTTTGGGAAACATATGACGTACTGCCTGGAATATGCTATACCTGCAACAAAACAAACAAACAGAGAAGATACCCTTCTTAAAGGGACCTATCAAGGTTATCATCCTGCGACAATGTTCAAGTAATTCATTGTTTCAACAATCAGCAGCCTAGGTCAGTAAGTTTATGTATGCGCATTTTATCAAAAACATCGACGTTCTTTCTTCGCAAACAAAACAGACAAATGCTAAACAGGCAAATAGAATTGCTGAATAGTATATATTTCATTGATAACGAACCCCTGAATGGGTAAAAATGTTTTACAACAGATGCAAGCTCCTGGAATGAGGAAGCTGCGCAAGCATAAAAACATAAATATACATCAGTATATACACAAATATCGGCAATGCGGCGTAGATGAACACCATGAGTTGATCCCTCTATGACCCACTCGACTTCGATACTTCTTCGACGCTTCAGCTTCAGAAGGGATTGATTCAGATAAACGGCCCTCAAGTCTTCCAAACCACTAAACAATGAAAGTCCATACACGGAACGCAGTCATTTACTTTTTCAAATCCCTAACTTTTGCCTGAATCTCCCTTTTGGGTTTTCGATTCACCGGGATACCCTTTTTTGCCAAAGTCGCCCTTCCAGGTTTTCTACTTTGCGGGTGTACATTTTTCCATTTATATCCCTAATTTTTGCCCGAACCTTTTTCCTTTTTTATGGTTCGCCAGGATGCCCCATTTTTTCCTAGATATTCTTTTTCTTTCCAACGGGTCATTTTTTAAGCAAAGTATTTTTTAACTGCATCCGCGTTCACCGGGGATGCAAAATCTTCGCCATCCATTATGGATAACAACAAGGCTCCTCCCGAGAAGACCCTGCTGACGATGTACGGACCTTTGTAATTGGGAGTCCACTTGCCCTTGTGATCGGAGTGTGGAGGAAGAATCTTCTTCAGGATGAGATCACCCGTCTGAAATCTTCTAGGACGTACCTTCTTATCATAAGATTTCTTCATTCGGCTCTGGTACAGACGACCATATGCAATCGATGCTAACCTCTTCTCGTCCATCAGGCTGAGTTGGTTTAGTCGGTTCTTAATCCATTATGCCTCGTCGAGTTTTACGTCAACCAAAACTCGTAAAGAAGGAATCTCAACTTCTAACGGTAGGACAACTTCCATACCGTACACCAGTGAGAAAGGAGTTGCCCCGGTTGATGTGCGTACTGTCGTACGATAACTGTGCAATGCAAATGGCAGCATTTCGTGCCAATCCTTATAGGTCACAATCATCTTCTGTACAATCTTCTTAATGTTTTTATTGGCTGCTTCAACGGCGCCATTCATCTTCGGCCGGTAAGGAGATGAGTTGTGGTGTTCAATCTTGAAACTTTGGCACAGCTCCTTCATCATCTTGTTATTCAGATTCGAACCATTATCAGTAATGATCCGCTCGGGAATTCCGTATCGACAGATGATGTCCCTCTTTATGAGTTTAGCCACCACCTGCTTGGTCACGTTAGCATACGAGGCTGCTTCCACCCACTTGGTGAAGTAGTCGATGGCTACTAGAATGAAGCGATGATCGTTAGATGCAGTGGACTCGATTTTGCCTATCATGTCGATGCCCTACATGGAGAACGGCCACGGGGAGGACATGACATTCAACGGGCACGGCGGCACATGAATTTTATCAGCATAAATCTGGCATTTACGACATCTCTTCGCGAATTTGAAGCAATCCGACTCCATCGTCAGCCAGTAATACCCTACTCTCAAGATCTTTCTTGTCATTGCATGCCCGCCGGCGTGCGTACCAAATGTGCCTTCATGGACTTCTTCCATGAGCATACTCGCCTCTTTCTCATTTACACATCTGAGTAGCACGAGATCATGGTTTCTTTTATACAGAACTCCATCAGGATTGAGATAGAAATTTCCAGACATCCTCCTCAGAGTCTTCTTATCCTGGGTTAACGCTCCCGCAGGATACTCCTTAGTCATAAGGAAGGTCTGGATATCATGGAACCATGGCTTGCCATCGGAGGCTTCCTCGATCGCAAAGACGAATGCAGGTCTATCAAGACGAGAAAGGACAATTCTTGGAGCTTCATTCCAAAAATTAACTTTATACATCGAAGCCAACGTAGCTAAGGCATCAACCATCTGATTTTCAGCTCTGGGCACATGATGGAGTTCTACTCGATCAAAGAACGGAAGCAGCCTTCTGGCATAATTCATGTACGACACCAAATTCGATTGACGAGTCTCCCACTCCCCTTTAATCTGGTTAATCACAAGTGCCAAGTCACCATATACATCTAGGTTCTTGATTCTCAAATCAATTTCTTCTTCTAGACCCATGATGCATGCTTCGTACTCCGCTTTGTTATTGGTGACCGGAAACGTCAGTCTAGCAGTGAACGGGATGTGGGATCCATGGGGAGTCGTGATGATTGCCCCAATGCCACTTCCGTAAGAATTAATCGCCCCGTCAAATATCAACTTCCATTGGGATTTCCTATCTGGCCCCTCGTCGGGCAACGGTTCATCACAATCTTTCACCTTGAGAAACATGATATCCTCATCAGGGAATTCAAATTTCATCGGATGATAATCTTTGATCGGCTGTTCGATAAGGTATTCAGACAATACGCTTCCCTTGATGGCCTTCTGGGAAACGTACTGAATGTCATATTCCGTCAACACCATTTCCCATCTGGAAATCCTGCCCGAAAGCGCTTGCTTCTCGAAGATGTACTTGATTGGATCCATCTTCGAAATTAGCATGGTGGTGTGATTGAGCATGTACTGTCGTAAATGTTTGGCAGCCCAGGCGAGTGCGCAACACGTCTTCTCCAGCATTGAGTTGCGAGATTCACAGTCTGTGAACTTTTTACTCAAATAATAAATGGCATGCTCCTTTCTGCCCGTCTCGTCGTGCTGACCAAGAACACACCCCATACTATTCTCAAGAACTGTCAAGTACATGATTAAGGGTCTTCCGGCCACTGGGGGTATCAAGATCGGAGGTTCCTGTAGGTACTGTTTCATCTTATCAAATGCCTTATGGAAATCCTCGTTCCAGATAATCGTCTGATCTTTCTTTAGCAGTTTGAACATCGGTTCACACGTGGCTGTGAGCTGAGAAATAAGCATTGCAATGTAGTTTATTCTGCCCAGGAAACCACGAACTTCTCTTTCAGTTTTTGGCGCTGGCATTTCTTGTATTGTTGCACCCCAAAATTTGCCCTCTTTCAAGGCTTGACTCATTTCTTCATTTCTTTCAAATTCAATGACATAAGGGAAGCCCATCATTACAAATTCAAGATTCATGAATTCAAGGCTAGATTCAAGAATATTACAAAGAAAATTTCATGACATTTGCAAGAATGTCACATTTGTTACAAAATCCAACTCTAAGTAATGTTTAGAAACTAATCTATTTCTAATCTTCATTCAAGTTTCTAATCAAATTCATGCCAAGATCAAGACAATGCATGCTTGGCCAATGGTGATTTTAATGTGATCCAAAGCAGCCCCATGCAAGAAGTAACAAGTTGCCTCATGTCACAAAATATACATGTCACAAGACCAAGGGAATGGCATATGATAATGCATCTAAAAATCAGAATTTCGAAATTCTGTCCAAAGGTTAACATTGACCAAGAGAGTAGTCCAAGCATAAGCCAACAAAGAAGTGAAAGGATTGAGGGCAATGTAGAGGGCTGTAGAAAAAGACAGCATGAGAAAGTAGAGCAGAAAAATGCAGCATAGCCATATACATGGAAATGGAAAGAAAGAGAGTGACATGAGAAAAGGTGGTAAGAAACATTACCCCATGAAAAATCTGATGTTTGGGGAGAAGGGAAAACCCTAGAATGGAGAGATAAGAAGGAGGGGATGTAAACAAAGTCATTCACTCTTTACACATTCAACATCCACTACACATTGCAAAAACCATAAAAGATAGAGAGAGAGCAAGAAACTTTAGGGAGAAAACCAGAAAAAAGAGAGATAGAAAACCAGCAAGAATCAAGAGAGTGATATAGAACCAAGAGGATCATTAAGAAACAAAACCTTCACAACATAGAGGGAAGAGGAGTGAGGTACATTCAACCAAGACCAAGGAGGACTTGCAAGAAGGATAGAAAGCTCTTGGGTATCCATTTCCTCCAACCTTTCTCTCTTTATATTTTTGCTATTTACATTCATTTCGTTTACTCTTTTATGTGTTGTTGTATTGTATGCATCATGTAAAGTTCTAAGGGTTCCAAAAAACCATTTTTAAGAACCAATAGAAAGGAAGAAAATCACAAAAGACAACAAAAAATACAGCAAATACTGTATTTTTCGCTTCAGGTGCGCGAACTGTCAAAAACAAAATCAAAACTTTTCTCAGTTCGCGGCGCGAACATGCAAAAAACAGAATGTTCATTTTTCTCAGTTCGCGGCGCGAACACCCTTTGCGGCGCGAACTGATCAGTTTGTTATTTCTTTTTTGCTGTTTTTTACCTAAAAAAATCCGTTTTTTTTGCATGTCTCGATTTTCTTTTTTTGCCGACTAGCCCATATGTTTGCATGGTTTTAGTGTAAATATTGCTATTGTCTTTGTTGACTCTTGATTACATAACCATTTTCAAAAAAACAAACTCTCGATTTTATCGAGCCATTTTCGACCATGTAAGTCGTCCGCCTTGTGCGTCTGCCATCGACCTTGTTCGTGTCACCTCAAACCTTTTTAAGCAATTAAACCCTTGACCCAACGTCAAGCGGATTTTCTCAAACGATTGTTAAGCCAATTCACCATATTTAATAAAAGGGTAAAGTTCTCTTTGTATTGAACTAAAGAGAAGGGATTGAGTGTAGACTTCTTCCTTTCCGAGTGTCGAGATGCTCACTGTAGTGTGGGTGGTTTTGATACTTATCTTTCAATACGAAGACGTTTTCATCCACACCTTTTTCTCCTAAAAAACCTCGGCCCCGTACCAAGTGCATTTTCAAAACACTTACAATAAATAAATCGATTCTCTTGGTATTGAACTAAAGAGAGAGGATTGAGTGTAGACTTCTTCCTCTCCGAGTGTTGGGATATTCACTGTAGTGTGGGTGGTCTCGATACTCGTCTTTCAATACGAAGACATGACTTTATCTGCCACCTATCTCCCTCTACAACTTCTTTCCGCAGCCTTTGTCACCTAAAAACCTCGGTCCCGTACCGAGCGCATTTTTAAAACTCTTCTCATGACAAAAATTTGAATGGTCGTGGAGTGGTTAGGCGTAGGCCTTCTCCTATCCCGAGTGCTGTCGTTTACCGTAGGGTTCTCTGTCGCAAAAGGGCTTACCATTTAAAACCAAAAACACTTTAATAAGAGAATGAAGCTCTCTTTGTATTGAACTAAAGAGAGAGGATTAAGTGTAGACTTCTTCCTCTCCGAGTGTCGAGATGCTCACTGTAGTGTGTGTGGTTTTGATACTCGTCTTTCAATACGAAGACGCTATTATCGCCACACCCTTTCACAACAAAAACTTTGAGATGAAGAATTGGGTACTACCCGTAGGGGTTACTATCCGAGGACCTATCTCGCCCCTAAAAAAAATAATAATTCAACAAATCAAATGTGGCATCTTGCCTCGCATGGCGAAAACTTATCTTTAGAAAAGGATATGATACGTCCATTCTACCGCAAACAGGTAATGTCTAAGTCTCCAACGAGCGAGCAGCAATACACCTAACTGCTAGAATACGTACGATAGCATCATCCATAAAAACATCAACAAATCGTAGGCCGAACTACGGCTGCTCTGATTCTTTACTTTTTTCAAGTAAGGATACGTAGGCACAAGGGCCACAATCCTTGTCGAGCACATTCCCCCTTATATCTGTAGTTCCCCGAACTACGTCGACTCTGATTTTCTCATATCCATTGAGAATACGTAGGCCTAGGACCGCGAAGTCCTACCGAGTCCAACCTTTCTCTCTTCTTCCCTGTTGCCTCATTTCTTAGTTTCTAAACCCTCTTTCTTTACCCTTTGGAAAACACTTTTATAACATAACATTTAAGCAAATAAATTCACACGTCGACAAACAAATGGTTCCCATCGAGTACGATGGATGCGAGGGGTGCTAATACCTTCCCCTTGCATAACCGGCTTCCGAACCCGTTCTTGGTTGCGAGACCATCTTATCCGTTCTTTTCTTAAGGTTTTCTTGATATTTTCCTTTCCCCTCATGGGATAAATAAAGTTCGGTGGCGACTCTTCGGTCCTTTTCCTTTTCGCCTTCCCCGTCATTGCAATGTATTTTTCGAGTAGCGACATGTATTGCTTTTATCTTCGCAGGATCAACCTCAATGCCTCTTTCACTCACGATAAACCCCAGTAGTTTTCCCGACCGTACTCCGAAAGTACACTTGTTAGGATTCAGCCTCAACCTGAACTTCCTAAGCCTCTCAAAAAGCTTCAGAAAATTGACTAGATGTCCCTCCTCCGTTTGGGACTTCGCAATCATGTCATCAACATAGACTTCAATCTCATGATGAATCATGTCATGAAACAAAGTAACCATTGCTCGTTGGTAAGTGGCCCCTGCGTTCTTTAGACCAAAGGGCATTACCTTGTAGCAAAACGTTCCCCAAGGTGTAATAAACGTAGTTTTCTCCATGTCCTCCGGCGCCATCTTGATCTGATTGTAGCCGGAGAAGCCATCTATGAACGAAAATACGGAGAACTAAGCTGTATTGTCGACCAACACATCAATATGAGGGAGCGGGAAATCTTCTTTAGGGCTCGCCCTATTCAAATCCCGATAATCGACGCACATTCGCACCTTACCATCCTTCTTCGGTACATGCACTATGTTGCCGACCCATGGAGGGTAAGTAGTGACCGCTAAGAAGCCAGCATCAAGCTGCTTTTGCACTTCTTCTTTGATCTTAACGGCCATATCTGGTCGTGTCCTCCTGAGCTTCTGCTTAACGGGAGGACAATCTTCTCGCAGCGGTAAGTGATGGACCACGATGTCAGTATCAAGTCCGGGCATATCTTCGTATGACCAAGAAAAGATGTCACTATACTCTTGAAGCATCTCGACTAATCTCTGCTTGACATCACTCTGCAATGCAGCCCCTATCCTGACGTTCCTGACCAGTTCCTCAGAACCCAGATTCACAATCTCAATCTCTTCCTCGTGAGGCAGAATAACTTTCTCTTCTTGTTTCAACAAGCGGGCCAACTTTTTGGGAAGGTCTTCGTCTTTATCAATCTCTTCTTCGGCTTGATAGATCAGGCAATCAAAGTCGAAGTGAGTCGTAGAAGGTCCAAAGTCGATGTCATCTGCTATGTGGATCCTGCAATAACAAGGGTTAAGCTTAAAACAAGGATATGCAGGTTAGCACAAACCTTATTTCCATTTTATTGTTTTTCAAAATAAATATAAAACAGGAATAACAGAGATCACAACATTTGAATGCAAAGAAAAACGCCTTTTGATTTATTGGTAAAATGCATGTACATAACCAGACGAGGCCCTGACAATAAAACCACTATACCCCGGGTAGGACATAGGGTTGTACAATAATTGGATAAAGTAAATCATTACTCTTTGCCTGTCACTTGGATGGTATCCCTAATGGACTAGTTGTTGAGGCTCTGGCCTGGTTTGCTTGGCTGGATCCAAGAGTCCAGGTCGCAATCGCTGTCTTCGTCGTCTTCGGACATTGTGTTGACACTTTCAAATATCACCCGCCACTTGTAAACTGGATCGGCCCTTTACCTCGCGACGCATTGTGAGAAGAGGAGGCTTCATCCATAGGAGAGTATCCTAACCCAAACTTGTCCTGTTCGTTAGGTATTTCTAGCACTTGCCCCTAGCCTGGGGTAGATCCGGCTTGAACAACAGCCCGGGCTTCCTTGAAGGAAGAGAGAGTCATCTCTGGTTTCTCAGTCATTACCGGAGTCACGTCTTTGACCTTAACAGCTTTGAATGCCTGACATAGGGTTTCGTGGATTTCCCCATCCATCTCAACATACTTGAAGGACGACAAATGGCTCACCATTATATCTTCCTCGCTACAAACAGTTACAATGCTTCCTCCAACAGCATACTTGAGCTTCTGGTGCAACGTGGAGGTCACGGCACCAGCAGAATGGATCCATGGCCGGCCTAAGAGACAGCTGTAGGCTGGCATAATGTCCATGATGTAAAAGACTGCGTCGAAAGTTTCCGGCCCAACTTGGATTGGCAGAGTTACCTCTCCAAAGACATGACGCTTGGTTCCATCGAAAGCCTTCACAACCAGATCACTGGGTGTGCAAATCAATCCTCGAGTATCAAGTTTCATCAATGCCTTCTTCGGAAGAACATTGAGCGATGACCCAGTGTCCACCAACACGTGAGCCATAACTGTTCCCCTACACTCTATCGAGATGTGCAGGGCGCTGTCGTGGTTTCTTCCCTTCGGCGTCAGCTCCAGGTCAGTGAATCCTAACCCGTTTCCAGCATTCACGTGGGCTACTACCCCTTCTAACTGGTTGACCGAGATTTCCTGTGGTACATACGTGGCATTCAAAACCTTTAACAGCGCGTTGCAATGTGACTCCGAACACAACAACAAATTCAGAATGGAGATTTTCGAAGGTGTTTGATGAAGATGGTCAACGATCTTGTAATCACTCTTCTTGATCAACCTCATGAACTCTTCAGCGTCCTTTACAAGTAAGTCCTTCTCTACCCCACGAGGGGTTTCCTCAACGACTTTACTCTTTCCCTTGTCAGTTTTCTCAACTTTATCTGCTTTGCCAACCACAATCTCAGGTGGAGAAAATACCCTTCCGCTACGTGTGATTCCGCCAGTTCCCACTAGGTTATCCACAGACTGCCCAGATGGTTCCAGTTCCAATTTCTGTCCGTTACAGTAGACGTCTGCCCCATAGTGCCATGGGACAGCGTTGGTGCTTTCAAAAGGTATCGGCCCAGCCTTTGTGATGGTAATTGTGGATGGCTTGGGTGCAGAAATGGTTATTGTCTTGCGAGGGATGGTGATGGTGGCAACCTCATCATCCTGTTTTAGCATTACCTCTCCAGATCCACATTCGGCCCTTCGGCTAAACTGCAAGATTCCTTCGGTCATTAGACTCTGAATCCCCACTATCAACTGTTCACAGCCATCAGGACGAGTCGCACAGCCCATACACAATTCCCCACAGCCCGGAAAGAAGCCTCTCTTCATCAGCTTGGCTTTAACGAAGCTAAGCGGTGTCTTCAGATCCTTGACATCAGTCAATAAATCTGAGTTCTCTTCTTCAATAATGGCATTCACCCCACCTCCCCTATGGTTCGGCATAGGGTTTTTTGTGACATTCGGCACATTATCTGAGAAATTGATGATCTTAGCATCCACCATATCTTGCACCTTGTGCTTGAAGGCTTTGCAGTTTTCTATCATGTGGTCGGGTGCCCCTGAGTGAAAATCACACATTGCATTCGCATCATAACCCTGCGGAGGTGCCCCTGTCAAGGGAGCCAGGGTTCTTTTCTGGACTAGCTGTAACTGAAGCAGAGTTTGTAATAGCTGAGCATAAGATATGGGCGGTGTCTCAAGGTGACGACTTGCCAGAGGCGCCCTGTTCTGATACCTTATGTACCCTTGCTGATTTGGCTACTGCTGTTGCGGCTGCGATTGTTGGACAGCAGGGATGTTATGCTAGCCACCTGCTGGCGTTGGCCCTTACCTTTCCTTCGAGCGTTAGACACGGCGCTCGTCTCTCCTTCACGCCTTTTGTTACTGTATGGTTTCTTTCCTCCTCCAGCTAAGGATAGATCAACACCCTGAATTTTCCCCAATTTGATCCCATTTTCAACGTGCTCGCCAGTAATGATGAGATCAGAGAAACTCCCTGACATACCGCTGACCAGTTTCTCGTAATAGACCCCCGGGAGGGTGGCTACAAACATATCAACAAGCTCTCGTTCAACCATCGGCGGCTGAACTCTAGCTGCTAATTCACACCATCGCTGGGTGTATTCTTTGAACTCCTCGTTGTTCCTCTGTGACAAGTTCTGCAGTTGAACCCGGTTCGGAGCCAAGTCATTGTTATACTGATAATGGTGCACAAAGGCCTCAGCAAGTTCTTTCCATGTGTGCACACTGGTGGGTTCCAAACCCATGTACCATTCCAAGGATGGCCCGGTTAAGCTATCCTGAAAGAAGTGCATCAACAGCTTCTCGTCTTCAGAGTAAGAGGACATCTTTTGGTAGTATGACCTTAAGTGGACACGAGGGCAAGTGGTGCCCTTTGTCGCTACTCGAAAAATACGCGCAACAACGGGGAAGGCGAAAAGGAAAGGACAGAAGAGTCGCCACCGAACTTTATTTATCCCATGAGGGGAAAGGAAAATATCGAGAAAACCTTAAGAAAAAAATGGACAAGATGGTCTCGCAACTAAGATTGGGTTCAGAAGCCGATTATGCAAGGGGAAGGTATTAGCACCCCTCACATCCATCGTACTCGATGGGAACCATTTGTTTGTCGTGTGTGCAAATTTATTTGCTTAAACATTACTATGAAGAGTGTTCCAAAAGATACAGAAAAGGGTTTAGAAACGGGGAAAGAAAGGTATCGCGAGGAAGAAGGGAAAGAGCGGACTCGGTAGGACTTCGCGGTCCTAGGCCTACGTATTCTCAACGGATATGAGAAAGTCAGAGTCGACGTAGTTCGGGAAACTACGGGTATGAGGGGAATGTGCCCGACAAGGATTGTGGCCCTTGTACCTACGTATCTTTACTTGAACGAAGTAAAGAATCAGAGCAGCCGTAGTTCGGCTTACGATTTGTTGATGTTTTTATGGATGATGCTATCGTACGCATTCTAGCAGTTAGGTGTATTGCTGCTCACTCGTTGGAGACTTAGACATTACCTGTTTGCGGTAGAATGGACGTATCATATCCTTTTCGAAAGATAAGTTTTCGCCATGCGAGGCAAGATGTCACATTTGATTTGTTGAATTATTTTTTAGGGGCGAGAGAGGTCCTCGGATAGTAACCCCTACGGGTAGTACCCAATTCTTTATCTCAAAGTTTTTGTTATGAAAGGGTGTGGCGAACATAGCGTCTTCGTATTGAAAGACGAGTATCAAAACCACACACATTAAAGTGAGCATCTCGACACTCGGAGAGGAAGAAGTCTACATTTAATCCTCTCTCTTTAGTTCAATACAAAGAGAACTTCATTCTCTTATTAAAGTGTTTTTGGTTTTGAATGGTAAGTGCTTTTGCGACAGAGAACCCTACGGTAAATGTCAGCACTCGGGATAGGAGAAGGCCTACGCCTAACCACTCCACGACCATTCAAGTTTTTGTTACGAAAAGAAGTTTAAAAATGCGCTCGGTACGAGACCGAGGTTTTTAGGTGACAAAGGTTGCGGGAGGAAGTTGTAGAGGGAGATAGGTGGCGGATAAAGTCATGTCTTCGTATTGAAAGACGAGTATCGAGACCACCCACACTACAGTGAATATCCCAACACTCGGAGAGGAAGAAGTCTACACTCAATCCTCTCTCTTTAGTTCAATACAAAGAGAATCGATTTACTTATTGTAAGTGTTTTGAAAATGCACTCGGTACGGGGCCGAGGGTTTTTTAGGAGAAAAAGGTGTGGATGAAAACATCTTCGTATTGAAAGACGAGTGTCAAAACCACCCACACTACAGTGAGCATCTCAACACTCGGAGAGGAAGAAGTCTACACTCAATCCCCTCTCTTTAGTTCAATACAAAGTGAACTTTATCCTTTTGTTAAATATGGTGAGTTGGTTTAACCATTATTTGAGAAAATCCGCTAGACGTTGGATCAAGGGTTTAATTGCTTAAAAAGGCTTGAGGTGAAGCGAGCAAGGTCGATGGCGACGCACAAGGCAATCGGCTTACAAGGTCAAAAATGACTCGATGAGAATTGAGAGTTTGTTTTCTTGAAAATAGTTTTTTAGAAACAAAAGTAAAAACAAAGACCAACAATAAATATGCATAAAAACCATACCAAACACAACGGGTTAATTGGCTAAAAAAAACGAAACACAAAAAAAACGGCGAACTCCTTGAGAAAAAGTTTTGAGGTAAAAAAGTCGAGAAAACGTGAAAAATAGGGGTCTGACACGGGTGGCCGTGTTGTGTGACACGGGTGGCCGTGTTGTGTGACACGGCCCGTGTCACAAGGTCTGGGCCTAAAAACAAGTTGAAATCTCAAACAGAGGTACAACACGGGTGCCCGTGTTGTGTGACACGGCCCGTGTTGTGAGCCCAGGGCATTTTTTTCACTTTGAAAAGCCATGCAGTGATGTAACACGGTCGGCCGTGTCGTGTGACACGGCCCGTGTTGGGCTGCCAGATGAAAAAAATCCAAACTTTCTCTTGTTTTTTGCTTCTTTTTGTGGTTCTTTCAAAGGGTTTATTGGTCCCTATTAGGACCTTACATGTTATACTCAATACAACAATACTCAAACCAAGAGAACAAATGATAAATGCACAATATAAAAGAAGAGAAGAGTTTGAAGAAATGGATACCCAAGAGTTGTTTCCCTCCTTGCAAAGCCTCCACTGATTTTGGCTAGGTGTTCACTTCTCTTCACTCTATGCTTTGATGGCTCTCCTCCTCAATGGCTCCCTTGTATTTCTCTTTCACTCTCTAAATCTTTTGCTGGTTTTTGCTCTCTTTATTTTTTCTGGTTTTCTCTCTTACTCTTTGCTCTCAATGTCTCTATCTCAATCTGTTGTGAATGATAGTGTATGATAGTGAATGATGGTTTTGTGCAGCCTCCAAGCCTCCTTTTTTCTGCTGCCTTTTTCTGCTGTACCAAAACCACAGCTCTTGCACACTTCTCCATTTTCAGAATTTCCATTCTTGGCAATATCTTTTACCACCTTTTGGTGCAGCCCCACTTTCCTTCCATTTCTAGTATGTTTTTGCTGTATTTTCTTCTGCAGCACTCTACCTCTCTATTCACCCTTGTACCCATTGGTTGGTTGATTTGTTTGGACATACTCATGTAGTCAATACACTACCTTTTGGACATCATTTTCAAATTCTGATTTTTTGATGTGTAGATGTATCAAATAAGCTTATAGCCTAGGTTTTGTGACATAAAATGATTTTGTGATATGATACACATTGCCACTTCTTGCATGGGGCTGTTTTGGACCATATTCAAATTGCCCATGAATGTATGCATAGCCTTAATCTTGAGACATTCCAACATTGAATTAGCTCTTAAATATTTTCCTTGCATGTTTGTAAGCACAAGGAGGGTCATGTGGACTTGATGAGGCATGGGGGATACCATGGCATGAAGTTATTTAGAATCTTGAATTAAGACTAGAAATAGCTTAATTTCCTAAGCATTATCAAGAGTTTGAAATTTGGTAACCAATGTAACATTCTTGAAAATGTCAAGAGATTCCTCTTTGTAAAAACTCTTGAATCTAGCCTTGAATTTATGAACCTTGAATTTGGAATGATGGGCCTCCCTTATGCCATTGAATTTGAAAGAAATGAAGAAATGAGTCAAGCCTTGAAAGAGGGTAAATTTTGGGGTGCAACACCCTTGTATTTTTCAAAGTCGGGTACCTTGAATTTAGGAGGCACCTTGAAATCAGAAATCAATCCCAGTTTAGTCATGTCGACACCCATAGTGTTCTAGTTCTCGAAATTCTTCATTTTGTCCTCTAGTGCTTTAAACCTCAGACGTACTTCAACAGTCAGTTCTCCTTCAGCACTCCTTTGTGAGAACAAATCTTCTTGGCGATCTTCTAGCCATGGCTGAGGCCTATACAGATTCCCAGCACCTGTGTTGCCATTGCCTAGTCCAGTGTTGCCATTAGCCTCAAAGTTTCCATTACCAACGTCAGTCGTATTACCATTGAGCCCGATGTTAGTGATCACATTGCCGTTACCACTTCCATTCCCCCCTGTCACGGGGATGCCACCCTGAGGAGTTTCAACAGGTGGAGGGACGGGAACACTCCCACCATGAAGCACACCGTTGTTGTCAACCCTTGAGATCAGAGGCTGGACCAATGTTCTGAGCTGGTCTTGGCCGTTGGCAACCACTTGCATGAGCTCCATGAAGCGGTCCATCCTCTCTCGGAGTTCCTGAACGTCAGTTTGCACTTGTTCCATTGCTCTAGCTTGATTCGCTCTGGTCGGATAGCGGTGGTCGGTCTTCGGTCAATCCTGGAACAACCTGCAAACACAAAGGGTTAGAAAAACGACAAGGTGCTTGTCATGCAAATGCAAACGTGTGTCTGTGCCTTAGGGAGATTCCCCCCCGATCCTAGTTTCTGAGACAAATAAAGTCTATCATCCAATCATGGAAAAGAAATCCTCATATATTCATCTGAAAAGCCCGCTCGGGTAGCGTACAACTTTAATCACATACAACTGAAGCAATAAGGCATGACCCCAACCAACAGACCTGGCGGTGATCAGCATATCAATGCGTAAAATGTACAAAAAAAGAGATACAAAAGATCAGGTGCGGCCACGGGCACGAAAATCTTCTACCAACTTCTTTGTAGCGGGATGACCTGGCTGAGTAAGCAAACCCTGGGCCAGCAGGTCCCTCTGCCTTATGGACTCTGGGAGGTTTTCGGTAACGCTCCTAGAAACACCTTCTTCAAAATGGTTCTCGACTCTACTCCTCTTGGCATCAGCCCGGAGTTGAAAATCTTGTAAATTCGCCTCGGCCTCAGCCAATCTATACTGGACGTCTCGTCACAATGAGGCTTCAACCTCTATCTTCTCGTCTTTCCCCATGATCTGAGCTTGTAGCTCGGCTACTTGCTGCTTCAGCTTTTCTTCCCGCTCTTTGTATTTGGCTAGGGTGTTGCTCCAGACCCTCTCGTATTGGGTTAACTTCCGGTACACTCTGTCCAGATCCTGTTTCTTGGTTGTTAACACGCCATGTACTGACTTCAGGTCCAACCCCAGATGTTCCCTAGCATCAGTTTCTTTGGTCAGGTTGGAGCCTAGATGGTTGATCATCTCAGTCTGCTTCTTGTAGGTATAAACGACTTCACTTTTCTCCTTCTGAAGTTGAGTGATCTCTTTCTCCAACTCTTCGTTGGCTTTTCGTAGCTCTTCCTTCTCTTGGAATACCTGGTAGAATCTCTGAATATCAACTGTGGTAGGCTCTTTGTACACCGGAGGATACAACGGTTCCATGGTAGGAAACAGCATTAGAAACTTAGCGGCTCTTTCTCGAACCCAAGTCACATACGGATCAAAGGCCTTGTTGTTGCTTTTTCCCAGCAGGACCTTTCCCTTTCGGTGAATTTTGCTCCAAGCGTTCTGTACCTTGACCAAAACGTCACCTTCAAGCAACCCTGTGAGATACAGAGATTTGCGTATCTCTTCCTCTTCAGGAGGACCTCGTAGTGCATACCCGAATTGTCGTACTAGCAGAGAGAGATTGTAGTTGATACATCCATTCCTTCCGACCAGGGGGACGTTAGGAAAGCCACAACAGCTATGTACAATATCTTTTCCCAGCAGATCTCTATCGAACCAGATAATATTGTCAGCGGTCAAACCCATCAAACGTGCAGACCAAGGCGAAGACTCATCAGAATCAATGAACGGCCCTGACCTAGGAAGATGGCTAGCAAACCACTTATACAGTAAAGGAGCACAACATGCCACGTTCTTCCCCTTTCTGTTTTCGTTCTTGTTGTGAACTGAATGGTAGACATCTCCGAGGAGAGTGGGCACTGGATTCCAGGAGGCAAATATATGGCAAGCATCCATGCTTATGAAGTTCGGATGACTTGGGAATAGCATGATCCCATAGATACAGAGGGCTAAGAAGGCATTGAATACATCCCAACGACCTTTCTCGGCAAACGTTTGGGCTTTTTCCATCAGGAAAGGCAAAAGGAAACCATGAACTCCAATCTTTCTGGATACCATCCCTTTCAACTCATACTCATCTACATGAAGAGCGTCAGTCAACTTACTCAATTTGGGTTCACCCTCAACACGGTAATAAGGCATTTGATTCAACAAAGGCACCCCCAACAGGTCAGAGTACTCCTCCAGGGTCGGAGCTAGGACATAATCTGGGAACACAAAGCATCTGAGCTATGGGTCGTAAAACTGTAGCAGAGCGTAGAGGCCATTCAACTCGTACGTAGGAAGCTTATACACAATACCCAGAAGTCTCCCATAACTCTTTCTGAAACTCTCCATCACTGCCTTATCAGCCAAGGTAATCAAAGCTCGTAACTCTCGGATGTAAGGTGTTGGTAGCTTGTAAGCCACTGTCTTCTTCAGAGATGCCATATCTGCCATGAAGATCAAGATCACTAGAACCAGGGGAGAAATATGCACCTGCAACACAGACACATGTTAATGACATGCAAATGAGGATGCAAGTAATGCAGAATGCAATCATGCAGCAGGAGATCAAGATGATTGTGCTGTTGAGGAGATGAAGGCTCTGTATCAACAAAACCACAATACTGCTCTGTCAAGAACAACCATATCTCTGATGAGAAGAACCCCTTATACCAGACCATAAATCTGCTCTGTCAAGAACAAACACATATTTGATGATGAGAACCTTTGATACCAACAAAACTGATTCACTGTCAAGAAAACCAGGTAGTCTGAAGGTTAAGGTTTCCTGCAACAAACCCGACCCTGCTCACAGGTATGGACCTAATCATGGAAAAGGTTCGGCATCCTATGCGGTCATCAGTGTCACAGACTTTCAAGGAACGATGATACGATACCCAGGAGGTGTGGCATCATCATCTCTTGAAGCGGCCTCACTTAGCTGAATTCCAAATGATCGATTCCCAGAGTCGACAATCCTCAGATCCGGCAACCCCTCGAGTCCAAAGGACCGATAGGAAGCCATCAAAGAGAACCTCGTCTGAGTATAGATTACATGGGAACTGATGCAAGCAAAGCAAGCATGTCCTCCATTAACCCACTCTAATATTATGTAGCTCTCAAGCCTGAGTCTGGCTTCTCACTCATCAGAATGCCCCTCCCACAACAGCATAGATAATCATATCATACTGAAAATAAAGTGCGGGAAATAAAATGCGATAAATCCCCAGATTGACTCGCATAAGGGACGTTGGATCCTAGGAAACTATCAAGTCCCCAGCAGAGTCGCCAGTTGTCGCTACCGCGAAAATAAGGTGCCGGAAAAACAGAAGAGTCGCCACCTTTCGTTATTTATCCCTCGGAACGGGAAAGGAAATGATCGGAAAAACCTGACGAAAAGGTATAAGACAAGGTCATCGCAACCATTGTCTGGGTTCGGGAGTCGGTTACGCAAGGGGAAGGTATTAGCACCCCTCACGTCCGTCGTACTCAATGGGATCCACTCTTGTTGTGTTTATCTGACGGGTTTATTTACTATCTACCTATCAAGGCCGGCTAAAAAAGAAAAGAAAAATGACTCGGCAAAGCGTCGCGCTTTATGCCTACATATTCTCATCAGAGAATGAGAAATCAGAGTCAACATAGTTCGACTAACTACGGGTGATGGGGGAAGGTGGCTTGCCAATACGTTAGTATTGTGCCTACGTACTCTCAACAGGTATGAGAGATTAGAGCTTACGTAGTTCGAAATAATATGGATTACGGGAATTCAAATTCATCTGTTTTATCGAGCAGGGTTAACAAACAGTTCCATCAGTTTGGTGTACGCAGCTCGACCCTTGGAGACTTAGGCGTTACCGTTTGCGGTAGAACTGGGAGTTAACGACACTCTTTTCTTCAAAAAAGCTTCCTTTGAATTATGGGCCCACGGGGCAAAAAGGTTTGAAGTTTGTTTTCTGTCTTTTACGGAAGAACTGTTTTTTAGTTGTCTGTAGTTCGTACAGCACTAGAGACTATGACCTGGGAACGAATGCGTCGCATATCGTCCAAAGGACGTATACTAAACATTCTAGACGATTGAGAGGAGGTCACTCAATTATCATTACCCAAGTAGCTTAAGGCTCGTAACACGCTTATACTAACTTGCCTTTATTACGTTTTTTACTGTTTGTTTGAGATGAGAAGAGAAGAAAGGGCTCAACTAAGGGGAGACTATCAAGTCCTACTGTTGTCATGCCAAGGATTCATCCTAGGGTTGAGGTTTGAAACAGGGAGCTCCTAGAAGTTATCATGCATAGGTTTCAACCTAAAGTTCTAATCATCACTTCCTTATCAAAGGAAGTGAGATTCCTAGGGGACCATGTCAATGATAAACAACAACAGATAAAGCATCAGCTTAAACAGTAAACAGTAAACGACTATAAAATGCATGCAATGCAAGTGAGGAAGGAAATGTGTGTGGGGCATCAGCCTCCACAAGCTCGTCTCGACCTCAAGCCAGATATGAATAACTGCAATCATAAAGGAAAATAAAATGCCATCAAGCAAATCACAAACCACACAGGCAAGGGAGCAGAGCTCTACCGAATACCAGCAAGCAAAGCCACACAGTAAAAATACATGCAGAGGGAGAAACTCAACCTCTAATGCAATACAAGCAAGGGGAGAAACTCAACCCTTAGGATGCTCTTAGGCTTATTCAACTACATGACCTAATCTAAATGCATCACACCAATCAATTCACATCAATACAGTTGCACAGAAAGAAAACAGACAGTTAAGAAAGCAAATCAACAGCTTCCACAGCTTCACAGCAAAGCAATCCTCTGACAGCAGTTCAGTCTACAGTCTGTAACTGTTCTTCAAGTCCTTCATCTTCAGGGAATGAAAGGTAATCCATCTTCAAGCTTCAATCTTCAATAGGCTCCACCAAGAATGAAAAGAATCAATAAGATGATTGTTTGATAATGGGAAGCAGACAGTAAACCAAAGGAATCCTGTCTGACACTCAACCAGTTAACCGAGAGAGGCATCCTCAAAAGTTCTACTCATTGTAAATGTCACACATCCCTCCAAAGGAGAGATGGGACTTCAACATGAGGACTTTGAATCATAGGATGAGAATGGTATGGGAACAAAACCAACCATTACTTGAAGAAATATCTATTTCTAAAGCTCTCTCCTAAAGCCCTAATTTCCTAAGCTACTCAAAGCTAACAAAAAGGAAGGAAAATTTCAATCCAAGCTCCACTAGCCACTTCACATAAGCCTCGTCATGTCCATGATATCTTCCAATGAGATCCAGAAGCCCACTATGCAAGGAAGTCCAACTTTGAGCCCATTCCACATCAATCATCAACATTGAAACACCAAATGAACACACAAGTAGAGTATTCTATCAAAAATACCAAAACACATTCTAAAAATCTGATTATTTTCTATGGGAACATGCATTCACTAATAACCTATGGTTAAAAAAATCAGGACCTAAATCATTCCCTAAGTCCTCCAATCAAATTCTAAACCCCAAGGTATCACAAATAAACCCTAAAAGGGAACTCCTAAAGTTCTAGTCCTAAAACAACACTTAACTTCATCACAAAAATGTGAGAAAAATCTGAGGGGAGCATGCATATCTAACCTAATAATAAGCCAAATATCAGGAAAAAACTCAATACCAAATGCTCAAACAAAATTCACCAAACAGAAGAGGCAAACAATACAATTTTATTGTCAAATAAAATGTGAAAAAATCAAATAAAATGAAAATAAATGCTAATCATGATTTTTTTGTTTCTAAAATTTCTAAATTCATTCATGAATTAGGGGGGAAAATCTCAGGATTTATGGATCAATTTTTCTATTTTTAATGGATTAAAACTAAACTAGTATAAAATGCACAAAAATAATAAAACAATATTAAAGGGAAGATGAAAGGAGGGTGCAGTCAGCAAATAAAGCCAGATCAAAACGCCTGGGCCCAGCACAGTGGGGGTGCGCATATCAAGGAGGGCGCTAGGCCCTTCAATTCAGCTCACACGAATAACCAGGGAGGGGGGTGTATTGAGTAAGGGAATCATGTTGAAAATCCACTTTGGGGCCTGCATGGAGGGGTGGGGATAGCAGGAAATTCACTAAGCCCAACGCCTTGAATTCATTCAATAGTTCACTTCAGTTCAGAAAAATAAAGGGAAAAGTGTCACACGTGAGGATCGAACCAATGCTCATTTGGTGCATGTATCACAACACAAAAACCTGAGTTCCAATTAGTGAAACGCTGCGTACAAGGGGGGAGGTTACGTGGCGCAACATACGCGCTCGGATGAAGGACTGAGTCAACATTTCCATACAAACGAATGGTGAAGATTCCATCTTCCTCATTTAAACCTCTGCAACATTCACGCGCAGCCATGGCCACCGCCGGTGACATTTCCGGTCACCCTGCACAACCCTAACTTCCTCTACAGACCACCATTCGCCACGATCCTTACATGAATCTTGTCCAGAATTTCACCAGCAATCTAACCATGTCATTTGTTCACTCTAAAAACGCACGAATCTCAAAATCTCAATCTCAACCGAAAATGGTGTCCAACCTAAATCGTCTCTAATCATGCAATTGATCATCCTAAATCCAACTACACATCACCAGGATCCTAACCACCTATGAATTTCTATCTAACACTGCCTAAACTAAGCATAATCGTAAAACGTACCAACCTGTGTTCAAGCTTGTAACAGAAGCAATTCTTGCACTCTTCAACCTCCAAGAAAGTGCAGATTCACTCCAAGATGCTTGATGAAGGTGATGAAATCCTCAATTGATCTTGATTCGCTCTTGAACTCCAAAATCAACTTTCAACTTCGAGCTTCTTGCTCCACTCCTCTCCAATGGATTCTCCATGAAAATGATCACCAGAAGCTTCCAATTCTGTTCTAAATCCTATTTATGATTTGTTTCAATGGGTTGGAGGCCCAAACCAAGCCCATTCATGAGTTTTGGATTTTCATTTTTCTTCAAAATTTTCAATGTGGATATGTGCTTTCAAGCTTTGTTCATACTCCAAATTCATTCAACATGATTCACTTAAGCCTTATGGAGTGTAATGAAGTGGTTTCCTTCCTTTGATTTCAACCTATGGAGTGTGTGGGATGTGTTTCTTATTTGTGAAGCAACCTTCCAAATGGCCATGTTATGGACTTCAAACCAAAAATGTAATAATTCCAATCTCTCTAAAACATTAATTCCATTCAAATTGACTACAAATTTGACTTGAAAACATGTTATTCTCAATTGTTTTGAATTTTCTCATCTTAATTCATTAAAATGGCTTTTTTATGAACTTTCTTCCACCAATGCTTGATATAATCCATATCAATGGACTCTTGATGCTTAGACAAGCTAAAAACATCATTTTGAACAACTTTCATGTTGAACAAAAATCCATTTGAAGCTTGCAAGATGGTGAAATGGACTTATGGCTCAAAATGACCTGTAATGCCCAAATACCCAAAATACCCTTGACTTATCAAAGCCATAACTTGAGTTCTACACATCCAATCATGGACTTCTAGCACTCTAAGGAAAGATAAGAAGATAAGGCACAACATTCATGTTGACCAAAAGTTCATAGGAATCATCCTTCTAGGGCAAAAGCGTCATGCAAGTTGGGTAACTTTCAAGCTCCAAATTCACATGCCTCAGATGACTTGTAACTTGTCTGGCTCATAACTTGAGTTCTATAAACCCTATCAAGGACTTCATGTACTCAAATTAAATCTAAGATCATGCCCTACAACAATCATGTTAGGGTCAAGATGAGATGTGATAACACGAAATCATATAGATATTTTTATGCATAATTCAACTAAAGTCTAACCGTTTTCGATCCGATTTCGGGTTATTTCCGTGTATTTGTCTGATGTTTTGCAGGTATTCAACGATCACGTCTAAACAAGGCAACATGAAGAAAAGAAGCAATCTCAGATGAAATATGGACGAAAAAGGAGTGAAAACACAATGAAAAGTGCAGCAAGCTGTTTTTGCTGATGTGACGACCGTCACAGCTTCATGACGACCGTCACACGGGTGACGACCGTCACACCTTGTGACGACCGTCATACAGGCAAAAACGCCCCACTCAGATTACACGTCAAAGGATCAGTTCCAATTCCCACAGAGTGGACCACTACTCCCTAAATTATCTGCCTCAAGGTCCATCATCTTCAGTGATAACCGTTGGGATTCCACTTCTATAAAAAGGGAAGCAGGGGACTGCAGAAAGGGTGCTGCATTCATATCACGAAGTGCTGCCGAATCTACTTTCCAGAGCTTATCTTCCAGTTTTACATTCTTATTTGTTTCCCTTTACCTTTCTTGTATTGCATTTTCCATTCTTCTATAACTTCTATTTTATTGTACGATCAAATTGGCATTAAAGACCGGAATCCTGCCAACATCTGTGGAGGATCTGCCCAAAGGCCAATTGGAATATTTACAAGTTTTCATTTTGATCGATTCCAGTTTTATTATTATAATGCAAATCATTATTTATTCTTTTTATTTATATTTTATCTTTCCCAAATCCATGTCTAGCTAAACTTAGGTAATCGATATATAGTAATAATTCGAATGGGATTTGATAATAACTGGTTGAAAAACTTTCTTTTCAAAAAAGTAATTTATGGTCTGAGTGTTTAAAATTGATTCATTGAATAAACTTCGTCGCGAAAGCGAGAACTTATTTAAAAGTAGTTTTGCCACGAAAGTGGGAAATTAATTAAGATACGAACCAACAAGCGAAAGCTGCGGTAAGGTCAGATAGTAAACACTAGGCATTTGTTTTAATAACAGCGAAAGAACTTTAAAATGAATTAGAACTTAGAGATTTCCAAAAAATAATTTTAACCCCGAACGGGATACGAAAGTGTACGTTTGGCCCTTAGGATTATGATTAGCGTCAATAACCAGTGAGGCGAGAGTCTTCAAATCACCATTTTTTGCTTAAATAAACTTTGAAAATTATTTCATACACCAGTAACTTATCAAATCCCTGAAGAACACAATTACTACGTATCGATTCAATCAATTATAAGCCAAATAGTATTCATAGTTCCCTTTTAGTGACAATCTTATTCCCTTAAACATATTCTACCTAGCTAAACATAGTAACTCCCGAGAACACTAGTTTGATTACGAGTCCCTGTGGGATCGATATCTATTATTACTACGCGATAGACTGTGCACTTGCAGTTAAGTTGTATTAGACATAGAAAGTCGCGATCAAGTTTTTGGCGCCGTTGTCGGGGACCCGTTTAGTCAATAGTGTAACCTTCTGTTACGCCGTATAGACTAGGTTAACAATTTTCATTTTCCCTTTACTAGTTCTGTCGATTGTATACCAAGAAATCGCCCGCAAAGCGATATCGTAAAACCTTCAGTTGCAGAACTAGAACGCTTCTTACATTTAAGAAGTAGAATCATTGAGTACCAACTCAAACAACTCAAACATAACACTCCCGAACCTCTCACTCCCATTCCCAAATCAGAAGAAGAAGAACCAGAGATGGCTGAAGGACCTCCAAATAAACCGTTGAAGGCATACGCTACACCATCTCAGATGGAGCCTAGAAGTAGCATTGCTGCCCCAGCTATTACCCGAAATGATTTTGAGCTGAAACCATCATTGCTGTCGGCTGTACAACAAAACCAATTCTCAGGAAACGCAACTGAGGATCCGAACGAACATCTAACGAAGTTCGTACAATACGCAGACACAATGAAAGCAAATGGAGTTACTCCAGACGCGATAAGACTTTGTCTTTTCCCATTCTCTCTTAGAGACAGAGCGTGGACATGGTTACAATCGTTACCATCCAACTCCGTTACAACGTGGGAGCAATTGAAGAACGTCTTCTTAGCGAGATATTTTCCGCCAAGCAAAACTGCCATGCTTAGAGCTCAAATCAACGGATTTCGACAGAAAGATACTGAATCTCTTTACGAAGCATGGGAACGACTCAAAGATATGATGAGAACATGTCCTCACCACGGTCTAGAAGACTGGGTGACAATCCATACTTTCTATAATGGGCTTCTATACAATACTAGATTGACAATAGACGCTGCCGCGGGCGGTGCACTTATGGATAAGCCATACGATGAAGCCTATCAACTGATAGAAAACATGTCACAAAACCATTGCCAATGGGGAGGTGAACGCACTCCAACTGAGAAAACCACAGCGAAAGGTGGGATGTACGAGATCAGCAGCCTTGAAAAGTTCAACGCTAAAGTAGATGCTTTAGCACAGAAAATCGATAGTCTGACCGTTAACCCCACTGCAACTGTCGCTGCAGCAACTCTAAATTGCGAGTTATGCGGAAGCACCACTCATAATGCACCCGAATGCCCATTTCTAGCCGGAATCCCACCAGACCAGGTAAATTATGCTCAAGGAAATCCCCACGCAAATACCTACAACCCAGGTTGGCGAAATCATCCAAACTTTTCTTACAAAAGCGAAAATGCATTGCAAATGCCTACTGCTCCGCCAGGATATCAGAAACCAGCTGCTCAGAATGCACCTAGGAAATCGAACCTCGAATTGATGATGGAAAAGTTCATAGCTACTCAAGCTCAAACAAACAAAGAATTCATGAATCAAAACATACACACTAGCGAGCAAATTAAACAGTTGACAGGAAAAGTAGACGCGTTGGCCACCCACAACAAAATGTTAGAAACTCAGATATCACAAGTAGCTCAACAGCAAGCCTCTGCTGCCGCACCTGCTGGCACATTTCTTGGACAACCCGAACAGAATCCAAAAGGCCAAGCAAATGCTGTGATACTAAGAAGTGGAAAAGAATTGGACGAACCGATCGATCCGAGGACCGAAAACTCAGCCATGCAACAAAAACCAACTGAACAAGCAGAAAAGGAATCCGAGTTAGAGAAGAAGGAGGACAACGAGAAGGAGGATACCACAAGTGAAAAAACTCAAGCACCTCCAGCGCCATATAAACCACCTATCCCTTATCCGCAAAGACTAATAAACTCTAAAACTTCAGGACAGTTTAAGAAATTTGTAGAGCTCCTTAAACAGCTGAATATTATTATTCCTTTTACAGAAGCGATAACTCAAATGCCGTCATACGCTAAATTTCTCAAAGAAATCCTGTCGAATAAGAGAAAGATCGAGGATAATGAAACAGTTACACTTACTGCAGAGTGTAGCGCTATTATTCAAAACCGCATGCCTCCTAAATTAAAAGACCCAGGTAGTTTCTCCATACCCTGCGTCATAGGAAAGTTCGTAATAGACAAAGCTCTATGCGATTTAGGAGCCAGTATCAGTGTTATGCCCTTATCTATATGCAAAAAGCTGAATATGGGAGACCTCAGACCAACCAAAATGTTCGTTCAATTAGCTGACAGATCAGTAAAATACCCAGTCGGAATACTGGAGAACGTTCCAGTACGCATAGGACAATTCTACATTCCAACCGACTTCATAATCATGGACATCAAGGAGGACACTATGACCCCAATTATCCTAGGAAGACCGTTCCTAGCTACAGCCGGAGCTATTATAGACGTGAAGAAAGGAAGGCTAACATTCGAAGTAGGAGAAGAAAAGATAGAGTTCATTCTCACCAAGTTCTTACAAGCACCAGCAATAGACGATACCTGCTATTTAGTGGACGAAATTGACGAATGCATAAGAGAACTTGAAAATGAAGAGACCACGTATTCAGAAATAATAAAGATTCAAATACCAGATATTTCTGAAGACGATAATTGGCGTAAACCGTATAAAGACGACAGCCTAAGCGAAAGCTTAGCGCTGACCCCAAACCATATGCCAGGTCCGAAGAACCCATCTTTAGAACTTAAAACACTACCCAAAAACCTCAGATATGAATTTCTAGACGTTGAACTAAAAAGACCAGTGATAGTCAACGCCGACTTAGGACAACCAGAAACCGAAAAGCTATTAGAAGTCCTAAAGAAGTACCCCACCGCGTTAGGCTATAACATAAGCGATCTAAAAGGCATAAGCCCTTCGATCTATATGTATCGAATTACAATAGAGGAAGACTCTAAAACCTCTCGAGAGCATCAGAGAAGACTGAACCCCATCCTGAGCACTGTAGTCAGAGATGAAGTAAAGAAATTGCTAGATGCAGGAATCATCTATCCAATCTCCGATAGTGAATGGGTTAGCCCAGTTCACGTCGTACCAAAGAAAGGAGGAGTCACAGTAGTTAAAAACGAAAAAGGCGAATCAATAACAAAAAGAGTCGTGACTGGAAGCAGGATGTGTATTGATTATAGGAAGCTTAACAAAGCTACGCGCAAAGATCACTTCCCGTTACCCTTCATAGACCAAATGTTGGAAAGATTAGCCAAACATTCATATTTCTGCTATCTAGATGGTTACTCAAGATTCTTCCAAATTCCCATCCATCCTGATGACCAAGAAAAGACTACATTCACCTGTCCTTATGGTACTTTTGCTTACCGCCGAATGCCGTTCGGACTCTGTAACGCTCCAGCAACCTTCCAAAGATGCATGATGGCAATCTTCGCAGATTTCATAGACGACATTATGGAAGTATTTATGGACGATTTCTCGGTATGTGGACAAAGTTTCAAAGGATGCCTACAGAACTTAGAAATGGTATTAGAACGTTGTGTAAAAGTAAACCTCGTCCTAAATTGGGAGAAATGCCATTTTATGGTCCGACAAGGAATAGTTCTAGGACACGTCATATCAGATAGAGGGATTGAGGTAGACAAAGCTAAAATAGAGATTATAAAAGATCTCCAACCTCCAAAATCCGTACGAGAAATACGGAGTTTTCTAGGACATGCCGGTTTCTACAGAAGATTTATAAAAGATTTTTCGAAAATCACAAAACCTCTGACCGGCCTGTTGATGAAAGATGTTGAGTTCGTCTTCGACGACGACTGTTTAAAAGCATTCGAAACATTGAAATCAGCCCTTATCACCGCACCAATCATGCAACCACCCGATTGGCGACTACCGTTCGAAATCATGTGCGATGCGAGTGATTATGCTGTAGGCGCAGTTCTAGGACAAAGGAAGGACAAGAAACTCCACGCCATCTACTATGCCAGTAGAACCTTAGATCCTGCCCAAATGAACTACGCCACGACAGAAAAGGAACTTCTAGCAGTTATATTTGCGCTTGACAAATTCCGTTCTTACTTAGTAGGAGCAAAAATTATCATATACACAGACCACGCTGCCATAAGGTACCTAATAAGCAAAAAGGATGCCAAACTAAGACTATTGAGATGGATCCTGTTATTACAAGAGTTTGACTTAGAAATCAAAGATAAGAAAGGAACCGAGAACGTTGTTGCAGATCACTTATCCCGAATAGAATGCATCAAACATGAACCAGTACCGATAAATGACGATTTCCCGTACGAACGTCTGATAGCCAAACTAGAAAGTGACACACCCAATTCAATCTCGGAAGATACAGAATTCGAAAAAGCCGTAGAAGCCGTCTATGCCCAAGTCACATTACCTTGGTATGCTGACATCGTTAATTACCTCGCTGCAGGCGTGCTTCCACCGGATCTTACTTATCAGCAAAAGAAGAAATTCTTCCACGATCTGAAACACTATTATTGGGACGAACCTCTACTCTTCAAGAGAGGGGCCAACAACATATATCGTCGTTGTGTCCCAGAGGAAGAAATAGAAAATATTATTTCCCAATGCCACTCAGCACCATACGGTGGTCATGCTAGTACATCCAAGACGTGCGCTAAGATTCTCCAAGACGGCTTATTCTGGCCTAATCTCTGGAAAGACGTTCACATCGATGTGCAAAAGTGCGATCGATGCCAACGAACTGGCAACATCTCACGACGCGATGAAATGCCTCAGAAAGGAATCTTAGAGGTAGAAATCTTTGACGTCTGGGGAATAGATTTCATGGGACCTTTTCCACCTTCTTTTGGTAATAACTACATACTCGTCGTTGTCGATTACGTGTCTAAATGGATAGAAGCCATAGCTGCTCCAACAAACGATGCACGAGTAGTAATCAAACTCTTCAAAAACACAATCTTTCCTAGATTCGGTGTACCGAGACTCGTCATTAGTGACGGCGGATCTCACTTCATATCAAGAATATTCGATAAACTTCTCTCTAGATATGGAGTCCGGCACCGAGTAGCTACGCCTTATCATCCGCAAACTAGCGGACAAGTAGAGGTCTCGAACAGAGAAATAAAACAGATCTTGGAAAAGACTGTCGCTACCTCAAGGAAAGATTGGTCGTCGAAGCTACAAGAAGCTTTATGGGCTTATAGGACTGCATTTAAGACACCAATAGGTATTACCCCCTATAAATTGGTTTACGGTAAATCCTGCCATCTCCCTGTAGAATTAGAGCATAAGGCCTTTTAGGCCATTAAGACACTCAACTTCAACTACACCGAGGCAGGAGAAAAGCGAATCTTGAACTTACACGAGTTGGAAGAACTTCGATTAGACGCTTATGAAAATGCCCGTATCTACAAAGAACAAACTAAAAAGTGGCATGATAAACGTTCAATCAGGAAACAATTCAGTGTGGGAGACATCGTATTGCTCTTTAATTCACGATTAAAACTCTTCCCAGGTAAACTAAAATCTAGGTGGTCTGGACCCTATGAAGTGACTAAAGTACTTCAGAGTGGAGCTGTCGAAATTACCGATAAGACGAATGCACCATTTATCGTAAACGGGCAACGTCTAAAACATTACAATAAGAACGACAACAGTCCTCAAGTCAGCAATATAACATTGCTTGAGCTTCCAGCTCAGACACCCAAATAGCTTCTCACCAAGCTATCGTCTGACTTTAGACATTAAAAACAGCGCTTACTGGGAGGCAACCCAATTTCCCTCATTATTGTATTTTTCTTTAAAAATTTTACTTTGAAAATCCATCGAAAATTCTAAACTCATAATTACTACTACTTTCTACTTTCGTTCATTTTCATACTTTTATTCTTATTTTATTTTCTCTCTTTTGTCTTTTGTTTCTACCGCCTTTCGTTTCTAAAAATCCTGACTTCAATTTCCTGTTTCAAACTTTTCAGGATTTTTAAAAGCCTTCAAAACATTCCTTCTGTTTTCTCCGAATTACTTGCGAGTATGGCCGAATACGACTTCACAAAGGTTCACTTCCGAGGACTCGCTCAAAAGGCAAGATTTGCAGCACTGACCGAAAGAGAATTCGCCTTAACGTTGTATTATGATAAGGCTACTATGGATAAACTAGGGATCACAGATAGCATTCAATACCTGTTCAATCAACTGGGTTGGGAGAACACTGCTCTGAAAACACGTTTCGCTACCTACAAGGATCTTACCTATGAATTCCTTAGTTCTTTCATATACACACCCAACTATGGTTTTGGATCCAGCACAGAGTTGATTACCTTCCGATTGTTTGGAATGGACCAAACCCATAGCCGGATGTCACTAGCTAACCTCCTAGGATTCCCTAGCGGACCGCATGTGTTCATCAGCGCAAAAGATGACGATATTGATTTTCAACTCGATCAATTCTGGGGTAGAATCACAGGCGACTATCACCCTGAACCAGACAGAATGTACAATGATGACATACACAACCCAGCTTTCAGATACTTCCATAAGATACTATCTCACACCTTGTTTGGAAAAGAAGAAAATATTACTGCAGTATCTAAAGAGGAGTTATTCATCATGTTCTGTGCTTCTCAGGGACGGACAGTAAATGCAGTGCCTTTCATGATGAGATCTTTCAAACGCCTAATGCTGGAACCTCAGACACATATCCTTATAGGAGGCCTAGTAACAATGATTGCCCACAAGCTTGGCCTTAGATTCCATTTAAATGCCAGCACTCGTTTTGGTACCATCCGACCCATGAACATACAATTCTGCTTTAACAGGCGCATCTTAGGAACTATGGGACCTAGACCGTATGAGTATCTTATTAACGAAAAACCGGTACAGCTATTCACACTGCCTGATCATCTGATGACAAGCATCCACAACAAGGATAACTGGCTCTATGAATTGGATGAGCCTATGGGACCTCCTTCACCACAGTCAACACCCCAGAACTATATGTATGACAGTGACCACATCTCTGAGGCACACGACTATATGTACTATGAGGACGCTGTATCTGAAACTGAAGTAGACCCTACGACTCCTCCGCACTACAACACTTATCCTGAGCCTATCCATGAGGAGACCACCGACAAAATGGATGCCGTGTTACTCAGATTGGACGACGTTGATGCAACTCTAACTAATGTAAAAGCTGACATCGCAAGCATGCACAGCGAACTGGTAGGCTTCATGGATCTAGTCTGCGACCAACTCGACTACTATTCACAGAAATTCGATGAGTTGAAGGCACAAAAAGATTAGTTATTAGCTCTTAGCAGTAGTTTCAGTTTAGTCTAGTCTAGTTAGTTTCATTTAATCATTTGGATTTTTCGCATTGTTAGTTTTCTTTATGTACTACATACAATTGTTTCAATTTTATGTTATTTCAATTCTAGTTTTTATTCAATTATTCTGTTTTCGCATTATTTGTTGTTTGTTGGCTGTTATATTACATCACCGTATCAATACTAAGCCTTAAAGTCACTACGAGTACGCCCTCAGAGCAAAATTCTGCGTTCTGCAGATTTTGCTGCTGTGACGACCGTCACAGCCTCATGACGAGCGTCACGCGGGTGACGACCGTCACACACACGTGACGACCGTCACGCAGTCCAAAACTGATATCTGATAAAACAGGGTTCGTGTTCTCTTCCACTTCCCCCCATTATCACTTTCAATCATCCCAACTCCTACCCCACTACGAATTTTCGTCCTCCCCACATTGAACTATAAATTTCAACTCCAAATTTAACCTCTAAACCTCACTTCTGTCAGTTCTTCCCTCTCTACAGAAAAACCCCAATCCTCAGAAACCTCTCCATCTTCCAACAATGGCAAGGAATGCAGAAACCCCAGATGTCAGTAACATTACCTTCAGTGAAGGAGACTTAGGCGAAAGACAACGAGCAAACTACATTGCATTTCATCAGAGGTCGCTCCAGCTGACTCACTACCCGCACCTTCCATCACTTACGGAGCTCGGACTCCTTGAAGGCGTAACCTGGATGCTTCAAAGAGCAGGCATCTGGCACCTCTGCACAAACCCACAGCCAACATATGAACAACTCACTCTTGAGTTCTTGAGTTCGTTCACTTACGTCACAAGCAGCGGCGAACTTAACCAGCACACAGGTGTCGCGTGCTTCCGGATGTTTGGAACCAACTATCAGGTGAACCAAAATCAGATTGCCAGCATCCTGCAGCTACCTCGCAGCGACAACGCTCATCGCCGCATCACCGATCAGTTTCAGCACGAAGCTTTCGCGCTGTGGTATCAGTTGACCGACCTCAATGCCGATGGTTGGGACTCCCTGCACGCCACTCATATCCATAACCCAACCATCCGGTACTTTCACAGAGCGTTGAGCAACACTATTTTCGCCAGAGACAGCAACCACAAAGTGAACTCGAAAGAGCTCTTCTTTCTCCATTGCGTCTTCAACAATGAACCTGTCAACGCTGCCCCGTTTCTGCTAGCTCATATTTAGGCCAACTGCAACCGTGGCTCGAAGCCATTCTACTTTGGCGGGATTGTCACTGCCATTGCACTTGGGCTGAACCTTGGCGACCGCCTCCAGCACCTCCAGTCCATCCCCTCGGTGTTCCTTGACACCGACCACTGCAGAGCCTCCCATCTCATCCGCTCCCGAGCTGACGGCAAATACCATCCGGTTGTGCGTGGCAAGACCGTCTGAAGCATCATCCTCCCGTCCCGCACCCGCATCCATCCAGAGGACCGTACCAACTGGTTGTTCGACCTCACTGCCCCTCCTGCTGCCGCTGCTCCCACTCACGGTTCTGACGATGAAATCCAAGCTGAGTTGGACAGGTCCGAGCAGCCAGAGGCATCGCAGCCTCCTCCTTCCGTAGGTACATCCTCCCGCCGCCGCCGCCATCATCCTGTGCCAGACTACACAGAAGAGGACCTCTGCCGCTCCCTAGACCAGCAGGCACAGATACTCACGATGCTGCAGCAGCAGAATCAGCAAGCTGACCAGTTCGAAGCTTGGCACCGGACTCAAATGCAACAACTTCACACCGGCCAAGCTACGATCACTGAGAGCCTAGCGAATCTGACCTTGCAGGTCGAAGGACTCCGAGACACCGTCTACCATACCGGAGCTATGAGCTATGAGGACAGAGTAGCCCTTGCCAGAGCCAGAGGACGCCAGCGTGGACGTGACAGAGGCCGTGACTAGATTTCCATTTTTTTTCCTTCATTGTTTACTATATTTTAGTTATTTGTATTTTCATTTTCAGTTGTATCTCCCTCTCGCATGCTTCAAGAATCAGTGAGGACACTGATCGAGATAGTGTGGGAGCGGAGCCTTATTTCCATTCCACTGTACTCTGAATTTCCTTTATTTCCATTTCACTGCACTTTGAATTTTAGTAATTTCTATTTTAACACTTTCTATTTCTAGCAAATAAAGCTCGTCTATATATTTTTCCCGTTATGCAAACAATCCCCACATTATTCAACGTAAACAAAAAAAATTTAGTTCGTTCCTCAAAAGCAAAAGCACCACAAGAATGCACCTGAGTTCAAAACAAGTTTTGAAACTCTGAGGAAACGACAGTTCTAACAAAACCAGTATCGTCCAGACGCCTTAGATCTCTAGTTTATGCGAGTCGGTTTCACTACCTACGTGTACCAAAGTCTCAAGTGTCTACGCAAACTCAATCCCAAGTAGTTTATACTAGCAAACAGCACCATCCTAAAACTCTTCTAAGCGAGCGACCGATGCAAATAAGTGTATGATCTCCAAAAAGATGAAAAATCATGAAAAGAGAGCTAAATAGCCCAAAAATATAAGACACGTTTCCTTCTAAGTTAGATGCTCCTCACCCGAGCATTTAGCCCAACGGCACGAAAAACTCATTGAAAAATCAATGACATAAGCATATGATCAATGAAGAAGATCAAAAACAGAAATGAGATCATATTCACTAACAGGTCGACTTGCCATGAAAGTGTGCGGACAACGGGCTTAATGTGATTGCGCTAGAACAAATAGGGTGAACTTGCCGTGAGAACCTTGAAACCAAGCTACAGTAGCATGACTGAGACCGATTTGCATAAAAAGGAGACCTCCGAAGACTTGTAGTCCAGTGTCGTCATGATACTCGTCTTGTTCCTACCAAGAATCCCGGTTTTTCCAAACTCTGCGAACGAAGAAGCTGCCTCGTGCTTGCCGACTTTTCCATGTTTTACTTGAGGTCAAGCAAAGATTCAAGCTTAGGGGAGTTTGATAACACGAAATCATATAGATATTTTTATGCATAATTCAACTAAAGTCTAACCGTTTTCGATCCGATTTCGGGTTATTTCCGTGTATTTGTCTGATGTTTTGCAGGTATTCAACGATCACGTCTAAACAAGGCAACATGAAGAAAAGAAGCAATCTCAGATGAAATATGGACGAAAAAGGAGTGAAAACACAATGAAAAGTGCAGCAAGTTGTTTTTGCTGATGTGACGACCGTCACAGCTTCATGACGACCGTCACACGGGTGACGACCGTCACACCTTGTGACGACCGTCATGCAGGCAAAAACGCCCCACTCAGATTACACGTCAAAGGATCAGTTCCAATTCCCACAGAGTGGACCACTACTCCCTAAATTATCTGCCTCAAGGTCCATCATCTTCAGTGATAACCGTTGGGATTCCACTTCTATAAAAAGGGAAGCAGGGGACTGCAGAAAGGGTGCTGCATTCATACCACGAAGTGCTGCCGAATTTACTTTCCAGAGCTTATCTTCCAGTTTTATATTCTTATTTGTTTCCCTTTACCTTTCCTGTATTGCATTTTCCATTCTTCTATAACTTCTATTTTATTGTACGATCAAATTGGCATAAAAGACCGGAATCCTGCCAACATCTGTGGAGGATCTGCCCAAAGGCCAATTGGAATATTTACAAGTTTTCATTTTGATCGATTCCAGTTTTATTATTATAATGCAAATCATTATTTATTGTTTTTATTTATATTTTATCTTTCCCAAATCCATGTCTAGCTAAACTTAGGTAATCGATATATAGTAATAATTCGAATGGGATTTGATAATAACTGGTTGAAAAACTTTCTTTTCAAAAAAGTAATTTATGGTCTGAGTGTTTAAAATTGATTCACTGAATAAACTTCGTCGCGAAAGCGAGAACTTATTTAAAAGTAGTTTTGCCACGAAAGTGGGAAATTAATTAAGATACGAACCAACAAGCGAAAGCTGCGGTAAGGTCAGATAGTAAACACTAGGCATTTGTTTTAATAACAGCGAAAGCACTTTAAAATGAATTAGAACTTAGAGATTTCCAAAAAATAATTTTAACCCCGAACGGGATACGAAAGTGTACGTTTGGCCCTTAGGATTATGATTAGCGTCAATAACCAGTGAGGCGAGAGTCTTCAAATCACCATTTTCTGCTTAAATAAACTTTGAAAATTATTTCATACACCAGTAACTTATCAAATCCCTGAAGAACACAATTACTATGTATCGATTCAATTAATTATAAGCCAAATAGTATTCTTAGTTCCCTTTTAGTGACAATCTTATTCCCTTAAACATATTCTACCTAGCTAAACATAGTAACTCCCGAGAACACTAGTTTGATTACGAGTCCCTGTGGGATCGATATCTATTATTACTATGCGATAGACTGTGCACTTGCAGTTAGGTTGTATTAGACATAGCAAGTCGCGATCAAGATGCCAATCATATCGTGAGCTAAATAGACTTGAAGTCAGGGGTCAAACTAGGGGATTTTACACTGTCAAGTCTTAGAAACCCTAGCCTGAAACTTCTAAAAATCTTCAATCATGATGGGTTAACCTTGAAATCATCCTTATAGGATCTCAATGTATCAATCCATGATCACATGGCTCTTGAATTGAGTCTCAATCTTCTCCAAATCATCAGTTGACTTAGGGTTGACCCAGTCAAACCCTAGTTGTACCACTCATGATTGAGCCTTCTTAATCTTGCATAATGACCTGTCTAGGCCTCAAAGTGATCTTCAACACTTATCATGAGCTCTCTCAAGACCTCAAGTCCATCCTCATGGCCTCAGAATCATCTGATGGTATTCCCCATAACTCTCAAGTTAGGGGACCCACATACTTGGTTTCAACCACTCTCTCTGAGGATCTTTTAACTTCTCTGACAAGGATATCAACCCTTAAACCCTTGAATAACCTTCTTAACTAGCCTCATAGTCTTGTATAGCTCTTAATTGGTAATCATACCTCTTGATCTCCTGCATACATATCAATGAAATGCAAATGATAATGCTAATGTGAATGAAATGACACACAAGCTAGGTAAAGAAAAGTTGGGCAAATTTTGGGGTGCAACACCCCTAGAAACCAATCTTGCCTTGTATCTCTCCGACGTTACTCCTTTGATTCATTCCTTAACTTTAAAAATCCATTTACAGCTGACTAACCTGGCTCCAGTAGGTTTCTTGATCAGTTCTCAGGTATTGTTATCATGAAGAGATTTCATCTCATCATCCATGGCCTTCAGCCATTCAGTCTTTTTTTTACTCCTCATAACTTCCTTATAGTCTCTAGGTTCTTCGTCTAAAACCTCACTTGCAGAGATTAAGGAATAAGCTATAAGATCTACATACCCAAGTCTCTGAGGTGGCTTGATGACTCACCTCGACCTGTCTCTTGCTAGCAGGTAGTCATTATCAGTCTCCTCATCTTCGACAACATCTTCTGTGTCTTCTTTGACTTCATTTGGGGTATGTAATTCAGCATCAACATGCTCCACCTCAACAGGAATCTCTCTCTGTTCCAGTTCTTTGTCAGCATCATTAGTTTTCTTGAAAGTCATCTCTGCTTCATTGAAAACTACATCTCGACTGGTGACACACCTCCTGGTGACCTGGCTCTAGGCACCATATCCTATAAGCTTTGACTCCTTTAGGGTATCCCATGAACATGCATTTCAGAGCTCTAGGTTCGACCTTGTCTTGCTTAATATGAGCATAGGCCACACAGTTAAATACTCTCAATCTATCGAGACTAGATGGGTGTCCTGACCAAACTTCTTCAAGTGTCTTCATTCCCAAGGTAGTCGAGGGACATCTATTTATCAGGTAAGCTGCTGTTGAAACAGCTTCCGCCCAAAACACCTTCTTCAATCCAGCACTAACCAACATGCATTTAACCCTTTCAAGGATTGTTCGATTGAATCTATCAGCTAAGCCATTTTGTTGAGGAGTACCTGCTACAGTCTTATGTCTTGCAATCTCAAACTCAACATAGTAACTGTTGAACGCTTCGTTACAGAATTCAAGGCCATTGTCGGTTCTCAACCTCTTAACCTTTATGCCAGTTTAAGTTTCAACCAAAATCTTCCAACTTTTGAAATTCTCAAAAGTTTCATCCTTCGTCTTCTGAATGAATACCCATAGCTTTCTGGAATAATCATCAACAATGGATAGAAAATACCTTGCACCTGAGTGGAAAGGATTCCTTGCAGGCCCCCAAAGATCAACATGAATGTAATCTAGGGATCCATGTGTTCTTTGCATGCTTTGTTAAACTTCTCCCTATAGCATTTACCAAATACACAAGATTCACAAAATTCCAACTATTCGACTTTGTCACCTCCTAGCAGGTTCTGCTTCCCCAATTCGACCAGGCCTCTTTTGCTGACATGGCCTAATCTCATGTGCCATAATTTTGCCTTCGACATAGGTTTCGTGGATGCAACATTTGTCGAACCACTTACAATCTCATCCTCAAGGGTATACAAGCCTTAGTTCTTCACGCCTCTCAAGACTTCCTTCGACCCTTTCATAACTCTTAGGATACTTATCTCTCCTTGAAAAACATATCCTTTTTTGTCGAATTCACCAAGAGAAATCAAATTTCTCTTCAAGTCAGGTACGTACCTGAATTCAGTCAATAACCTTATTGACTAATCATGGAGCTTGAATCTCACAGATCCAATACTTGCAATTTTGCAAGATTTGTTGTTTCCCAGTAGCACAGATCCACCATCTTGATCACATAGTTCCTCGAACAATTCTCTGTTTGGAGTCATGTGCCAAGTGCAACCTGAATCCATAATCCACACTTTTCTCACGTCGCCACTTGAAACCACAAGAACATCAGATGAGTCGAAGTCATCTTGAACAATGGCTGCATTGCCATTACCTCCATGATCTTTCAGGTGTTCAGGGCACACCTTTCTTATGTGACCCTCCTTCTTACAGTGATAACATCGAATACTAGATGTTTCGCCACTGTAAGACTTCTATTGACTTTTACCTTTCTTCTTGTCGAACTTACCATCCTTTCGCAAGAGTTTTCCCTTAACGGCCAAACCTTCGCCCACCATCGAAGGTTTATGCTCCTTTCGTTCATTCAAGTCCTTAGAATACAAGGCTGATTGAACTTCTTCAAAGGTCAGGGACTCCCTTCCATACAAGAGAGTTTCTTTGAAGTGAGCATGTGTTCTGAGCAAAGCACACAACAGCAACAGTGCTTGATCTTCATCATCGATCTTCACATCAATATTTTCAAGATCAAGAATCAGCTTGTTGAACATATCCAACTTCTTAGCCAACACTTTGTCTTCACTCATCTTGAATGAATATAGAGCTTGCTTCAAGTAGAGTCGATTCACCAGAGATTTGGTCATGTACAAACTTTCAAGTTTCACCCATAATCCCGATGCTGTAGTCTCCTTTGATACCTGTCGAAGAACCTTATCACCAAGGCTCAACAATATTGTGTTGTGGGCTTTCTCGATCATGCCCGTCTTTTCTTTTGTCGTTAACGCAGCGTCCATGGCTGCCCCACCCTTCAACGCTTCCAAACAACCCTGCTGAACCAATAGGGCTTTCATCTTCAAGCGCCACAGACCGAATTCGTTCACTCCGGTAAACTTTTCAATCTCATACTTTGTTGAAGGTATCTTCTCCATGCTCACCGCACCAATTTGTTGTGAATCGGATGCCTTAAAACTAAGTATAAACAGTTTTTTAATGATCAAGAAATACACAAGGGTTAGGGTTAATAAAGAAGAAAACAACAAGGATTGGTTATTAAACTGCTATTCTTTCCTTTCTCTTAGAACAATATTACAAGTATACAAGAATAAAAAAATAACCTCTCTCTCTTGAAATTAGGATTTTATCTTCCTATTTTTCCTTATGACAAGATTGAAAAACTAGTATCCTATTTATAAGAAAAATAGCACACTAACCTAATGGGCTTTTTAACAGTTACCCATTACAAGCTAACTTAGGGTATAAGCTAACTTAAACAATTGGAGTTACAATCAAGGTCCAATTCAACATGCTAACAACCCTAGCAATATTGACTAATACATGTTAGAACAAAATTCGACTACAACACGCATTACTCACGAACAGACTTCGATCATACTAGAGTTCAATTCAACATCTCACAGAAGTTGTGAATTTGTAAAAGTTTGCTTCATCTCGCGCTTAGCGTTTTATCTTGTAATTTGATCAGTAAAATGTAAAATAATCAAGAGTGAGTCTTATAGTATTAGGGGAATACATACACACACACATACAAAAGTATTACAAACTTATCATCTTTTTAGTAAAATTTCTTAAAACAAATCCACACAAGTACTTAATCAGTTATTAATAAGCTTTATAGTTAATTAAGAAAGCAAAACTCAACTGCCTAATCGGTTAGACATTAAATTTAATAGATTAAAGTAAGAGTAACACCTCTTAATCGATTAGATATGCCACCTTATTAATTAGGTGACATCATAAATCAGAGTTTCCTTTTCTAGTTAACCTAATTGATTAGATATGTATTTTAATCGACTAGGAAGCATAAAAGTCCATGGATTATTGCCTTGTTGTGCCATTTTTTCTACATAAAGGAGGTTTTTCCTCACATCTCAACATAATCAGTCTTATGATTTATCCATTATTTTATCTTTCTTATTATCTTTATTTTATAAGTTTTTATTCACTGGTTATTTCCTTAGTGCTAAGAAGGCGAAAAGTTTTATCTGAGATTTGTAGTGTATTTCTATTATGATGAAAGTGTTTAATCAATAACAAAGTTTCTTTGTGATTTTTAATATATTTTAAGGCTGCAAGATAAACATGTAAAAAGTTTGGTTTAAGATTGTTGGGTTGAACCTATGTAAAAACTCAAGGTATTCATGTAAGGTTGTTTAACTGATCATGTGTAAAAGCATAAGTTATTTAAAATTGTTGAGTTGATCCTATTTTAAAGCTCAAGTTGGTTTTAGTGAAAATCTCAAGAGAAAACTCTTAAAGGCTGGAGTAAGCCATGTGGCTTAAGGTTGAACCATGATTATCTCTGGTGTGATATTTCTTACCTTATCTCTTTATATTTCTACCTTTTATCTTCTTCTTTTTAATGCTTTTATCTTTTCATCTTTTTATTCTTTGTTAATATTGACTTATAATATAAATTTTTTTAAATCAACTTCTTTAGGTAAAAAGTTTTTAAAATTTGAATATCACAATTCACTCCCTCATTTTTGTGTTTGGAGTCGTTTGTTCAACAAAAGTTCCTTGAAACGATATACCATTTTCTCATCACACCAGTCAAAACGACACATTATTTCATTCCTTTTATTTGAGAAATACAAATAGAAATCCACTTAGTATAACCAGAAATTAGAGATGAAAAAGATGAAGACAACTATGTAAAAAAAATATAAAAAATTAGACATGTATCTTGTATAACTCACGTCTATAGAACCTTCGGTTAGGATTCTAATATGTCCACATTGTCACTATTGTAGAACCCAACTCATAATAACATTGTATCCTTCTCTTTCTAGAATGTGAAAGGTCTCGAAAATGAAAATGATTCATAAGCCATTCTATATTGCTTAAGAATGCAAAATGGGTTGGAGAAGACACAATGAAAAAGATCATGTTTAACATATGACTCCATACATAAGACAAGGGGGTGAGTTGTTGAGGTTTGTAAAATGTTGGTTAAAATCAAAATCATTTGGAAAATCATAGTTTAAAAACATCTTAAAACAATTGAGTAACTATGCAACCAAAAAGAGAAATAAATGAAAAAATAAAGGAAAAAAATAAAGTAAAGTAGACAAGGGAAAGCGAAAGACATCATAGATTTATATAATTTCGGCCTAATAACTTAAGAGCTTTCAATAAGACATGCCCACAAATTTTATTTTACAAGGATATGAATTTTAAATCCTAAATTCCAACTAAACAAAAATCAGAGTTTAGATTGACTATCTGAAGGCTCTAAAAGATTTGACTAAAATTTTGGTAAAACATGATGTTACACAAGATGTTTCAACAAGAATAAATCTTTTGAAGAAATACATGTCAATTAAGATGTCCTAGCATTGTGAACTCGACATCCTGATCTGGTGCAACAGATTTGTTGCAGACCAGGTCCAAGAATTAAGGAGCAATCAGAACATGGGTCAAGGGAAGATTAAACAGAGACTTCAAAGCCCATGGACAATTGAAAGCTATAAAAGGAAGACCAAGACCTAGGGTAGAATATGAATTCTTATTAAGACTTCTATAAAAGTAGAAAATAAGGATTTAGGGCTTTGAGAGTCGTGTACTTTCTTGTATTGTAAGTCACCTCTATATCGGTTGATACATTATGGTAGACATAATTTTACAGATTCAGAAACCTGTAGGTAATGAATTGTGTATTGTTCTTGGATGAAGGTTTTAAGCAAATCCCTGCTTGATTGTTAGTCAAGAGTCTTGACTGAATATTGTATTGGAAGGAATGTCTTTCAATTGAACAATCTGATGCAGTTGCTGGAGATTGTAACTTTTAGATATCACTGAGGTGATTTAGGAATTGAGATGGACTTCTCTTATCTAGATGGTGATTTCTATATATAATTGTACTGTGTAGGTATTAATTGAGGAGTTGTAAACGGGGGAGTTTAGCTCTAAATTAATACTACTAATAGTGAATCCATTCCTGACTTGGTACCCCCCAAATGTAGGTGATTTGCACCAAATTGGGTCATCATATCCTGTGTTATTATCATTCTGTTATGTTATATTCAGTCTGTATCTATACTCTGAAGTACATGTTTTGACAGATGTTGAAATATTTGTCATGACACTGTTTTGACCATGAAGGCTCAGAGTCTTATTTTTAAGAGAATAAAATGTTTCTGTCCTTGTTCAATTTTATGCAGAGATCAATATCTCGATATCTCTTAGGACATTTATGATCTGCTTGCCAGAATTTTAATTGGTATCAGAGAAGACATCGTGTTCTGCATTTGGATGAGTTTTAGGGAAGATACTTTTTGGTCTGTTGAACAAGGAAGGAGATTATGTGATCACACCATCCATTACTGTTGTGTTCAAGGGGATTGGAATCTAGGAGAATACCTTTTTGAATCTGGCCTAATATCTTCTGATGGTTGGCTGATGCTTTGTGAAGATTCAACCGGTGCTGCTGATAATGATGCTATTGTTATGCAGGGTGCCTTATAAGATATTCTGACATCTTAACTGGTGCACATTGAAGATGGTATCAGTTTCTATCGTCATTCTTGTTGCTTCTTATTGGGAGTAATAGACAGGACAAAACACTATGACCTGGAGTCTTCTGAAGGATCTTTCTATGTTGCTTGGGAGATAGTTCCAATCAGGTAACATGAAGAAAAATTGAAGGAAAGAGGTTGAGTTGAGGGCTTGTGTATCCATTGGATTTGATAAACACTTTATGTCATGATTTTCCTAATATACTTGAGTTGTATCTCAAGTCCACTCATAAAGGCAGTTCTGAATGTGTTTGTCAGAAGTAGATGGTCAAGTGGTTGCTTCAAGGATACTTGAAGGAAGACATGAGATTTCCATATCAAGGAGTGATGCAAATATAAATAATACATAATTGGATTTAAAATCAATTGCTATTTTTTACCTTAACATGTATTTAATTGGTTATCCTTTTTGCTTGATGTTCAAGAAAGATGATCTCATATCTGAAAGTGCAGCTTCAGACAGTGCAAGAACTCAAGATACAATGCCTTGTTCATGGGAAAAGGAAGACATACTTGAAGGAATACATGAGATTGCCATATCAAGGAGTGATGCAAATATAAATAACACATAATTGGATTTAAAATCAATTGCTATTTTTTTGCCTTAGCAGGTATTTAATTGGTTATCCTTTTTGCTTGATGTTCAAGAAAGATGATCTCATATCTGAAGGCGCAGCTTCAGATAGTGCAAGAACTCAATATCCAATTCCTTGTTCATGGGAAAAAGGACATGATGTTCAACCAGATGTTGAAACATCACTTCTGAAGAGTGTGGGCAAAATCTTGTTGTTCCAATGAGTGATCTTCTCGGACAAAAGAGAGATGAAACATATGTCCTGGAGGATAAACAAATGTGTGTTGGGAATCTTATTCAGATTGGTCTTAAAAGTCTTCGAGTATGTTACCTAGGAAGCCTCTATCCAAGATTTTTGTCTTGTATGTTGGTGAAGATGAAGATCAAGACACCATTTGCTTTAGTGAATTTTCCTTAGGTCAGTTTATTTTTGATCTGGAGCAAGACTTATGGTACTCCATTGAAGGATCTTGTGGTGTACTTTATGTTGAAGGGTTGTAGAGACATCTCAACAAGTTTCTGTGCACATGGATGTCAAGGAAACATGTATGGGACATTCACTCTAACAACTTAAAGATTCTTCTAGTGTTTCAAAGTTGGATATGAGTGATCTTGTTGATAGTCGTGACTACATCTTCTCTTGGTTTGAGTCTGGTGGGGACTTTGATCGTGTGTGGATCATTTCCTTAGAAGGTTGTGCTTGAGGTAGATTGTCATCTGGATATTTGAGTAATATTGAAAAGGAATAGTTGATATTTTTCCACTTATATGTACAGGATGAAGGTTGTTTACTCAAACTTGATTTCATGATCAAGTCTATAAGAACATGGAACTCTTGTTTTGTTATGGTGGAAAAGCTATTCAAGATGGGATAATCTCTAGAAGTATAAGGGTCTGATCTTCAAGACAGGTTCAGGCATGTGGAGTTTCATTAGTTGGCTAGTTAAGTCAATGATGTAAATCAAATGTTCTGATATTGGACTGAACATCTGGATGTTTATGCTGAAGTCATTGGTGTGAATTGGAGTCGTATCATCTTGTATGTGTTGATCTTCTTAGTAGTGGTTGCTCTCCTACTATTTGGCTGGTGCTAAAGTCTATCTTAACCTTTGTGAATCATGTAATGGCAAAAGCTCAAGGGAGTTGATGATTGCTTGGTGTTTTCATATCTTCTTCCTGGAGTCTCATCTAAGGTATTTTGATATGAGTGTTCCAGAGTTCTGTTTGGGAAATAGGGTGTTAGTACTGGAAGTTTCAATCCTGTTGGTGTTTCCACGTGATCAAGGACCTTGTTAAAGGTATTCTAATTGGTTACTCTGAAGGAAAGTGTCTTTTAAATGTGCTCTAAGGAACTACCTGCTCAAGTCTATTGCACGATAGTGCTGATATACTTTGGCTTATGGTTACTGTGCATAGTGGAGGATAGAAGATTGAAGGGCAGGTGAGAAGCAGACCTTGAAGAGAAGTCTGTTTTTGTTGCTCAATCTATATCTTATGCTTATTGCCAGTCATACTGGTATCTGTCAAAGGGAATCTCCTCTTTGGATGTTTAAGGATGGGTGTTGACTTTGTAATGTTAGACAGGATGTCTGAAGATTGTGCTTTTGTGATGAAATTTCCTGAGGCTTGAGAGGGTTTATTTCTCTCTGTGGTATTATGCCTCCTATGATGATCTATGAGCTATTGCAGTTGTGATCTGTTGGGATCCTCTTGTGGTCATTACAAAAGGAAGTATATGGATTACCATGTAGAGAGTTATTCCTATGGATGTTGACTCCGGAACCAAAGCAGATGAGGGTGATGTTTTAACTTGTGTGTGAAACATCATTTTAACTGTCTAAGATTGATCAACTTATTATTGGTGAAGTTTCTTTATTATCAAATGACGAATATTCTAATGATCATTCATTTACTAAGATTGATCAACTTGTTAAGCTTTTTGATTATTTCTTCATTTCTAGATTTTTCCTGAAAATCACAAACACTTCCATCTCTTGTTTTAAGGATTGGATCAGGTTTTTTATTCCAATTCTTAATTTTTAGATATTTGTTAGTGACAAAAGTGTTAGCATGTCCTCCAAGGTTTCCAATGATTGAACAACAATATAACATTCACATTCATCTAGTGTTTCAACTTATTGGCCTCGTGTGTTCATTCCATCTTGTTCGATATTTGGTAAGACATAGACCATCTCAAGAGTGTACCACACTTCCTTGACGGAATTGTAGTTAAAGACATAAAGAAATTGATTTTCAATAACTAAAATGTTTTTAGCTTTGAAATCAATTTTGATTTCTCTATTGTCTTCTTTAGTCTAAAGAAAATCATATTTACATGTTACTACTTCACCATTGACGTATTGAGTAGAGATAAATGAATCATTGATTATTGTTTCTCACAACTCAAGATTAAGACTTTGAATGAACACTTTAACTATATATTTTCATAGATCAAACATATCACCATTAAATGATGGATATGTATTTAGGAAAGTCATCTTATTAGAAGAAAAGTTTGAATATTCCTTATGAGACTATTAGCCTTTAAACAGGAGGTAGACTTTGATGCCCCTTATTGGATATGTGACTCCATACACAAAAGAGAGGGTTAATTGTTGAGGTTTGAAAAACATTGGTTAAAATCGAAATCGTTTGGAAAATTAGAGTTTAAAAATATTTTAAAACAAACGAGTAATTATGCAGCAGAAAAAGGGAAGTACCAAGGAAAGAAAACCAAGTAAAGGAGATAAGAATAGGGATGACGATGGACAGGATTTGGGCAGGGTACTATAGTACCCGTCCCCATACCCAAGGTTTATAAAAATCCACGTACATTAGCCCATGTCCGGGTGGACACCAACATTTTTACCCGTACCCATATCTTATGGGTACCTAAGTACCCATACCCATACACATTTACCTGATTTTCTAATAAAAAATGATACTATATCAATTGTAGTTTATCAAGTCATTTCAAGTTCTTAACAACATTTAAAAAAATTCAAGGATGATATTGTTGAGTTAAGAAATAAACAAATATTTATATTAAAATGCGTACAAGTTTAATTGTGATATATTTAATAAAATTGATAAATTAATATGTATACATAATAATAAAAATAAAAATATATAAATATATATTGTGCGGGTATGAGTGGGGTGGGTACTAAGGTACTTGTACCCACACTCATACCCGCTTATTTTTGTGGGTAATTGTCTATGCCCATGCCCGTGCCCATTAGAGATGTATCCAATTGTCATCCCTAGATAAGGAAGAGAGAAAAACATTAGATATTTATACAGGTCTAGCCTAATAACTTGACATACTCTTGTCTCCAAAAACTCTTCTTGAGAGTCTCTATTAACTTGGGAGATTCAATAGGATATGCCCACAAACCTATTTTTACAAGGATATGAAGTTTAAAGGCTTACTTCCAACCAAACGACAAACAAAGTTTATAGTGGATATCCTCCAAACAAAATAGAGATTTTTCATGGGCTGATCTCAAACCAAGATGGATTTTTAGACTGTCTATTCTCTGAAATGGGATGAAGTTTTATGTTGGCTATCCTCCGAACCGAACTGAGGTTTTACATGGGTTGACAACCGAGATGATACTTTAGGCATGATAATATCGAACCAAATGAGCTTTTACACCATGTTAAACTCAGGAACCAATGTGAGATTTTACACATGTTAATCTCAAACCGACAAAGCTTTTACATCGGGCTGATAGAGCAAACTAGCAGTGAATTTTGAAATAGAAGTCTCACTTGAAATTCGTTTGACGGCAATGTTGATTTAAAAGAGATAACTAGATCTTTAAGAGCATCTTCAAAAGGATAGTTTGATAAAACATCTTGAGCATCTTTGACCCGTTTAGCTATCTTCAAAAATCAAGTGTTGTCATCATCAAAATCAAACAACTAATCAATTGATTGCAGCTTTGCTATCAGTAAACTCCACCACTTTTAATAAAATATCTTGCGCATCTTTGACCGCTTGAGGTATCTTTAATAGATAAGGGTTTCGCTCGATATTGTTTGATATCAAATGTTGTCATCATCAAAACAACCAAACAGTTTATTACAGCTTTGCTATCAACAAATTCCACCACCTTAGATCACCTTGACAATACCTGCAAGTAACTAGATCTATCTATAAGGGATATGAAGCTTTTTGAAACCTTTGAGGTCGAAACTAAATCTATTTCTAATTTAAATCATTTCACATCATGTTTATTTGATTTTTAACTAGTTTTAGTTTGTAAAGAGTGTTACATCAAACAATATATAGCAGGAATATGTACATATAAGTTGGAACAATCTTCATCCTATAAATCAATTTTGTAAAAATAAGTTAAATTCAACTCAAATATATTAAATATTCTATAATTAAAAATGACATGACAATTACAATTATACAAGTAACATAATCGATATCATCCATTAAAAAATTGAAAACCTCATTAGAACCCCATTAATTTGAAAATAAGGCTTAATCCAGAGATGCATATACAAACACACTTTAAAACAATTATGAAGATGCATCTCCGAATTAAAATTTAACAAAATAAAAGACAAACTCATTTGCGTTGGAAGAACTGTACATCTTTTCACCAAAGAATCTAGAGGTGGGAAAAGAAATTCCCAACTCTTTATCTGAAAGAATCGTGCACATCTTAAGATAGGCTAATTAATTAATTTTTTTTATTAGGCACTGGATAATGTTAGTCTTAAGTTATTTAAACTTGGGTGATAGTGTAAGTTTTGTATACTATTGATCAAAGAAAGAATTTCTAAGCAATAGTAAAAATAAAATAAAAAATTTCAATACCAACTAAAAATGTCAATTTCAAAGGGATCTTTCCTTGTCAGTAAAATTACAATAGATGCCCTAACTATTTTCCAGACATTAAAATACAATAAACATAACAGAAGAGGTATAGTGATTCTTGCACAATACCAATACATTTAACATTAGAAATTTCCTACAAGTAAAATACAATAAACATAACAGAAGAGGTGGAGTGTACTCATTCTTAGCACAATAAATTTAACAATAGAAGTTTCCTACACTTCTGTACACTAAGAATAAAAGTCTCATCAATCAGATGGATCATAACTTGTACACTGGTTCAATTCCGAGGAGATAGAAGCAATGTCTCATCACAACAAGTGTTGCTTCACATAACAAAAGTCTGCTACTTTCCTCAGGCGACCCAACAACCTGGCAAACGCGTTCCCATTAATACACAGTAAATCATAGGAAAGACATTCATAGTAATGCTACATAGAAGCTTTGCATACCTGACAATTAGAATAAAATTTCTTTGTGAAGATTTCCGCCAAATTATATAGGTATTCACATAATACGTTTGGTAACAGATTTTCGCATGACTCCACAAAAACCTGAAAGACAAAAATCCCAAGTGCATATATTTTTTGGAATGTAAATTAATATTTATATATAAACTTATAGTTGCTTAAGTCATATGATCTCTCAAAGCCTCTTCTTAGAGAAGATGGGCCCAGATTAACAAAAATAAAACACTACAAGTGTCAAGAGAAAATGTTTGACTCTACCTCAGAAAATTGTATCAAATGAAGACCCAATGTACGCTCGTCTTCATGATCCAACACCAAATTCTCCTTCTGTCATGAGTTGGTAAACAAGATATGAATCATATAAAATTTGAACCAGCTGATTGTTAGCCGGTATATATACTATTGTATAAGTATAACTAGAAATGCAGTACTGAGACATATCAATCATAATAGATGATATACAAAATTAGGCATTAAGCGTATGATACAAAAAGCAATTAAATTGTTTTTTTCAACAAATCTAAGGTCACATGATCATGGATATAAGAAAGAACTAACCTGTTTTAGCTCTTCTAGTTCTTTGTCTTTACCCGATTTCCTGATAATGGAACAGATCCTAGCATGTGCATACAGCAAATAAACAGCAGTATTTCCCTGTTGGATAAAAAGCTTAGAAATGTATGATATTTATAACTGTAAAAAGCTTAGCATTCTAGCATGGGTGATGAAGAAAGGTCTCAACATTTGTTAAAAGATATTTGTTATAGCAGTTATGACAGCAATTGTAATTTGTAAATCAAAAGGAGCACAATTTATAGCTTTAGAGTTCGCAAGTATTTTCTGAGGGGGCGGGACAGGTCTGGGGACATCAATAATGGTCACAAAATCTACAAACTTGTCTAAGCATTTGAAATGCGTATACGCACCTTATCATTAAGCATCTGATCAAAGTTGAAAGTGTAATTTGTTAATCTATTGTTCTTCAAGTCAGCATATCTGCAAACACATTATAAGCATGAACATGATATGATGGGCGACAATTCTACAACTCATTCAACATTCCAAAAACAGAAGCATGGGCAGACAATTGAATTTTCGTACAATCAAACCATAATAATATATGTAGAGTCATTTGACACAAAAAGCAATCCCGATAAATGGCAACATTTAGCATAAGGAAAAAAAACAAGCAACCCATGCAAAGCAAGACATATCAACCAGATTCTGAACATTAGAGCAGAATGAAAAGCAAGACATGAACTTTTCAAATTTAGTAAACAGGAAATTATAAGACAATATGTCTTGTTCCACTTTAATTTTAAAAAATATGTCTACAATTAAGCTAAATATATATTATTGCTGGAAAGCATGTTGGTTGTTATACTTTAAATATGGGAAAATATTATAGAGATAAAGAACTCACTTAACAGCCCCATATCCAATTGCCTCTGATGTTTTCTCAATCTCTTCTTCTGTCCATTCTTTAGCATTATCTGAATGAACATAGGATTTAGAAGGTTAAATCTCTAATTGATAATATCAGTTTCATAGATCTTAAAACAAACAGAAACTTCACTTCATTAATCCTGGCTTGCACAAAGGAGTAAATAAGAATTGCAATAGGAAACTGGTACTTTACCACGTTCAAGAAGGGCAACTTTACAGCGCCTTTTAGCTTCATCAAGTAAATCAACCAGTCGAACAGTCTCGCTGCTGCGACTCCGAAATCGTTTTCCATCATCACCAAGAACAAGACCAAAACCTACATGAGTGCATATTGGATATTCATTTGGATCCTTTGGAAGCCACCCTGCACGTCTAGAGGCCTGATAAATCAAAAAGGGTGTCAGACATTTAAACTCAATGGAACATTAGCAGTAGCACTGACAATATATCAGTCAACTGGGACATACCTTAAAAACCATGTCAAAATGTTGCCACTGCCCAACATCTGTAACATATATATTCCAATCAATCTTTTCGACATTCAGACGATACCTACAAGGTTCAAGTGACTAAGGTAAACCAAAACAGTATATTTTCCACAGTAGATCTATTTCCTTGTTACTAAGATACAACTACAGACAAACAGATACATTATGACCAAATTTTTAAATAAAAAAGTATATGTATAGAAACAACCATAAAAGTCTGTCTTACTATTACCCTTCGACTATCACCTAACCTACTCTCGTTCTCTTCTTTATGGTACTTCTATATGTCTTCAACTTCAATGCCCAAATCATCAAAGGTCATGCAACAAGGTGTGTAACATGACATTCAAGATAAACCAATTTAACTAATTGATAACTGAATTCAAATATTCATGCGAGTCATGCCGCAAATTTCAAGATATCCAAAATAACTAAAACTAACCAAACTGCTGTTAGATCGGTTGAAAAGTAGTTGTAACCACCATCTCTTTTCACAACAATTAGTGGTATGTCTACACCCTCGACAAATATCACACGAGCACCTTCACTGTCTTCAATCAGCCCTAATTTCTCCAGTTTCTCCAAAGTTGGAGGGATAATTGGATTATAGAAGCTCTCTGGCTATGACCAAATACATCACCAAAAAGTAAAAAGCAAAACATGTCACTATTATCCAATAAAAATAAATAACTGTAGTCATTGCAACATAAGTTCAATATATTATTGATTTATTCGGCATTGTGTATGCATTAACAATCTCTTTTAAGCTGCAAAATCGATAATTGTTACCGCAATTGCTGTGTACATGAAATCAATAAATTCAGTCTAGTGGAACTGAGAAAACACTCAAACTGAAAAGAAAAAAAAATTAGGAATGGTCTAGATATCACACTTTCATAAAGCTAATTCAAACAACCAGCCAAATTAAGTGCCACACCATAACATGGAACAAGATAAGAAATTGGAATAAAAAAAGACAATTTTAATTTACTATAAAGAATATGGTAGATCTCGCTGAAACACAAAACCTAAGCCACGACGCATTCAACAAAACCAAACACGTATGGGGAAAGCATAGAATTCTAAGAGGCTCTACATTAAGTTAAAAGAAAAGGAAGAAATAAGAAATTCACCATGGGAGATACAAAAAAATAGAACCCTAACCTTTTCAATCAGACTAACTCCAAGGCGTTGATAGACCTTGTTAAATTCAGTCCTACTGACATCACAAATTTGCTGCCATGCTGTGCGATATTTGGGATCTCCTCTCTGAAATCAAAATTCAGGCATATAAAAAATGTATAACCATTTTATAGTGATCTTGCAAATAGAGGGAAGAAAGAAGAAAATGAAGTAAAATTTACCTGAAGCTTGACCACTGATTGCTGTGCATTGTACTTAAAATCAGGATCACTATCAAACCTCAATTTTGAGGCCTTATAGAATGCCTAGAAATGCACAAACTCCAATAATTTCAGAATAACTAAAATAATTTTCTAGCGAAACTAAAAAAACGATGTGCACATAAAATATTATCCCAATAGACCGATAAAAATTGTCATTTTGAGGTTGATAATTCATCTATCTAAAATTTATAAAAATTGACACTGAAAATAATACTAATTACTAGTATCTACAGTCAAACATAAGCCCGGATAATTATTTCTGAACTCATACCTTGATATCTTTATAATTAATAAAAAGTAGTAATGTAAGTGCTGAAATGATCTTAAAAAGAAAAAACTATTTTAGCTCAAAAGCCTTTTCACATACAAGGTATAAAAGCAATACCTGCAATGAAAATCAATTACTTATCTTATCAAGGCTATTTGCTGTTTTATGAGAAAATGACGGCTTATATTATCCCTGTCACATCTGAACTTAAAACACTGATAAAACGTATTATATACACCTACATAAAAAATCTATTACGAGGTAAATTTCCATATATTATCTAACCTGTAGATCTCCGATATCGGATTCACTAACGTCTTCTGAGTTCGGAAACTTCTCAAAGAGATATGCGATCAGCATTCCGAACTGCAAAACCAATGCATAGACTTTAAGCCATATGCTTCAATGCCAAAATGAGATTCTACATGATAACTCAAGCAAATATATCCTAAATAAACATTGTTAATTTGGTGGCAATTGAAATAGTTTAATATCTAAACTATTTTCATTGTGGGCAGACGCAGCAGCATCTTGACTGTAGAAGGTTACAGGTCTTCATTTAATTTGGAGGAATGCAACTCATGAGCTTTGGTGAAAGCAATAAAAAACTTGCATAAACCATTGGTCCCAAACACAGCTAGAAGTTAAATGGTTATCGCAAAGGAAAGGAATCGCACAAAGCCATTAGGGTATGAATACGGAAAACCATAGCCCAAAGGCAAATGGTTAAGAATTAAAAAAAAAAACTAGCTTTGACAGTACATAGAAACAAATTAATCACAACAAATAGCATAAAAATTCAACGTTGGTTTAAACATAAATATATCAAAACATCAGGTACAAAATAGCATAGTTTAATTTAGAGACTAAATCTACCTGAGTGCCCCAGTCACCGATATGATTTCGGCGGATAAGTTCTTCTGCCTTGCAATATTCAAGCATCGGTGCCAATGTGTCTCCAATAATTGTTGACCTCAAGTGACCAACATGCATTTCTTTTGCTATATTGGGAGAGGAAAAGTCAACCAGAACCCTCTTAATCGGGAGTTGAGGTGCCCAGGAATCAATACCTTTAGTAAGCAAATTTTGTATGCTCTGCGGGAGAAATAATTTATGTTAAGAGCATTATCCAATTGACCCGCACTACAATTCAGATACTACCCTGGAAATTAGGATATGGATACACATACCCCCAACACATACTATTTCTAATTTAAAACTACAAATAGAAAAGCAATCAATCACCTGTGCTATCCACTTCTTTGATAAGACGATATTCACAAATCCAGGACCAGCAACAGAGCACGACTCTATCATTTCTGATGGAGGGAGATTTTTCATAATGCCCTACACAAACAAAACACACACGCATTCCACTTAAGCAACAAAAACAAAATCTAATTCCAAAATCAGTAAATAGTAAAAAGGATTTAAAATAAATCACACACGGAAAGGGGCAAATTAAGGAAATTATCTCTGATTATACCTCTCCAAGTGAACGGGGATTCTTGAATTCCGTTTGCTTCCCTTTAATCTTAGCAAAAAGACTCATTGCATTATTACTGCATCCAGAATTAAAAAAAAAAAGAAGCTTTAAATAACAAATAAGCTTCAGTTGCAATTTAAGGTGCGAATAAAACATTAAACGGCTGTTTGAATACCCAGCTTAATTACGGGCTTATGGTTTATAGCAGAAGAGCTTCTCTTACAAAAGATAATATTGTTTCATATAAATAGTAAGCTGTTCACATAAGCTATCCAGAGTTGTTTCCATAAGCTCTCTGAAATAGTCTCACAAGTGCTTTTCCAAACAGACCCTAACTAAATCCATTACACAAATCTAAACTCACCATTGATAATCAGCATGTTTTACACCATTTTTAGCAACACAGGCATCAATTAATGGCACAACATCAGGTTCACTAGGCACAGTTTCTTTCAGAGATTCTGCAAACAAATTCGCCAATTTCTTTCTGACACTAGCAGGACAATCTAGTTCCTATATCCAAACACAAAAACTAACATCATCATTTCATTACTCAAAAATAAGAATAGTAAGCAATAAAACAATCCAAACCCGGAAATAGAAAAATAATAAATTCAATTTATTTATTACGTTATCAGCTTGGGAATTTGTGAATTGATGAACTTACAATGAACATGGTGGAAATGGATTGTGTTTGACTTAATCAAAACACTCACGAGAAGGAACGTTCTGTGAATCTGTGAACACAGCAACAACAATGAAAATTCAGCAGAGAAATTGAGTAAGAGAGGCATGAAGTATGAAGTGAAAGCGAAAACGGGGCTTACCTTAAGAACCCTAATTTAATTGCTCTACTGCTGCGTTTTTGCAAAATTGGCTTCTTTCTTATTTGCTACCATTTTCTCAACTCTTAATGATTTCTTTAATAAAGTTTTAATGGTGTTATTTCTTTTTAACGGAACAATAGCAAGTTTTATTCAAGTGATAAAATAAATTTCTATATGTAACATTGTCTGTCCACATTTTGAGGTCAATAATAATGGTTAAAAAGTGAAAGAAGAACTAAAAAGTAAAAATATGGCTTGCTCTGGCTTAGGATAAACCTCTGAATTCAATGATCCAAACAAAAACGTAGAAGATCTCAAAGCGAGAAATACTAAAAAAAAGTAAAAGGTGATGGGAAGTAAATAGTGGTTGGGGAGGTTGTGAAGTAGTTTAGATCTTCTAATGAAGGAAATCTAAAGTGGTTGTATAAGGCCATGGTGATGGGGAATAACGAATATATTGCTATTGAAGAGGCTGAGAATGAGAAGAAGAAGGAAATGAAGTCACAATTCTAAATGTGGAGAACATGAATGTTGAAGAGCATGTGAAAGGGAATTATGCTTGTCAAAAAATTATATTTTTCAAACACGATGAAAGAAGAATCCATAGGCCATGGAGGAGAGGTGTCATAGTCAAATTGCTTGGGAGGAGGATTGGCTATATAAGGCGTTGGAAACAAGGCTAAATCAAATGCGGGTCAAGAAAGGGTAATTAATATCATTGATCTGAGCAATAATTACTATTTGGTGATATTTTCTCATGAGGAGGATGATCACAACATGACCTTGACAAATGGTCCATGGTTTATCTATGATCATTACCTTACGGTGAAAAATAGAGCCCAGATTTTCATCCAGAAAGTGATACCATTGAGAACGTGGCAGTGTGGGTTCGTATAGTTGGTATCCCCATTAAATATTATGACACAAAGATCCTTTCTTTCATAGAGAATAGGATTGGTAAGACGGTTAAGGTGGACAAAAACACTTTATCTCAAGAACGAGATAGGTATGCTAGGTTGTGTGTTGAAATAGATCTTTCGAAACCTTTGCTTGCTATTTTCACGATCAAATAAAGGAGATACAAAATAGAGTATGAAGGACTTTATCTTTTATGCACTGTGTGTGGGAGATTTGGCCACTACAAATAGGGATGCCCGGAGAAACAACAGCAGACAACGAATTCTAATATGGTGGAAGCAGGAAGGAATAAAGGAAAGGATTTGGTGCAGCAAAATTTTCCAAACAATACAGAAATAAAAAGACCTTGGTCAGTTGATCAAAAGAGCAAGAGATCAAAGAAAAGTGGAGAAGTCGTGGGAAGCAACCAGAAGCCGCCGGTGGTTGAAGATTCAAGCCGACATGACAAGGGTCTGGTGAAATTTAATGCAGGAGGGAACATCTTAGGATCCAGGTTTAATATTGTTCTGGCCTGGGCCCCGGCTTGACCGGGCAGGCCCAACCCAATGGTGTTCTGTCAAGCCCAATCCAGCTTGGGCCACACCCGTCGAGCACAGGTTTCCCGCCGGGCAGGCAATGGCCCCTCCGCGGGCAGGACCTTCTCCCCTATCAAGCAGAACAGCGTGCCCTTCACACGTTCTCCACGTGCACCCCTCCGCGGGGAGACGTCATCAATCAACTGCCCACCTCTGAAAGAGCAGGACAACCCACTCTCCGGAGTTCACGGAGCAGTTGAATAGGGCGAAGACCACGTTCTGGTCTTCACTACGCCACGTAAGCCCTAGCAGTCACTTGGGTTGGGCCTGGCCATCCAGCCCAACTCAAATGGTCGTTGGCCCTGCGCCGGAGTCTCTTTATAAATACCCTCTTTCACAAGAGGGTCAGGTATTCAATTCTTACCTTTTTTCTGTATTTGTTGTCACTCTGTCTAAACACTTACTTTGGCATCAGAGTGTCTTGCAGGTACACCCCCCATCTCCCTTTCACAACACTGGTGAGCAGGCAGCAGATCAACAGCGTGTGGCAAGTCCTTGGTCCCTTTCTGATCAGGTCAGATCAGTGGCGCCGTCTGTGGGAAAATAAAACTTCCCCGTTCCTCCGAGCAGAGAACCAAAGTTTCATCAACATCTCGCGATCATGGCTAGCCCACACCACGACGATGTCGTTCACAACCCCATCCTCGCTCCCGCCGCGAACGGTGGCAAGCAAACAGAGGCATCCCGACCTCCGGAGACCGACGAGAGGGACGGTCAGACTGCCTCCTGTTGCACCCCAAAATTTGACCAACATTTATTTATCCATCAAGTGTTTGAAAGTTGATGCCTTCATCAGAAAGTTCAAGAGACCCTCAGAGGAATTGGTTGAAACCAGAGTTGTGTGCCTCCTAACTTGAGAGTTGTGGGAGCTTCTCAGATGATTCTGAGACTTTGAGAATGAACTTGAAGCTTTGAGAAAGCCTATGAGATGTCTTGAAAGTCATCATGAAGCCCAGAGAGGTCATTATGCAAGGATTCAGAAGATTCAACCATGAATGGTAGAATTAGGGTTTTGACTGGGTCAACCCTGGGATAACTGAAGATTTGGGGAAGGTTGAGACCTAATCCAAGGGCCATGAGATCATGGAATGATGTATGGAGATGTTATAAAGATGATTCCTAGACCAACTCATCATGATTGAGGAGTTTGAGAAGTTTTGAGTTAGGGTTTCCAGGGATTGTCAGTGAAAAAACCCTAATTTGATCCCTATCTTCCAGGCAGCTTTAGCTCAAGATGTGATTGATATCTCATATTCCCCACAACATGAATGTTGTAGAGATTGTTCTTAGATTTAATTTGAGTGGTAGAAGTCCTTGATAGGAGTTGCAGAGCTCAAGTTATGGTTTTGACAAATTATAGGTCAGCTGAGGTATGTGAATCTGGGTCCTTGAAAGTCACCCAACTTGCAGACAACTTTTGCCCTAGTAGGAGGATTCCTATGATCTCTTGATCAACATGAATGTTGAATAGCATATTCTTAGCTTTCTAGAGAGTACTAGAAGTCCTTGATAGGATTTGTAGAACTCAACTTATGGCTTTGACAAGACAGGGGTATTTTGGTCATTTGGAAGTTATAGGTCATTTTAAGCAAAGGCCATATCTCCTACTTCCAAGCCTCAAATGAAAAAACTCAAAACATCAAAGTTGTTCAAAATGGGATTTTAAGCCTAGAAAAGAGGTAATGAGTTATGGAAAAAGCTTGTAACAAGTATTTACAAGATTGGTTGAAAATGACCTAAAAATGACTTATAAAGTAAATGAATCCAAGTTGGAATTTGGTTTGGGAGATCCACAAATCCAAAATAGGTCATCCAATATGTCATTTTGACTCCAAATATCATTTTAAAAACAATGGTTCAATTAGAATTTTGATTTGAGGTCTTAAAATGGAGGTTGCTTTGTAATTTTCATTCTTGCATAATAAGGCAACTTGAGAAACTTCACATAAAGCAAAGGCAAGGCTTGTTTTTCCACTCATTCCTTCTCAATATCTCTTGTAAGGAGATTTTAAAGCAAAATTGAATGTCTTAATGCATGAAAGGAGATAATCCAATATGTCATTACAAGAGAAGCTTCATTACTTTCTAGATGATTCTCAAAGTTTCTAGATGGACCTAGACTATTCCATTTGTCTCTATATATTAGTTTGATCATAATGAAAAAAGGTTGGTGATGGTTAATAGTGAGTGGTGAGATTAAAGTGCCAAAAGAGTGAAATCCCTCCATTTGCAAAATCACAACAAACTCTCTTTCTCTTCCATCTTCATTCTTTTCTTCTCCACAAACACACTCTTCTGATCATTGTGAGCATGTGCATACCAAAATTGAGGTGGATCCATGGAGTCTTGAAGGTGCAAGGTTAAAGTTGCAAGAAAAGCAAATTGATATCAAGCTCAAGATTCAAGCAGTATACGTCCAAGTTTTTGCATACAGAACTCAAAGCATTCATCAAGGATCAATATTGGAGAGTATCAAGCATTGAAGTGAGGTGCAAGTGCCACTGCCGTCATCAATTTGCAGGTTTGCAAGTTCACTCGAGTCTCTTTATTTATGCACTTTTAGGTCATGTGGTTAGGGTAAGATCAATTAGCAACTATTAGGGATAAATCCTAGCAAGTTTGAGCATGTTCTATGGAGTTTGAGATTTTGACATGTTACTTTAAAGAGCAAGAACAAGCCGTGTATGGGGTTTTAATGATCATGATATATCACAGTGTGGTTAGGGCAACATGTAGAACACGTTCACATCATTAGATTGAAGCTCTATCGTGATTGATCTCAGAGAATTATGGTGAAACCCTAGCTTTCGTGTCCTCTGTTTGGGATCTACAAGGAGTGCTAGCAAAAACTAAGACCAGGAATGGATCCCTTGTGATTAGTAGATCATTTTAGGGTTTTGAATTTCTCGTTTTCATCAAGTAATCATGGAGAACGATCGAGTTGAAAGTTGTGCATGAATCCTGTTTTGGCTGGAAACCCTAATGACATTTGGAGACGATGGCCATCAACCGTCCGATCAGCTTCAATTCTTGACTTCTTCATCCAATCGTGAGGCTATGATTTAATTCTGAAAGTGGAGGGAAGTCTCAACATCAAAACGGTGCGTTTGGTTTAATGAGGAGTTCTGGGCTCAGCAATCCAGTGCTATTCACACCCTACCCAGAAGCCCAATCCACAAATGAACTAAAACTGCTTGCTATTTGCACCGTGTTCGTATTTATTTTCTGTTAATTTTTCATATTATTTTTCTGAGCACATGGGCCTAGCGAAGTTGATATTCGCACCCCTGGTCCCTTGGCCCACCATCATAATCAACTGGGCGCTTCTACTATTACCACCCCCTCCCCATTTTATGTTAATTCTTTGATTTTAATTTCTTTTAATTTTCTTGCATATTAAAAAATCCATATAAAATAGAAAATTGAATGTTTTTTAATGCTTGTTTTTTCTACATATTCATAATTCTGTCTAGAAAAATGTAAATAAATAAAATTCCATTTTATTTTTCTTTTAATATTTTTAGCATATTATTCTTTTAAATAGTCTTTTTAATTGATTTTAGTTAATACTCAATTTTGTAGAATTTGTTTTAGGGTCTTCCCTTAGGATTTTTGAGCCATTCTTTTTGGCATAGTTAGATATTGAATCATAGTTCATATAGGATTTAATTCACAATTTGTAGATTAAAATTTGATTAGTTTGTTAAGCATAGTCTTAGTGTACTCAAATTAGGGTTTTAGGTTGTATAAGTAGGCTTATCAATTTTGTTTTGGGTTTTATAGGCCAAATTAGGGTATGGGGAATATATGGGTTAAGGGTAAGTATGTATAGAATCCCCTAGAATTTTACTAGAATATTATAGGATACTTTAGTATTTTTAATTGATTTTTGAATGTATGGATAGTATGTGTGTTGCTTAAGGGCATAGTTTGTATTGTTTTGCTTTCTTGTCTTCTCCCTTGAGTGTGTGAGCCTTGAAGATTGAGTTGAAGACCTTGTGGATCATCATTGAAGACTTTGAAGACCTTGAAGTGGAGCTTAGTTAGCTTTTGTTTGTTCTGTTTATAGGATCATAAGTACATAGGTAGAGCTCTAGATAGAATAATTCCATTCAATAAACAAGGAGTGTCTTGTTCACCTCCTTCCTTCTCTATGATATAGAGTCCCTTGAGGGTATTCACCTCTCTCCTTGGGAGGGATTAGTGACCTTTCCCTCTGAGGTAGAACTTTGAGAGAGCCTTTTCTTTTGATGTTAAGTCCTCAATGGCATCCTTTGGAAGTCAGTGAGCACTCTAACATCCTCACCTCATCTTATGGATTAAATCTTGTTTGCTGGAGCATTTGGGTTGTTGAAGATAAAGAAAGCAATGAAGAGTATTGAAGATTTGCACTGAAGTTGAAGCTTTGAAGAGGATGGTTCCTTGGAGATTGTTGAAGTCTGAAGACTTTGTGAAGATCAAGTTGATACCTGAAGATCCCTGAAGATAGTGAAGCCTGAAGGTGGAGCTGATCAAAGAAGCTGAAGCTTAAGGGAGAAGATGAGTTGATACTCATATTGTAGGGTTGATACCTGGAAAGCAAGTGATCTCTGAAGTATGAAGACTGAGAGGCTGCTGGAGGAGCTGAAGCTTTCTTCTGTTTTCTTTTCTGTATTGTGTGTTTTGTCTGATTTGTCTGTTGCATTAGATTAAGTTCATCTAGAATAAGTTCAGTCTAAGAGCATGATTGCATTAGAGGTTGAGTTGCTCCCTCTGCTTGTATTGTTATTGAGTGGCTTTGCTTGCGGGTATTCGGTAGAGCCCAGCTCCCTTGCCCATGTGGTTTGTTTGCCTGATGGCATTTTCATTTCCTTTTATCTGTATGATTGCAGTTTACTGTTTATTGCTTGATAGCATGTTGTTTATTTTTCAGTATGATTACTGTTATTTCATGACTGGCTTGAGGTTGAGATGAGCTTGTGGAGGCTGAAGCCCCGCACACATTTCCTCCCTCACTTGCATTGCATGCATTTTACCGTTAAGCTGACGCTTTGTCTGTTTTGGCGTATCATTGACATGATCCCTTAGGACTCTCATTTCTTTGATAAGGATTTGATGATATACTTTTAGGTTGAAACCTATGCATGACGACTTCTAGGAGTTCCCTGTTCAAACCTCAACCATAGGATGAATCCATGGCATGATAACAGTAGGACTTGATAGTCTCCCTCCTAGTCGAGCCTGTTCTATTCTCATATCAAAACAGTTTAAGATACAGTAATCATGAATGATTTCTTTCGTACGTTACGAGCCTTAAGCTATCTGAGATTGGATGTTTAGTATGGTACCCTTTGGGTGACATGCGACGCATTCACTCTCAGGTCATAGTCTCTAGTGCGGTTGAAATCGCAAATACAATAAAAAACACTTCTTTCAGGAGATAACTCGTAGTTTCCCGAACTACGTTTGCTCTGATCTTCCATACTGTGTGGAAGTACGTAGGCATAGGATGCGATATCCTAGCGAGCAACCTTTTCCCCTTAACCCTTCGTAGGCCGAACTACGTTGACTCTGATTTCTCATTCTCTGATGAGAATACGTAGGCATAAAGTGCGACGCTTTGCCGAGTCATTTTTCTTTTCTTTTTCAGCCAGCCTTGATAGGTAGATAGATTATAACCAACCCGTCCAAGTAAACAACAAGCGTGGATCCCGTCGAGTACGACGGACATGAGGGGTGCTAATACCTTCCCCTTGCGTAACCGACTCCCGAACCCAGACAATGGTTGCGATGACCTTGTCTTACCCTTATTCGTCAGGTTTTTCCGATCGTTTCCTTTCCCGCTCTAAGGGATAAATAACGAAAGGTGGCGACTCTTCTGTCATGCCGGCACCTTATTTTCGCGCAAGCGACAGCTGGCGACTCTGCTGGGGAAGAAGGATAGTTTCCTAGGGATCCAACGTCCCGAAAGCGAGTCAGTTTTGGGATCCAACGTCCCTTAAGAGAGTCAATCCTACCGCTTGTGTGTTTGCTTGTTGGGTTGCATTTATTTATCGCATTTTTACTTCTCGCACTTTATTTCCCACATTTTATTTTCAGTAAAATATGATTATTTGTGCTGTTGTGGGATGGGAGTTCTGATGAGTGAGAAGTCAGACCCAGGCTTGAGTGCACCATAGACTTAGAGTGGAAATTAGTGGGCGCGTGCTTGCTTTGCAGGCACTAGTGTCTCATGAAATCCACGCTCAGACGAGGTTCATCCGGTTGGCTTCACTTTCAACCCTTTGGGTTGAGACGGTTGCTGGTTTGGTGGATTGTCGACTCTGGGGACCGATCATTTGTGATTCAGCTAAGTGAGGCCTCTTCAAAACTTGATGATGCCACTCCTTCTGGGAATCGTATCGTCAGTTTTGAAAGTTTGTGATGCTGATGAACGCATAGGATGACGTACCTTGAGTCAGTTTAGGTCCATACCTGTGAGTGGGATTGGGTTCATTGCAGGAAACTTTGACCTTCAGACTACCTGGTTTTCTTGACAGTGGATCAGTTATATTGGTACCAGGGTTTCTCAGTTGCAGACATGTCTGTTCTTGACAGAGCAGGTTTTGATCAGAGGATCTTATCATCAGGTGTATGTCTGTTCTTGATAGAGCAGGTTTTGATCAGAGTATTGTCATCAGTGGTTTGTTCTTGATAGGGCAGATTTTGAGTGGGGTCTGAAGATCTCATCAGCAGATGTTGTTCGTTCTTGATAGAGCGGATTTTGAGTGGGGTCTGAAGATCTCATCAGCAGATGTTGTTCGTTCTTGATAGAGCGGATTTTGAGTGGGGTCTGAAGATCTCATCAGCAGCTGTGTGTTTGTTCTTGATAGGGCAGATTTTGATTTGGGGTCTGAAGACTTCATCAGCAAATGTTTCTTGATCATGCATCTGAGGTCCTTGTTATCAGCCATTTGTTCTCAACAGAGCAGAATTTTGATCTCATGTATAGGCTCCTATCAGATGGTTGTTCTTAGCAGATCAGATTAGTGGTCTTACACCGGGGTTTTCTTCTCATCAGTGATTGTTGATACAGAATCTCCACAGCAGCTATCCGGATATATTATTGCATGCTTGCATTTTGCATTAGTTTGCATGTTCATTTGCATTCCATTAACGTGTGTCTGTGTTGCAGGTACCGTTTCCCCGATCCAGGATTTCCCACCTCCTACTATTATTATGGCCTCTCTCAGGAAGACTGTTGCGTACAAGTTCCCGACCCCTGATGTGTCGAAGTTGACTGGGTTAATAGCTCTGGCAGGGGATTCTGTGAAGGATAGGTTCAGGAAGTATTATGGCAGGTTGCTCGGTCTGGTTTGCAAACCTTCTACGTCCGAGTTGAATGGGTTACATGCTCTTCTGTAGTTCTATGACCCTCCCCTGAGGTGTTTCACTTTTCAGGACTTCGTTCTCGCACCGACGCTGGAGGAGTATGCTGATATGCTGGGTGTGCCTATCAAAGGGCAAATGCCTTTTGTCCACATGGATGCTGAGCCTGATCTGGCTGGTTTAGCTTCCTCACTCCATTTGAGCGCCTCTGAGTTAGTGGTGACGAGTTGGAACAAGGTTCCCGGGTTCTCCCTGCAGTTTCTGATAGCTAAGGCTCAGCAGTGTGCTAAGGACAAATGTTGGGACGCATTCAATGCCATCCTTGCTTTATGCATATATGGCATTATCCTATTTCCCAACATGCCTGATTTCGTAGACTTTGATGCATTCCACATCTTCGCCTCAGGGAATCCAGTCCCTACTCTGATCGGAGACGTCTATCACTCAGTGCATTACAAGAATGAGAACCGGAGAGGGAAGAATGTATCATGCTGCGTACCGTTGCTGTACAAATGGTTTGATAGTCATTTGCCCAAGAGGGGTCTTTTCGTCTTGTCTGCAGCCACAGCTGAGTGGCCGGAGCGTCTGATGAGTTTGTCTGCAGAAGATATCGATTGGTTCGTTGACAGAGACAGGTTAGGCACTGAGGTGATCTTCAGCTGTAGTGGGTTTCCTAATGTACCTCTGATAGGTAGGAAGGGTTGCATCAACTACAATCCGTCATTGCTAGTTCGTCAGTTCGCATATGCTTTGAGGACTCCACCGAAGGAGGAAGAGGTACAGGAATCTCTGTACCTCACGGGTACTCTAGAGGGGGATTTGTTGTCCAAGCTTCAGCGTGCGTGGAACAGTATCAGCAAGAGGGGAAAGCCTTTGTTAGGAAAGAGCAACAGTCAAGCCTACCCTCCTTATTCAGCTTGGATCAGAGCCAGAGCCGACGCTATAGGGATGCCATTTCCTCATGTCAGACCAGAGGGTCCTCCACCAGTCGAAGAGCCTACCACTGTGTCCATTCATCAGCACAACCAGGTATTAGCCGAGCGGGATGAACTGAAGCGGGCGAACGCAGAATTAGAGAAGGAGTTAGCTCAGCTTCGAAGTGAAAGGAACGAAGTCGTGCATGCTTTCAAAAAGCAATTAGAGTCGGTAAACCAGCTGGGTGCAGACTTGGAAAAGCAGATTGCTGATCGGGAACGCTTGGGTCAAGACTTCAGGGCTGCTAATGATGTACTAGCTACGAAGAAGCAGCATCTGGAGGAGGCATATCGGAGGATATCTAAGTTCGACCAGCATTGGAAGACCTCCATGGCCACCAGGAAGGAGCGAGAGGACAAGCTGATGCTACAGATCGCTAAGCTGGAAGCCGAAGTAAAAGACAGTGAGCGGAGGTTTGATGAAGAGACCGCCCGCAGATACGCCGCCGAAAGCCGTCTCAATAAAGCTCTTGCTAACCTGAAGGAGCATAAGCTGATGTTTGAGTCTAAGAAGCGGAAACTGGAGGATTGCTTTGGCGAAGGAGCTTGGGAGAGTTCAGTTCAGGGGCTTCAGCATACCATCGTGCAGAGGGAACTACTCGTCGAGGGGTTGCTCACTTTGCCAGATCATCCAGAGACGAAGGAGTTATTAGCAGAGTATCGCGCCCGTGGCCGTACTTGACTAGTTGTATTCCTGTTGTTTTGATCTTTGCTGTATGCTGACCATCACCAGACTTATTGGCTGAGGTCATGCTGTTGATTTGTTTTGTACTCGCTGATACTGTGTACTGCCTTGACAGGCCTTTCCATATATATATGAGATTGATGTTTCCATGATTGGGCTCGGATTTCTTCGTCTTCTTATTATTATCAGCACTGGCACTAAGGCACTAGGATCGGGGAAACCTCCCACGCACACAGACACACGCATGCATCTGCATGAAGCATTTGCATGGCGTACATTTTATTGCTTTTCCTAACCTTTATTGTTGACAGGTTTTTCAGGATCACAGGTTCCGAGCTGCTTCCGGTCTCCAGGATTGATCAAAGACTCATTCACCGTTACTCAACTCGCGCTAATCAGACTAGGATCATGGATCAGGTGCAGTCAGATGTTCAAGAGCTCCGTGAACGGATGGATCGTTTTATGGAACTGATGCAGGTAGTCGCTAATGGTCAGGACCAGCTTCGTACTTTGGTTCAACCTCTAATCTCCAGGGTTGATAGTAATGGCATACTTCACGGCGGGGCTGTGCCTACTCCTCCTCCAATGGATGCTCCACAGAATGTTGTTCCTGTTGCTGGGGGCAACGGCAGTGCTAACGGCAATCTGATGACTAATATCGGACTCAATGCGACAGGCGTTGGCAATGGTAGTCTGGGAGCCAATGTAAACATAGGGTCGGTCAACGGCAATGCTGGTGTCGGAAATCTGTTGGTGCCTCAACCGTGGCTGGAGGACCATCAGGATGACGTATTCTCTCAAAGAGGTGTAGAAGCAGAGTTGAATGCTGAAGCTAGACTAAGGTTCAAAGCGCTGGAAGACAAGATGAGAGACATTGAAAGTCAGAACACATTGGGCGTTGACATGTCCAAGCTCGGGTTAATTGCTGATTTTAAGGTACCTCATAAGTTCAAGGTGCCTGTCTTTGAGAAGTATAAGGGTACTACTTGCCCCCGGGTCCACCTTCGATCTTATTATAGAAAGATGTCTGCCTATTCTAACGATGAGAAGCTGCTGATGCACTTCTTCCAAGATAGTCTTTCTGGTCCATCCCTTGAATGGTATATGGGCTTGGAGCCCGCTACAGTGCGCACGTGGAAAGATCTCGCTGAAGCGTTCGTCCTCCACTATCAATACAATAGCGACTTGGCCCCCAACCGAGTTCAGCTCCAGAATCTCTCACAGCGGAATAATGAAAGCTTTAAAGAGTACGCCCAGCGGTGGCGTGAATTGGCTGCTCGGGTCCAACCGCCGATGGTTGAGCGCGAGCTAGTGCAGATATTCGTGGCTACCCTTCCTGGAATCTACTATGAAAAGCTGGTCAGTGGCATGTCTGGGACATTCTCGGCTCTCATCACTATGGGCGAGCATGTTGAGAACGGTATAAAGATTGGAAAAATTCAAGGCGAATCATCCTCAGCTGGAGGAGGTAGTAAGAAACCCTACGCTGGCAAGCGTCGAGAAGGGGATGCAAATGCTGTCACTAATGCTCGAAGAAAGGGCAAGGGCCCGCAGCAGCAGATTGCTAGCATAAATATCCCAGCTGCTCCGCCGCAGCAGCAGCAGCAGCAACAACCTCAGCAACAGAATCAGCAGGGGTATAGGAAATATCAGAACCGGGCTCCTTTGGCAAATCGTCATTTCGAAGCTCCACTTATGTCGTATGCGCAGCTTCTGCAAACTTTGCTCCAGCTTCAGCTAGTTCAAAAGAGGACGTTGGCTCCCTCAACAGGGGCACCACCACCGGGGTACGATGCAAATGCTACTTGTGATTTCCATACTGGGGCACCAGGTCATACGATTGAGAACTGTAAAGCTTTTAAGCACAAAGTGCAGGACTTGGTGGACGCCAAGGTTATTAACTTTTCTGATAGTGTGCCCAATGTTACCAAAAACCCTATGCCTCATCATAGGGGAGGCGGAGTGAACGCCGTTATCACAGAGGAGAGTGCAGACTTGCTGACTGATGTCAAAGACTTGAAGACGCCGCTTAGTTTTGTCAAGGCTAAGTTGCTGAAGAAAGGCTTCTTCCCTGGATGCGGGGAGTTATGTATGGCCTGTGCTACACTTCCTGATGGATGTGAGCAACTGGTAGAAGGTATCCAAAGCCTGATGTCTGAGGGTATTTTGCAGTTCAGCCGGAGAGTTGAAGGTGTATCCAGGGAGGTTGTGCTGAAGCAGGCGGATGAAGTTGTTACCATTACTATTCCTCGTCACCCTATTACTATTTCGGCGCCCAGACCACCTACCATCACTATCACCAGGGCCGGGCCGATCCCATTCGAGAGCACTAACGTCGTTCCATGGCACGGCGCTGAAGTCTATTGCAATGGTCAGAAGATAGAGCTTGAGCCGTACGGATCGACTGTGCAGAATCTTGCCGGAGTTAGTGGTATTACTCGAAGTGGAAGAGTGTTCGCGCCAGCAGAGGTTGCAACAGAGAAAGTGGTCCGAGCTGACGCTGCAGAAAAGGGTAAAAGCAAAGTTGTCAAAGAGGTCCCTTCTGGGGCAGAGAAGGATTTGCTAGTTAAAGATGTTGAGGAGTTCATGCGTTTAATCAAGAAGAGCGACTACAAGATTGTAGATCATCTTCACCAGACTCCGTCAAAGATCTCTATTCTCAACTTGTTGCTGTGTTCTGAAGCGCACCGCAACGCGTTGCTGAAGGTATTGAACGCTGCCTACGTGCCGCAGGAGATATCAGTAAATCAGCTAGAAGAGGTGGTAGCCCATGTTAACGCTGGCAATGGGCTGGGATTCACAGATTTAGAGCTGACTCCTAAAGGAAGAGATCACAACAGCGCCTTGCACGTCTCGATAGAGTGCAGAGGCACAATCATGTCGCATGTCCTGGTGGATACGGGTTCGTCGCTTAATGTGCTTCCGAAGAAGGCATTAATGAAGTTGGACACTCGTGGATTGCTTTGCACGCCCAGTGATCTGGTGGTGAAAGCATTTGATGGAACTAAGCGCCACGTTTTCGGAGAGTTGACCCTGCCGATTCAGGTTGGTCCGGAGACGTTCGATACGGTTTTTTATATCATGGATATCATGCCTGCCTACAGTTGCCTCTTAGGCCGGCCATGGATCCATGCTGCTGGTGCCGTGACGTCTACGTTGCATCAAAAGCTCAAATATGCTGTCGGGGGAAGCATAGTAACCGTCTGTGGTGAGGAAGACATCATGGTGAGCCACTTGTCATCCTTTAAATACGTTGAAATGGATGGCGAGATCCATGAAACTCTCTGCCAAGCATTTGAAGCCGTCAAGGCGAAAGAGGTAGCTCCTGTCGTCGTAGAGAAGCAAGAGATGAATCTCTCCTCATTCAAAGAAGCTCGGGCCGTCGTCGAAGCCGGTTCCGCCCCAGGCTGGGGGCATGTGTTGGAGGTACCGTTCAAGCAAGATAAGTTTGGATTGGGGTATTCTCCTGAAGCTGAAGCTTCATCTTCTTCGTCTTTGTCTCGTGGGAAGGGGCCGATCCTTTTCACCAAGGGATGAGTGATTTTCGAAAGCATCAACGCAGCGTCTGAGGACAGCGGGGATAGCGATTGTGATCTTGACGCTTGGATTCAGCCAAGCAAGCCGGGCGAGCGCCTCAACAATTGGACCATCAAGGAGATTATCCAGCTGACAAGTGAAGAGTAATGATTTGCTTTTTACAATCTTTGTACAACCCTATGTCCTACCCGGGGCATAGTGGTTTTATTGTCAGGGCCTTGTTGGATTATGTACATGCATTTTGTTAATAAATAAAAGGCGTTTTCTTCGTACTCAAATATTGTGTTCTCTGTTATTCCTGTTTTATGTTTATTTCGAAAAACAATAAAATGGCAGCGAGGTTTGTGCTAACCTGCATATTCTTGCTTTAAACTTAACCCTTGTTATTGCAGGATCCACGTAACAAACAACATCGACTCTGGACCCTCTACGGCTCACTACGATTTCGATTGCCCGATATATCAAGCCGAGGATGAGATTGATGAAGACGCAGACCTTCCGGAAGAGTTGGCCCGCTTGTTGAGACAAGAGGAAAAGGTTATTCTGCCTCATGAGGAGGATATTGAGATCATAAATCTGGGTTCTGAAGAGCTCGTCAGAAATGTCAGAGTAGGGGCTGCACTGCAGAATGATGTCAAGCATAGACTGGTCGAGATGCTTCGAGAGTATAGTGACGTCTTTGCTTGGTCATACGAAGATATGCCCGGACTTGACACAGACATCGTGGTTCATCGCTTGCCGTTGCGAGAAGATTACCCTCCAGTCAAGCAGAAGCTTAGGAGGACGAGACCAGATATGGCTGTAAAAATCAAAGAAGAAGTCCAAAGGCAGTTGGACGCAGGGTTTCTAACCGTTACCACTTACCCTCCGTGGGTCGCCAACATAGTGCCTGTACCGAAGAAGGACGGTAAGGTACGCATGTGCGTCGATTATCGGGATTTGAATAGGGCGAGCCCTAAGGATGATTTCCCGTTGCCTCATATCGATGTGTTGGTCGACAACACAGCCCAGTACTCCGTGTTTTCGTTCATGGATGGCTTCTCCGGCTACAATCAGATTAAGATGGCACCGGAGGACATGGAGAAAACGACGTTTATCACCCCCTGGGGAACATTTTGCTATAAGGTAATGCCCTTCGGTCTGAAGAACGCAGGGGCCACTTACCAGCGAGCAATGGTAACTTTGTTTCGTGATATGATTCATCATGAGATCGAGGTCTATGTTGATGACATGATTGCAAAGTCCCAAACGGAGGAAGAGCATCTGGTCAACTTATTGAAGCTTTTTGAGAGGCTTAGGAAGTTCAGGCTGAGGCTGAATCCTAACAAGTGCACTTTCGGAGTGCGGTCCGGAAAGTTATTGGGGTTTATCGTTAGTGAACGAGGTATCGAAGTTGATCCTGCGAAAATAAAAGTTATTCAAGAAATGCCAGCGCCAAAAACAGAAAAAGAAGTTCGTGGTTTCTTGGGCCGAATAAACTACATTGCAAGGTTTATTTCTCAGCTTACGGCCACTTGTGAACCGATGTTCAAGCTTTTAAAGAAAGATCAGGCGATTACTTGGAATGAGGATTGCCAGAGGGCATTCGACAAAATAAAGCAGTATCTGCAAGAACCTCCAATCTTGATACCCCCAGTGGCTGGACGGCCATTAATTATGTACCTGACGGTTCTGGAGAATAGTATGGGGTGTGTCCTCGGTCAGCACGACGAGACGGGCAGAAAAGAGCATGCCATTTATTATTTGAGTAAAAAGTTCACTGAGTGTGAATCTCGATACTCGATGCTGGAGAAGACGTGTTGTGCATTAGCTTGGGCTGCCAAACGTCTACGACAGTATATGCTCAATCACACCACTATGCTAATTTCGAAGATGGATCCGATCAAGTACGTCTTCGAGAAGCAGGCTCTTTCGGGCAGGATTGCCAGATGGCAAATGGTATTAACGGAATATGATATTCAGTACGTCTCCCAGAAGGCCATTAAGGGAAGCGTATTGTCTGATTACCTTGCCGAACAGCCAATCGAAGACTACCAGCCGATGAAGTTCGAATTCCCTGACGAGGATATTATGTTTCTCAAAGCGAAGGATTGCGATGAGCCATTGCCCGATGAGGGGCCAGATAGGAAGTCTCAGTGGAAGTTGATATTCGACGGAGCGGTTAATTCCTATGGAAGTGGTATCGGGGCTATCATCACGACTCCTCACGGATCCCACATCCCGTTTACTGCGAGACTGATGTTTCCAGTTACCAACAATGAAGCAGAGTATGAAGCATGTATTATGGGTCTAGAAGAGGCAATTGATTTGAGAATCAAGAATCTAGACGTATATGGTGACTCAGCGCTTGTAATCAATCAGATTAAAGGGGAGTGGGAAACTCGTCAAGCGAACTTGGTGCCGTACATGAATTATGCCAGGAGGCTGCTTCCGTTCTTCGATCGAGTGGAACTCCATCATGTACCCAGGGCTGAAAATCAGATGGCTGATGCCTTAGCCACGTTGGCTTCAATGTACAAGGTCAATTTTTGGAATGAGGCTCCAAGAATTGTTCTTTCGCGTCTTGATAGACCGGCATTCATTTTTGCAACCGAGGATGCCGCCGACGGCAAGCCATGGTTCCACGACATCCAGACCTTCCTTATGACTAAGGAGTATCCTGCGGGTGCGTCAACCCAGGATAAGAAGACTCTGAGGAGGCTATCTGGAAACTTTTATCTCAATCCTGATGGAGTGATGTATAAGAGAAACCACGATCTCGTGCTACTCAGATGTGTAGATGAGAAAGAGGCAAGTATGCTCATGGAAGAAGTCCATGAGGGCACATTTGGTACGCACGCCGGCGGGCATGCCATGACGAGAAAGATCCTGAGAGCAGGGTATTACTGGCTGACTATGGAGTCGGATTGCTTCAGATTCGCGAAGAAATGTCATAAATGCCAGATTTATGCTGATAAAGTTCATGTGCCGCCGTGCCCATTGAATGTCATGTCCTCCCCTTGGCCGTTCTCCATGTGGGGCATCGACATGATAGGCAAGATCGAGCCCACTGCATCCAATGGTCATCGTTTCATTCTGGTAGCTATCGACTACTTCACCAAATGGGTGGAGGCAGCCTCGTACGCTAATGTGACCAAGCAAGTGGTAGCTAAATTCATAAAGAGGGACATCATCTGTCGTTATGGAGTTCCCGAGCGGATCATTACTGATAATGGTTCGAATTTGAACAACAAGATGATGAAGGAGCTGTGCCAGAGCTTCAAGATTGAACACCACAACTCATCTCCTTATCGGCCGAAGATGAATGACGCCGTTGAAGCCGCCAACAAGAACATAAAGAAGATTGTTCAGAAGATGGTTGTGACGTACAAAGATTGACACGAGATGCTGCCGTTTGCCTTGCATGGTTATCGTACGACGGTGCGTACGTCAACTGGGGCAACTCCTTTCTCCTTGGTGTACGGTATGGAAGTTGTCCTACCGTTAGAAGTGGAGATTCCTTCCTTGCGAGTTTTGGTTGATGTGAAACTCGACGAGGCAGAATGGATTACGAATCATTTGAACCAACTCAGCCTGATGGACGAGAAGAGGTTAGCATCGATTGCATTTGGTCGCCTGTACCAGAGCCGAATGAAGAAAGCTTATGATAAGAAGGTGCGTCCTAGAAGCTTTCAGACGGGTGATCTCGTCCTGAAGAAGATTCTTCCGCCGCACTCCGATCACCGGGGCAAGTGGACTCCGAATTACGAAGGGCCGTATGTCGTCAGCAAGGTCTTCTCAGGAGGAGCTTTGTTGTTATCCACGATGGATGGTGAAGATTTTGCATCCCCGGTGAACGCGGACGCAGTTAAAAAATACTTTGCTTGAAAGAGACCCGCTGGACAAAAAAGAAAGAGTCCAGGCAAAAAAGGGGCATCCCGGCGAACCAAAAACAGAATAAAAGGTTCGGGCAAAAATTAGGGATATATTGAAAAAATGTACACCCGCGAAGTCGAAAACCTACATTGGGCGGCTTCGGCAAAAAAGGGTATCCCGGTGAACTGAAAACCCGTAAAGGGCGGTTCACGCAAAAGTTAGGGATTTGAATAAGCAAATGACTGCATTCCGCGTGTGGAATTTCATTGTTTAGTGGTTTGGAGGACCTGAGGGTCGTTCATCTGAATCAATCTCTTCCGAAGCTGAAGCGTCGGAGAAGTATCGAAGTCGAGTGGGTCATAGAGGGATCAACTCATGGTGTTCGTCTACGCCTCGTTGCCGACATTTGTACATACTGATGTATATTTATGTTTTATTTTTTGCGCAGCTTCCTCATTCCAGGAGCATGCCTCTGTTGTAAAACATTTTTTCCCATTCAGGGGTTCACCATCAATAAAATGCACATTATTCAGCAATTCTGCTTTCCTGTTTAGCATTTATCTGTTTTGTTTGCGAATGAAAACGCCGATGTTTTTTGATAAAATGCGCATACATAAACTTACGGGCCTAGGCCCATTGATTGTTGAAACAATTAATTACCTGAATATTGTCACGAGATAATAACCTTGATAGGCCCTTTGAGGAGGGTATCTTATCTGTTTGTTTGTGTTGTTGCAGGTGTAGCGCCTTCCAGAAGATGTGTCGTGCGCGTCCCCGAAGCAGGGCGAGTCCTCCTTCTCCAGCAGAGTTCAGTGGTTTCTCCTCCGCAGAATCTGAACGCAGGATAGTGGGCATTGATATGTCTCCCCATGCCGAGATGATTCTCTTCCCCAAGCAGACGCATCCTGAAGGAACGTCACCTCATCAGCTGAGTCAAATGCCGAAGTTCGTGTTTTCCCCAATAAAGTCGCCGAAACTCGTATCCTCCCCCAGCACCGGGTCACAAGTGCAGGTTTCGTAGGAAACTGTTCGTACGCCGAAGTATGCCGCAACTGATGGTGCCAGACTGGAGTCTCCAACGGAATCGAAATTCCTCACCAGAGTTGTATCCTCTCCCGAGGTCGGATGATTCCCTCTTCCCCAGTAGAGTGTTGGAACAACGGATGTTGTATTCCCCTGCAGAGTTGTACTCTCCCCCGAGGTCGGATGATTCCTTCAGCGGAATCGAAACTCCTCATTAGAGTCGTACTCTCCCATTGAAGTAGAATGGTTTCTCTCTCCCCGGCTGAGTCCGCTAACCCCCAAGAGCCGGATCCTTGGAAGCAGTTGGGACCTTGAGTGGATTTTCCCTAGCAGAGTATTGAACAGCTGATGCTGTATTTCCCTAGAGTCGCACTCTCTCCAGCGAAGCAGAATGACTTCTCCTTCCTCAGCCGAGTTTGCAGATATCCAAGAGAGCCGAGTCCTTGAAAGTTGATCAGATCATGATTGGTTTTTCCCCAGTGGAGTGTTGAGCAGCTGAAGTTGCTTCCCCACAGAGTTGTTGTCCCCAGAGGAGTAGCCATGGCGGCTGCGCAGTTTATTCTCGCGATTGGTATCACTTTCTCTCAGCAGGTCCAGGTTCTCGTAGAGCTTCGTTCCCCTGCGGTAATCAGCTGAAGTTGTTTCCCTGCAGCAGTCAACCGAAGATCATTTCCCCAGACAGAGTCCGATTGATATTGGCTTGTCCACGTCTCCTCAGCAGGATGATTCCCTCATCTGAGTAGTTCCTTCTCCTTGACAGGAGAACTCCCCCTCGGCATTTATTTTGCTGACGGGATCGCATCATTGTGCATGATTGCATAGCATTTAGCATAAACGCATAAGCATTTCCACCGTGTGGGGCATGGCACCGAAGCATATGCATCATAAGCATGGTCTAGGTCATTATCATTCTTGTTTTACAGGTGTTCCACCAAAGGACCAGTTGCTCAGGATGATTCCTGATATTCTCCCCCAACGAGGTCGTTTTCTTAAGGTGATTCTTAAGACCCCGGTGTAATCCCCACAGTCGCTCGCTCAAGATGATTTTTGAGATCCCCAGCGAAGTCTTCAATTCGAGACGATTCTCAAATCCCTCAGCAGGGCCGTTTGCTTAAGATGATTCTTAAGACCGCAGCGCAGTTTCCCGAGTTGTTTGCTTAGGATGATTCTTGAGTTCCCCAATAGCGTCCCCAGCAAGAGTTGCCCAGGAGGATTCCCGGAATACCCAGCAGAATGGAGTCGCCGGAAAGGTTATCAGTTCAGGATGATTCTTGAAGGTGCCCGGTGGAGTTGTTTGTTCAAGATGATTCTTGAAGTTCTTAGCAGCGTGAGATGTTTGCTCCAACAGTGACGTCTAATCTGAAGATTGAATTCGTAAACGCCTGAAGGCGATATCAGAATGTTCCTGTGGATTCGGATTTCCGTGTTGATGAATCAACGTGTGTCTGAAGACAAAGTTCAAAAGTTTGTAGATGCAACTTTTGTGTGCAAGGTGATCCGTGTTGGCCTGAAGACCACGTCAGTTGTCTTGAGGTGACGATTGATTGCGATCAAGTGAATAGTGTTTCTTCTGACTAAAGTCGAAGATGTTTCTCCAGCTGAAGCGGAGTTTGCCTGAAGGCAAAATGTTTGAATCCCCGAAGAGTCATGAATGGCTCAGGATACCACTTCTCTGACTGAAGTCATAGATTTCCCAAGCTGAAGCGAAGGTGCCTAAAGGCAAGGTTATCCCCAAGGTCATGAATGACCTAGGATTCATTTTTTTCGGACTGAAGGCCGAAGTATATCCCTGACTGAAGTCACAGATACTCTATAGCAGAGGCGGAATTGCCTGAAGGCAGATCCATGTATCCTTGAAGGCCGAAGACCATTTCTTTAGACTGAAGTCGAAGATACCTCCTGCAGAGTTGCCGAAGGGCAAAGTTTACACCCTTTGAGGCCAAGGATGCTTATCTTCATAAGTACTTGAAGATCTTTTCTGGCTGAAGCTGGAAGTGGCCAGGGGCCAGGGTTTCATATAGCTTTGAGGCCGAAGTTCTACGGTAGGATCAGTGCAGTAGTATTCCGATGTTCGTTATGATTCTGAGGGTGAACCCCAGATCAGAGCGTGCTTGGTTGAGTCTCTCATTCCCAGCAGAGTAGTTTCAAATACGCAAGTGTACCTTTTGTTCCATTTACCAGGGGTGAACCCCAGGTCAGATGATGTTTGTTTCCGACAGCGAGGTTGGATGTTTGTTCGACGGCGAGGTTGGATTTTTGGATTTGGTGGCGAGGTCAGATCACGTTTATTCGACGGCGAGGTTGGACGTTTGGATTTGGCGGCGAGTCAGATCACGTTTATTCGACGGCGAGGTTGGATGTTTGTTTTGACGGCAGTGTCAGACTCTTTAAATCCCCAGCAGAGATGATGTTTGTACAACGGCGGTGTCGAGCGTCTCTCAGAGCGATGTTTGTTTCCGACGGCGATGTCAGATTCAGTTTTTCAGCGGCGATGTTGGGTATGTCAGATGGTCTAGTCTTCCAGCGGCGAGGTTGGGGGCTGTGGTTGTCTGAAGACGATATCAGAAGAATTTAACGTGGATAACTGACGGTGGTGTCAGATCAGTATCTCTCCAGCTGGTTGTTGAGCAGCTAGCATTGCAGTATTCGAAGAGTTGAGCAGTTGGCAAATTTTCGGGTTTACCGGTATTCAATCGTCTCGCACCTTGATTGGCTGAGAGTCGTTCGCTCCTCACCCAGTCAGGTTCAAGCCGTTTGAATAGGGGCAGCTGTTGCACCCCAAAATTTGACCAACATTTATTTATCCATCAAGTGTTTGAAAGTTGATGCCTTCATCAGAAAGTTCAAGAGACCCTCAGAGGAATTGGTTGAAACCAGAGTTGTGTGCCTCCTAACTTGAGAGTTGTGGGAGCTCCTCAGATGATTCTGAGACTTTGAGAATGAACTTGAAGCTTTGAGAAAGCCTATGAGATGTCTTGAAAGTCATCATGAAGCCCAGAGAGGTCATTATGCAAGGATTCAGAAGATTCAACCATGAATGGTAGAATTAGGGTTTTGACTGGGTCAACCCTGGGATAACTGAAGATTTGGGGAAGGTTGAGACCTAATCCAAGGGCCATGAGATCATGGAATGATGTATGGAGATGTTATAAAGATGATTCCTAGACCAACTCATCATGATTGAGGAGTTTGAGAAGTTTTGAGTTAGGGTTTCCAGGGATTGTCAGTGAAAAAACCCTAATTTGATCCCTTTCTTCCAGGCAGATTTAGCTCAAGATGTGATTGATATCTCATCTTCCCCACAACATGAATGTTGTAGAGCTTGTTCTTAGCTTTAATTTGAGTGGTAGAAGTACTTGATAGGAGTTGCAGAGCTCAAGTTATGGTTTTGACAAATTATAGGTCAGCTGAGGTATGTGAATCTGGGTCCTTGAAAGTCACCCAACTTGCAGACAACGTTTGCCCTAGTAGGAGGATTCCTATGATCTCTTGGTCAACATGAATGTTGAAGAGCATCTTCTTATCTTTCTAGAGAGTACTAGAAGTCCTTGATAGGATTTGTAGAACTCAACTTATGGCTTTGACAAGACAGGGGTATTTTGGTCATTTGGAAGTTATAGGTCATTTTAAGCAAAGGCCATATCTCCTACTTCCAAGCCTCAAATGAAAAAACTCAAAACATAAAAGTTGTTCAAAATGGGATTTTAAGCCTAGAAAAGAGGTCATGAGTTATGGAAAAAGCTTGTAACAAGGATTTACAAGATTGGTTGAAAATGACCTAAAAATGACTTATAAAGTAAATGAATCCAAGTTGGAATTTGGTTTGGGAGATCCACAAATCCAAAATAGGTCATCCAATATGTCATTTTGACTCCAAATATCATTTTAAAAACAATGGTTCAAGTAGAATTTTGATTTGAGGTCTTAAAATGGAGGTTTCTTTGTAATTTTCATTCTTGCATAATAAGGCAACTTGAGAAACTTCACATAAAGCAAAGGCAAGGCTTGTTTTTCCACTCATTCCTTCTCAATATCTCTTGTAAGGAGATTTTAAAGCAAAATTGAATGTCTTAATGCATGAAATGAGATAATCCAATATGTCATTACAAGAGAAGCTTCATTACTTTCTAGATGATTCTCAAAGTTTCTAGATGGACCTAGACTATTCCATTGGTCTCTATATATTAGTTTGATCATAATGAAAAAAGGTTGGTGATGGTTAATAGTGAGTGGTGAGATTAAAGTGCCAAAAGAGTGAAATCCCTCCATTTGCAAAATCACAACAAACTCTCTTTCTCTTCCATCTTCATTCTTTTCTTCTCCACAAACACACTCTTCTGATCATTGTGAGCATGTGCATACCAAAATTGAGGTGGATCCATGGAGTCTTGAAGGTGCAAGGTTAAAGTTGCAAGAAAAGCAAATTGATATCAAGCTCAAGATTCAAGCAGTATACGTCCAAGTTTTTGCATACAGAACTCAAAGCATTCATCAAGGATCAATATTGGAGAGTAGCAAGCATTGAAGTGAGGTGCAAGTGCCACTGCCATCATCAATTTGCAGGTTTGCAAGTTCACTCGAGTCTCTTTATTTATGCACTTTTAGGTCATGTGGTTAGGATAAGATCAATTAGCAACTATTAGGGATAAATCCTAGCAAGTTTGAGCATGTTCTATGGAGTTTGAGATTTTGACATGTTACTTTAAAGAGCAAGAACAAGCCGTGTATGGGGTTTTAATGATCATGATATATCACAGTGTGGTTAGGGCAACATGTAGAACACGTTCACATCATTAGATTGAAGCTCTATCGTGATTGATCTCAGAGAATTATGGTGAAACCCTAGCTTTTGTGTCCTCTGTTTGGGATCTACAAGGAGTGCTAGCAAAAACTAAGACCAGGAATGGATCCCTTGTGATTAGTAGATCATTTTAGGGTTTTGAATTTCTCGTTTTCATCAAGTAATCATGGAGAACGATCGAGTTGAAAGTTGTGCATGAATCCTGTTTTGGCTGGAAACCCTAATGACATTTGGAGACGATGGCCATCAACCGTCCGATCAGCTTCAATTCTTGACTTCTTCATCCAATCGTGAGGCTATGATTTAATTCTGAAAGTGGAGGGAAGTCTCAACATCAAAACGGTGCGTTTGGTTTAATGAGGAGTTCTGGGCTCTGCAATCCAATGCTATTCACACCCTACCCAGAAGCCCAATCCACAAATGAACTAAAACTGCTTGCTATTTGCACCGTGTTCGTATTTATTTTCTGTTAATTTTTCATATTATTTTTCTGAGCACATGGGCCTAGCGAAGTTGATATTCGCACCCCTGGTCCCTTGGCCCACCATCATAATCAACTGGGCGCTTCTACTATTACCACCCCCTCCCCATTTTATGTTAATTCTTTGATTTTAATTTCTTTTAATTTTCTTGCATATTAAAAAATCCATATAAAATAGAAAATTAAATGTTTTTTAATGCTTGTTTTTTCTACATATTCATAATTCTGTCTAGAAAAATGTAAATAAATAAAATTCCATTTTATTTTTCTTTTAATATTTTTAGCATATTATTCTTTTAAATAGTCTTTTTAATTGATTTTAGTTAATACTCAATTTTGTAGAATTTGTTTTAGGGCCTTCCCTTAGGATTTTTGAGCCATTCTTTTTGGCATAGTTAGATATTGAATAATAGTTCATATAGGATTTAATTCACAATTTGTAGATTAAAATTTGATTAGTTTGTTAAGCATAGTCTTAGTGTACTCAAATTAGGGTTTTAGGTTGTATAAGTAGGCTTATCAATTTTGTTTTGGGTTTTATAGGCCAAATTAGGGTATGGGGAATATATGGGTTAAGTGTAAGTATGTATAGAATCCCCTAGAATTTTACTAGAATATTATAGGATACTTTAGTATTTTTAATTGATTTTTGAATGTATGGATAGTATGTGTGTTGCTTAAGGGCATAGTTTGTATTGTTTTGCTTTCTTGTCTTCTCCCTTGAGTGTGTGAGCCTTGAAGATTGAGTTGAAGACCTTGTGGATCATCATTGAAGACTTTGAAGACCTTGAAGTGGAGCTTAGTTAGCTTTTGTTTGTTCTGTTTATAGGATCATAAGTACATAGGTAGAGCTCTAGATAGAATAATTCCATTCAATAAACAAGGAGTGTCTTGTTCACCTCCTTCCTTCTCTATGATATAGAGTCCCTTGAGGGTATTCACCTCTCTCCTTGGGAGGGATTAGTGACCTTTCCCTCTGAGGTAGAACTTTGAGAGAGCCTTTTCTTTTGATGTTAAGTCCTCAATGGCATCCTTTGGAAGTCAGTGAGCACTCTAACATCCTCACCTCATCTTATGGATTAAATCTTGTTTGCTGGAGCATTTGGGTTGTTGAAGATAAAGAAAGCAATGAAGAGTATTGAAGATTTGCACTGAAGTTGAAGCTTTGAAGAGGATGGTTCCTTGGAGATTGTTGAAGTCTGAAGACTTTGTGAAGATCAAGTTGATACCTGAAGATCCCTGAAGATAGTGAAGCCTGAAGGTGGAGCTGATCAAAGAAGCTGAAGCTTAAGGGAGAAGATGAGTTGATACTCATATTGTAGGTTTGATACCTGGAAAGCAAGTGATCTCTGAAGTATGAAGACTGAGAGGCTGCTGGAGGAGCTGAAGCTTTCTTCTGTTTTCTTTTCTGTATTGTGTGTTTTGTCTGATTTGTCTGTTGCATTAGATTAAGTTCATCTAGAATAAGTTCAGTCTAAGAGCATGATTGCATTAGAGGTTGAGTTGCTCCCTCTGCTTGTATTGTTATTGAGTGGCTTTGCTTGCGGGTATTCGGTAGAGCCCAGCTCCCTTGCCCATGTGGTTTGTTTGCCTGATGGCATTTTCATTTCCTTTTATCTGTATGATTGCAGTTTACTGTTTATTGCTTGATAGCATGTTGTTTATTTTTCAGTATGATTACTGTTATTTCATGACTGGCTTGAGGTTGAGATGAGCTTGTGGAGGCTGAAGCCCCGCACACATTTCCTCCCTCACTTGCATTGCATGCATTTTACCGTTAAGCTGACGCTTTGTCTGTTTTGGCGTATCATTGACATGATCCCTTAGGACTCTCATTTCTTTGATAAGGATTTGATGATATACTTTTAGGTTGAAACCTATGCATGACGACTTCTAGGAGTTCCCTGTTCAAACCTCAACCATAGGATGAATCCATGGCATGATAACAGTAGGACTTGATAGTCTCCCTCCTAGTCGGGCCTGTTCTATTCTCATCTCAAAACAGTTTAAGATGCAGTAATCATGAATGATTTCTTTCGTACGTTACGAGCCTTAAGCTATCTGAGATTGGATGTTTAGTATGGTACCCTTTGGGTGACATGCGACACATTCACTCTCAGGTCATAGTCTCTAGTGCGGTTGAAATCGCAAATACAATAAAAAACACTTCTTTCAGGAGATAACCCGTAGTTTCCCGAACTACGTTTGCTCTGATCTTCCATACTGTGTGGAAGTACGTAGGCATAGGATGCGATATCCTAGCGAGAAACCTTTTCCCCTTAACCCTTCGTAGGCCGAACTACGTTGACTCTGATTTCTCATTCTCTGATGAGAATACGTAGGCATAAAGTGCGACGCTTTGCCGAGTCATTTTTCTTTTCTTTTTCAGCCAGCCTTGATAGGTAGATAGACTATAACCAACCCGTCCAAGTAAACAACAAGCGTGGATCCCGTCGAGTACGACGGACGTGAGGGGTGCTAATACCTTCCCCTTGCGTAACCGACTCCCGAACCCAGACAATGGTTGCGATGACCTTGTCTTACCCTTATTCGTCAGGTTTTTCCGATCGTTTCCTTTCTCGCTCTGAGGGATAAATAACGAAAGGTGGCGACTCTTCTGTCATGCCGGCACCTTATTTTCGCGCAAGCGACAGCTGGCGACTCTGCTGGGGAAGAAGGATAGTTTCCTAGGGATCCAACGTCCCGAAAGCGAGTCAGTTTTGGGATCCAACGTCCCTTAAGAGAGTCAATCCTACCGCTTGTGTGTTTGCTTGTTGGGTTGCATTTATTTATCGCATTTTTACTTCTCGCGCTTTATTTCCCGCATTTTATTTTCAGTAAAATATGATTATTTGTGCTGTTGTGGGATGGGAGTTCTGATGAGTGAGAAGCCAGACCCAGGCTTGAGTGCACCATAGACTTAGAGTGGAAATTAGTGGGCGCGTGCTTGCTTTGCAGGCACTAGTGTCTCATGAAATCCACACTCAGACGAGGTTCATCCGGTTGGCTTCACTTTCAACCCTTTGGGTTGAGACGGTTGCTGGTTTGGTGGATTGTCGACTCTGGGGACCGATCATTTGTGATTCAGCTAAGTGAGGCCTCTTCAAAACTTGATGATGCCACTCCTTCTGGGAATCGTATCGTCAGTTTTGAAAGTCTGTGACGCTGATGAACGCATAGGATGCCGTACCTTGAGTCAGTTTAGGTCCATACCTGTGAGTGGGATTGGGTTCATTGCAGGAAACTTTGACCTTCAGACTACCTGGTTTTCTTGACAGTGGATCAGTTATGTTGGTACCAGGGTTTCTCAGTTGCAGACATGTCTGTTCTTGACAGAGCAGGTTTTGATCAGAGGATCTTATCATCAGGTGTATGTCTGTTCTTGATAGAGCAGGTTTTGATCAGAGTATTGTCATCAGTGGTTTGTTCTTGATAGGGAAGATTTTGAGTGGGGTCTGAAGATCTCATCAGCAGATGTTGTTCGTTCTTGATAGAGCGGATTTTGAGTGGGGTCTGAAGATCTCATCAGCAGATGTTGTTCGTTCTTGATAGAGCAAATTTTGAGTGGGGTTTGAAGATCTCATCAGCAGCTGTGTGTTTGTTCTTGATAGGGCAGATTTTGATTTGGGGTCTGAAGACTTCATCAGCAAATGTTTCTTGATCATGCATCTGAGGTCCTTGTTATCAGCCATTTGTTCTCAACAGAGCAGAATTTTGATCTCATGTATAGGCTCCTATCAGATGGTTGTTCTTAGCAGATCAGATTAGTGGTCTTACACCGGGGTTTTCTTCTCATCAGTGATTGTTGATACAGAATCTCCACAGCAGCTATCCGGATATATTATTGCATGCCGGCATTTTGCATTAGTTTGCATGTTCATTTGCATTCCATTAACGTGTGTCTGTGTTGCAGGTACCGTTTCCCCGATCCAGGATTTCCCGCCTCCTACTGTTATTATGGCCTCTCTCAGGAAGACTGTTGCGTACAAGTTCCCGACCCCTGATGTGTCGAAGTTGACTGGGTTAATAGCTCTGGCAGGGGATTCTGTGAAGGATAGGTTCAGGAAGTCTTATGGCAGGTTGCTCGGTCTGGTTTGCAAACCTTCTACGTCCGAGTTGAATGGGTTACATGCTCTTCTGCAGTTCTATGACCCTCCCCTGAGGTGTTTCACTTTTCAGGACTTCGTTCTCGCACCGACGCTGGAGGAGTATGCTGATATGCTGGGTGTGCCTATCAAAGGGCAAATGCCTTTTGTCCACATGGATGCTGAGCCTGATCTGGTTGGTTTAGCTTCCTCACTCCATTTGAGCGCCTCTGAGTTAGTGGTGACGAGTTGGAACAAGGTTCCCGGGTTCTCCCTGCAGTTTCTGATAGCTAAGGCTCAGCAGTGTGCTAAGGACAAATGTTGGGACGCATTCAATGCCATCCTTGCTTTATGCATATATGGCATTATCCTATTTCCCAACATGCCTGATTTCGTAGACTTTGATGCATTCCACATCTTCGCCTCAGGGAATCCAGTCCCTACTCTGATCGGAGACGTCTATCACTCAGTGCATTACAAGAATGAGAACCGGAGAGGGAAGAATGTATCATGCTGCGTACCGTTGCTGCACAAATGGTTTGATAGTCATTTGCCCAAGAGGGGTCCTTTCGTCTTGTCTGCAGCCACAGCTGAGTGGCCGGAGCGTCTGATGAGTTTGTCTGCAGAAGATATCGATTGGTTCGTTGACAGAGACAGGTTAGGCACTGAGGTGATCTTCAGCTGTAGTGGGTTTCCTAATGTACCTCTGATAGGTAGGAAGGGTTGCATCAACTACAATCCGTCATTGCTAGTTCGTCAGTTCGCATATGCTTTGAGGACTCCACCGAAGGAGGAAGAGGTACAGGAATCTCTGTACCTCACGGGTACTCTAGAGGGGGATTTGTTGTCCAAGCTTCAGCGTGCGTGGAACAGTATCAGCAAGAGGGGAAAGCCTTTGTTAGGAAAGAGCAACAGTCAAGCCTACCCTCCTTATTCAGCTTTGGACGAGATTCTTCATCAATAATCAATCGAGCGAAGGTGATTGTAAAGAGGTGGTCTTCACAAGTCTAGTATCGGATTCGGTGATTTTGAAGGGAAGATCTCGGGTTCGATTTGGTGCTGTTGAGATCAGCCGGAGCCAAAGGTTTGAACAACAAAGTGTTCTTCAATAAGGTGGCTGGAGTCGGAGGTCCATCAACACAAATCGAAGAACTTGATTCAGCTTGAATCAAGGGGCAAGGAGTGAAGGCAACATTCAACATATTGAGATTTTTGTTGTATATTTGTTGTTCAATCCTTGTATAAATTGTTCATTTAAACAGATGATATCTATTCTATATATCTCAATTCTAGTTTTAGAATTGAGGGCAGACGTACCCCGAAGCGAGGACGACGGGGGAACTGCCTCACCAAATTACTTGTCTTCTCTATTTTCAGCATTTACGTTACAGCTCAAATAAGTAATTTTTGTGTAAGCTCTATTGTCAAAATTGTGATATCAATTGAGTAAGAAATTAAAACTTTGTTTTTAACTCTAAAGTACAACAATACATTGTACTAGGCTGATTGAAATCACTTACTCAACATAAACATCACTTGGAGTGTTTTTGCACACCAAGTGTTTGACATATTGCTTGAACCAAAATTATCTTACTTATGTATCTAGTTTTGGTTTGATTTTGAATCATTGGAACTAGGAATCCTTACAACTGAAGTAAATAATTGATAAGTGTAGTTTGTGTTGTGATTCTATTTTTCCGAATTGTCATTAATCCATAGGCTTACGTATATCCGGTTTTCCAATAACCGTTCGTTTTAGACTATATTTTTCCTCGGCCGCTTCCGCACTTAAAACATTTTTAAAACCATTTTTAAATTGGTAGCGCCGACTCAAATTTTAATTGGGGATCTATTCAACCCCCCCCCCCCCTTCTAGATCCGTGCCATAGTCTAACAAGTGGTATCTAGAGCTCCGGTTATTCGGTGCTTCAAATACAACGAGATAGAAAATGGCAAATGAACCTAAAGGGGCGTACAATAGGGCTCCTGTTTTCAACGGTGAAAATTATAGTTATTGTAAAGACTGTATGCGTGTGCATATAAACTCCATAGACAGAAAAATATGGAACGTTATCCTCAATGGTCCAATAGAAATTACTATGACCAATGCGGATAACGTAGTTGTGCCAAAGCCTGAAGCACAATGGACCGATGATGATGAGAAAAAAATATAATTATGATTGGAAGGCTAAAAACATCTTAATCTCCTCATTAGGCATAGATGAATATTATCGTGTATCTCATTGTCCTACCGCTAAGGCCATGTGGGATTCACTACAAATAGCCCATGAGGGGACAAACGATGTTAAGTTGGCTAGAATCAATACATTGACACAAGAGTTCGATCTCTTTTTCATGGAGCAAAGGGAAACCATTGTTGACATGCAAAAGAGATTTACTCATCTCATCAATCGTTTATATTCATTAGGTAGGCTTGTTTCCAATGATATTGCTACTAATAAGATCTTAAGATGTTTGAACATGGAATGGCAGCCTAAAGTGACCGCCATCAAAGAAGCACATGATCTTACCTTATTAGATTTAACAACATTGTTTGGCAAATTACAAGAGCATGAACAGGTACTCTTGAGCTTAGACCAACGCGAAAAGATGGAAAAGAAAGACAAAACAAAGGTGAGTGAAAAGAAATCAATAGCTCTCAAGACTTCCTCCTCGAAATCTCAAGCAAAAGAGCAAAGTGATTATTCCTCAAGCGACGAAGAAGACGAGGATAAAAGCGAAGATATGGGGTTGTTTGTCAAACGGTATAACCGTTACATGAGAAAGAACGACATCCAAAATTCCGAGAAGAACTTGGTAAACTTCCGGAAACAATCGAGGCATTCCAAGGATGATGACTCGAAAGGGAAAAAGACTAGAGGGACGTGCTATAAGTGTGGAAAGCCCGGTCACTACAAACCGGACTGTCCGATGAATAAAAAGGGAAAGAACAAGGAATCATCAAAATCACACAAGAAATCATCAAAGCCTAAGAGAGCGTACATAGCATGGGAAAGTGACAGCGACTCTTCCTCCTCTGATGAAAGTTCTAGTGATGAAGAAGAGTCTGTGAATCTATACCTCTCCGCCAATCAGAAAAATAAGAAAAAACAGGTACGTCACTCTAAATATGATAAATCCTCGAATATGTCGCATTCAGAATTACAAACCGCATTTAATGCCTTACATAATGAAGCAATTGAAGCCTTCAAGAAACTTGCTTCTAATAAGAAAATCTTTACGTATTTAGAGCATAAAGTTAAAGAGTCCGAAAAGAAATAGAGGACCTTAAGGCTTCCATTATGAAAGGCAATGAATCAGATTGTAAAGACGATAGAAATCCTTTCAACTTCGGGTGTGATACTTGTCATATTTGGCAAGGTGAGGTTAGAAACCTCAAGGCCAAATTAAACAAGGCACTTGAGCCTAAAGTTACATTTGCTATTGATAAAAAGGATTTTAGAAAAAGTATGATTAACCCATACCAAAAATATGCATATGTAATTAGGGAACAAGCAAGTGAAAGTGTCTCTAAAGTTGATTTTGCTTGCTTATATTGTTGCAAGAAAGGCCACTCCATTGGTAAATGCCGGTTTAGGAGATTTCTTGTTCCTAAAGGCATCTACCAATGGTTGCCCAAACGCAACCATTTTGTCTCTAACCTATTAGGACCCAATATGCCATTGGGTACCTCCTTGTGCTAATTATGTTTTGACAGGTGAAATGTGTCGAGACCACCGAGAGAAGATGGGTTCTCGATAGTGGGTGCTCAAGACACATGTCTGGAGACATATCCTTATTCATAGACTTTGTGGCTAAGAAGAAAGGGTATGTAACTTATGGTGATAACAACCGCGGAGCAATACTAGGTAAAGGTAATGTAGGTAATCCCGCCTCTACTATGATTTCTGACGTATTGCTTGTCGAAAACCTTAAACATAATCTGCTTAGCATTAGCCAATTGTGCGACAAAGGATACAATGTATCCTTTTCAAATGATTGTTGCAAAATTGTGCATGAAAATGATAAGAAGAATATGTTTAATGGTTTTAGAGTAAACAATGTATATATGCTTGACTTAAATGAAGTATCATTAACAAGCGACAAATGCCTAATAACTATGAGTGAAGACTCATGGCTATGACATAGGAGTTTAGCGCATGTTAATTTTGACTTACTCAATAAGGTAGTCTCAAAAGACCCAGTCTTAGGACTTCCCAAAATAAAGTTCACCAAGGATCACCTTTGTGATGCTTGTCAAAAAAGGAAGCAAACGAGGATCTCATTTAAATCCAAAAAGATAATTTCAACAACGAGACCTCTTGAACTTCTACACGTGGACTTGTTTGGGCCATCCAAGATCAAAAGTCTAGGAGGAAACTATTACGGTTTCGTAATAGTGGACAACTTTTCTAGGTTTTGTTGGACCATCTTCTTAGTAAGTAAAAGTGATACATTCGTCGCTTTTGAAAAGTTTGCTAAGCTTTCCCAAAATAACTTAAATACAAAGATAGTGTCCATTAGGAGCGACCATGGAGGTGAGTTTGAAAATCATTTATTTGAAGAATATTGCGGTAACCATGGTATTGATCATAACTTCTCCGCTCCATGCACTCCTCAACAAAACGGGGTTGTGGAGCGCAAAACCGTATTTTAGAAGAATTAGGAAGAACAATGATTAACGAAAGTGGTTTACCTAAATATTTTTGGGCCGACGCCATTAGTACGGCGTGCTATGTTTTGAATAGGGTACTTATTCACCCCATTCTAAACAAAACACCGTACGAACTTTTAAAAGGGCGAAAGCCAAATGTTTCTCACTTGCATGTGTTTGGATGTAAATGCTTTGTATTAAACAATGGAAAGGAAAACTTTGGCAAATTTGATTCCAAAGCCGATGAAGGTATCTTTCTCGGATACTCTCACTCGAGTAAAGCATATAGAATATATAATAAACGATTACTTGTTGTAGAAGAGTCTGTGCATGTTACCTTTGATGAGTCCTACCCGAGAAATGTCGGAAAGGATAGTGTTGTTCATGGTGCAGGTACATCCACTGAAGACATACTCAAAAGTGGCGAGACGGGGATTGATCAACCTGACAAAGCCAAAATCGAGGAGGATAAGGATGCACACCGTGATGCAACAGAGGAAGTTCATCAGCCTTCAAACGACGACCTTCCTCAAGAATGGAAGTCATCTAAAGACCATCCAATTGAAAACATTATTGGAGACATCACAAAGGGTGTAACAACTCGAGCTAAGCTAAGTAATTTCTGTTATTACTTCGCTTTCGTGTCATAGATGGAACCTAAAAACCCTAAGGAAGCCCTACTCGATGAACATTGGTATTTGTCAATGCAGGAGGAACTGAATCAGTTTACTAGAAATGAGGTTTGGGACCTTGTCCCTCCTCCACGAGGTCATCGAGGAATCGGCACCCGATGGGTGTTTAGAAATAAACTGGACGAGAACGAAGTAATAACTCGCAACAAAGCGCGTTTAGTCGCGCAAGGGTATAACCAAGAGGAAGGCATCGACTATGAGGAAACTTATGCGCCGGTTGCCCGACTCGAGGCTATACGCCTTCTACTTGCTTTCGCTTGTGTGAAAGATTTTAAGTTACTTCAAATGGACGTCAAAATTGCGTTCCTTAACGGGTTTATAAATGAAGAAGTCTATGTTGCTCAACCACCTGGTTTTGAGTCTCATGAGTATCCTGATCATGTCTATAAACTGAAAAGAGCTTTGTACGGTCTCAAACAAGCTCCTAGAGCTTGGTATGAGAGACTAAGAAAATTCTTACTTGATCAAGGCTACTCAAGAGGAAAGGTTGATACTACGCTCTTCATTAAACTTCAAGGAAAACACTTAATTCTTGTACAAATTTATGTTGACGATATCATATTTGGATCCACTAACATGAATCTCGTAAGAGAGTTTACTAAGCTTATGCAGGGTGAATTCGAGATGAGTATGATGGGTGAACTCACATACTTTCTCGGGTTACAAATCAAGCAACTGAAGGAAGGAACTTTCGTGAGCCAAACAAAATATTGTTTGGATCTTCTCAAGAGATTTGACATGGCAAATGCAAAAGCCATAGACACCCCTATGCCAACATGTGCAAATATGAGTAAAGATGAAAGTGGCAAAGATGTTGAGGTAAAAAGGTACAGAGGTATGATTGGCTCGCTTCTCTATCTTACTGTTTCGCGTCCCGACATTATGTTTAGCGTGTGTATGTGCGCCAGATACCAATCATGTCCTAAGGAATCCCACCTAAAATCTGTCAAACGCATACTTCGATACCTATCTGGTACTCCGAAGTATAGATTGTGGTATTCTAAGGGTAATGATTATTCATTGGTAGGCTTCTCCGATTCTGATTTTGCCGGTTGCAAATCGGATAGGAAAAGCACCAGTGGTACATGTCACTTATTTTCAAACTCCTTGGTTAGTTGGCACAGCAAGAAACAAGTGTATGTTGCTCTGTCAACCGCCGAAGCAGAATACGTAGCCGCCGGTAGTTGTTGTGCGCAAGTCTTATGGCTTAAACAACAACTATTGGACTTCAATTTGAAACTAGAACATATTCCAATATTTTGTGACAAGACCAGTGCTATAAATCTTACCAAGAATTCAGTGTTACACTCGTGTACCAAACACATAGAAATTCGACACCATTTTCTTAGGGACCATGTAGAGAAGGGTGACGTTGTCTTTGAACACGTCGATACTAAAAACCAACTAGCGGACATTTTCACAAAGCCGCTAGCCAATGAGCCCTTCTTTCATATCCGTCGAAAACTTGGTATTCTCGATATTTCTAATCGGGTTTAACAATTTCTACGTTCAAATTTAATATATTTACAACTATGTGTTTGTACCACTAACAATTGTTTTGAGTTTGTTGCAAGTGCAAATCTGTGATTAACAAGAGTGGTCGGTATAGAGGTGATATTGCTCCTTTCTCCTTCTTTTTCTTCTCTCTCTCTTAGCATTCATGACTTGAAAATGACTATATCGTTCTACAATCATGGTACTTCTATATGTATATGACTGTTGCTGGTTGATACTATGTGTGTTGAATGCATGTCATATTGTGAAAAGATAAATAGGCATGATAAGTAGGCTAGTGTGGCATTCTGCATATCATAAAATTGAAAATTTTGAGTTTTTTGAAGGTTTGAGTCGACCTAAATAGGACAATGGTCGACGCATGCTGTAAATTTTTAAAATTATCAAAAACTGTACAGTATGCGTCGACGCATGCAGGGCTATGGTCGACGGCTCGCTTGAAAACCCAGAAATTTTCTTCTTTTAAAAAATGTTCCACAATATCACGGCTACCCTCAAGACTATCAACCTCCTGAGCACTCATCTCCTCCTCCGCCTTCGGACAACTCTAAAGTCATCAATATGATGCAGTCAATGCAGTTAGATCAACAAAACTTCATGAGCGACAAGATTGGGAAATCACCAACTCTCTGAGTCACCTCAACATGTCCATAGAAGCCTTTCTGGACTTCTCGGATCCTTACCACAATCCAGATGCTGCATACCGAGGGAGAGGACGAGGACGGGGTCGTGGTTATTAGATTCATAGCTGCATATTTCATATTTGCTTATATGTTTTTTGTCTGTGTAATTTTCACTTTATTTGTATTATGTGTGCCTGAACTTTCATTACATGTTTTCGCCATTATCTATTAATTCAAGATATTTTTGTTCATTATCATGCTTGTGTGTGAAGTTTGGTAATTAACTATCACCTATTGTATGTTCTCTGTTAATTGACGCGTTCTTCTTCTCTTTTTGATGGTGTCAAAGGGGGAGAAGACAGTGTAGCAAGCCAACACCAAACCAAAGCCAAGTCCGTCAGGATATTCACAGTTCAGGATATTAACAATTGTGATGGCTATTTGTTCTACAGCTTTAGAGTACAAAAGAAAGGGGGAGCTTGTGTATACTTGTGTGTATACATTGCATATTTGGTGTTTTAGTTGTATACAGGTTGTCATCATCAAAAAGGGGGAGATTGTGGAGGCAAATCGCCACATATCACACAAGTCTGCAAGACATTGGTAAATGCAGGTTTCGATGATGACAAATTCCCTGGATAGACTGGAAAGTATGAATTCCAGATCCATTAAACCATATGCAACGTATCACCCACCATATCCTTCTTTCGCTTATCTTAAAATTTCTGAAATGAATATACTTTGTGTTGGCAAAATGCAATCATGACTAAAGGCATGAAAATCTTCAAACTAATAAATTTTTGCAGGCTTGCAGGACATGGGTCGACCATAGGGTCGGCGTATTCATCAGAAAAAGGGGAAATCAGTTAGCACACAAAGCATGCGTCGACCATAGGGTCAGCACATGAAGGAATGACATTCTAGCGGGTCAACGCATAAAAGCATGGGTCGACCATAGGTCGGCGCACAAAGGAAATGGATTTCAATGGGTCAGCGCACGCGGACTGTATGGTCGACGCACACTGGTGAAATTTCCAGAAATTCAAAACAGCACAGGCCATGCGTCGACGCACAGACCTGTTATGGTCGACCGTTCACGCGGAAAATCTGTTTTAAAATACTTCCCTCTCATTTTTGAAATACTGTTATGTCCTGAATTTTGTTGGCACTATATATACTTGCTTAAACACTTGTGTCTACTAACATTTGATATTCTTTTGATTCATGTGTTCAAAAACAAGAAAGAGTGAAATAGGTGTCCAAGATTCATCATCTTCATCCTCAACATCTCACAACATTTCAATTACACACAATCATTTTTGAAATACATTTGTGAGAGATTCAAGGTGATAAGGTTCGAGGCTTAGATTGGAGAATCAAGCTCGGGGGTTGAAGATTGCGACAGGTTCTTTCTTGAATAAAACCATTGGGGTTTTGCCCTCCAAGATTGGTTCGAATTTTGGGGGTTTTTGGACGAGATTCTTCATCAACAATCAATCGAGAGAAGGTGATTGTGAAGAGGTGGTCTTCACAAGTCTAGTAGCGGATTCAGTGATTTTGAAGGGAAGATCTCGGGTTCGATTTGGTGCTGTTGAGATCAGCCGGAGCCAAAGGTTTGAACAACAAAGTGTTCTTCAATAAGGTGGCTGGAGTCAGAGGTCCATCAACACAAATCGAAGAACTTGATTCAGCTTGAATCAAGGGGCAAGGAGTGAAGGCAACATTCAACACATTGAGATTTTTGTTGTATATTTGCTGTTCAATCCTTGTATAAATTTTTCATTCAAACAGGTGATATCTATTCAATATATCTCAATTCTAGTTTTAGAATTGAGGGCAGACGTACCCCGAAGCGAAGACGACGGGGGAACTGCCTCACCAAATTACTTGTCTTCTCTATTTTCAGCATTTACGTTACAACTCAAATAAGTAATTTTTGTGTAAGCTCTATTGTCAAAATTGTGATATCAATTGAGTAAGAGATTAAAACTTTGTTTTTAACTCTAAAGTACAACAATACATTGTACTAGGCTGATTGAAATTACTTACTCAACATAAACATCACTTGGAGTGTTTTTGCACACCAAGTGTTTGACATATTGCTTGAACCAAAATTATCTTACTTATGTATCTAGTTTTGGTTTGATTTTGAATCATTGGAACTAGGAATCCTTACAACTGAAGTAAATAATTGATAAGTGTAGTTTGTGTTGTGATTCTATTTTTCCGAATTGTCATTAATCCATAGGCTTACATATATCCGGTTTTCTAATAACCGTTCGTTTTAGACTATATTTTTCCTCGGTCGCTTCCGCACTTAAAACATTTTTAAAACCAATTTTAAATTGGTAGCGCCGACTCAAATTTTAATTGGGGATCTATTCAACCCCCCCCCCCCCCCCCCTTCTAGATCCGTGCCATAGTCTAACACACAGCTCTAGTCGCTTCCCGCAAGCGCATATTGGTCGAGTGCGCTAAAACGGAGTTTGTCCAGGCAGGTGTCCGCTTCCCCAAGCCGACACCCCCCAAACCCAACGTGGACAAATCGAAGTTCTTCCGCTTCCACAAAAGCCACAGGCACGTTACGGAAGACTACATCCACCTCAAAGACGCTATTGAAATCTTGATCAAGGGCGGGCACCTGAAAAGGTACATTCGAGGAGGAGAAGCTCCGTGACAAGATGCTCCTGAGGCCAAGAGAGTCGAGGACCTCCCTTCTCCTGACGGTGACAACGGTCTGCAGGTTGCCCTCAGCGTCAGCCGACCTGAGGATTGGTTCACGCTCAGAGAATTCGGCCTCCCCGCCGAGCTTTATCTGTCCGACGAGCCTGTACGCCCCACCAACCGATGGGAGTATTTTCCGAAGGCCATGGTCATCTCCGGTAAAAAGGAAGTTTGAGGAACTCATCACCAGCAACTCCGACAAAAGGAGCACCCTCGACAAGTTTTGTGGTCGGTCCAACCCGATCACTTTCTACCTCGAGGAGCTCCCCGGGGGCTCCCCCAATTCAAACATCCCCCTCCTGATACGGGTACAGATGGCAAACTTCGATGTCAGACGTATCCTAGTCGATGGAGGAAGCTCGGTGGACATCATGTACACCCACCTTTTCACAACCCTCCAACTCGACGAGTCAAACCTGTCCCCCTACGTGGGTTCTGACCTCCATGGCTTCAACGGGACGACAACAAGGTCGTGGGGGTACGTGGAGTTAAAGGTTACCTTCGGGGAGAAAGAAACGGCCACGGAGATCAACGTCTGTTTCCTGGTCATTGAATGCCCATCCCTCTACAACTGTATCCTGGGCAGGACAACAATGGCCAAGCTCACCGCGGTGTCCTCCACCGTCCACCTAAAAATGAAGTACTACACTAGGCGTGAGGCCGTTGTCACCCTAAACAGCGACATTGAAGATGCTCGTAGATGCTTCGATGCTGCACTAAAAGGCCTAAGTACGATCGCCCCAGCGACCAAAAAGGTAGCGCCCACCACTACTCCGAAGAGTGAACCTAAGGATCTCGTCGGCTCGGTAGACCTCGACAGCCACTTCACCGAAGAGTCCGACCGCGAGGACGAAGCCAACGACACTCCTCCATCCAACGGGTAACCCATTCACCCAGCGCGCCCTATCCCAGACGGTGATTTCGAGATCGTGACCCTCGGGGACGAAGAGACTAGGACCGTGAAAATCGGGGCAGGACTGCCCGACCTGGCGAGGAAACAACTGAAGGCCTGCCTCCGTGAGAACGCGAATCTCTTCACCTAGAGCGCCGCGGAGATGCCCGGACTCGACCCTGAGGTTGCTTGCCATAAGCTCTCCATCAACCCGACCACCAATGTCGTAGTACAACATAGGCGTATGCAGTCCCCCGAAAAGTCGGCGGCTGCTGAAAAAGCTGTAAAAGACCTCCTAGAGGCAAATTTTATTTCGGAAGCCCGATATTCAACCTGGTTGTCCAATGTTATACTTGTTAAAAAGAGTAATGGAAAATGGCGCATGTGTGTTGATTACACCGATCTCAACCGGGCATGTCCTAAGGACGCCTACCCCTTCCTGAACATCAACAAGCTCGTCAACAACTCGGCGGGCTTCAAACTCTTGTCCTTTATGGACGCGTACTCGGGATACAACCAGATCCCCATGGACAAATGCAAAAAACAGAGCACGACCTTCATGACGGAGTCGGACAACTATTACTACAACGTAATGCCCTTCGGCCTAAAGAACGTCGGCGCCACATACCAACTGATGATGAACAAAGTCTTTCGGGAAGTGATTGGCGACATGCTCGAGGTGTATATGGACGACATGATTGTCAAGTCCTGCGCGGAAGTCGATAACACGGCTCACCTCAGAAAAGTCTTCGAAACAACGAGGAAATGAAGAATGCGCTTCAACCCGGAGAAATGTACCTTCGGGGTCCGAGTAGGGAAGTTCCTCGGCTTCTATCTGACCGAGCGAGGGATCAAAGAAAATCCGAACAAGTTCCGAGCTTTTTCGAAAATCACCACGCCGACCTCAAAGAAATCTATACAATCCCTCAACGGTGTACTCGCCTCGCTTTCCCGATTCATCGCCAAATCCGCACAGCACGCCCTCCCTTTCTTCAAGTTACTCATAAAGGAAGCCATGTTCGAATGGACAGAAGAATGCGAGCAAGCCCTCCATCACCTCAAACGCGTCCTGTCGGAACCGCCCATGCTGACAAGGCCTGAAGTCGGAGAAACCCTGTACCTGTACCTAGTTGTGGCAAACGAAGCTGTCAGCGTCATGTTGATCAGGGAAACCCCCGAGGGACAAAAACTAATCTACTTCACGAGCAAGACCCTCCACGGTCCCGAGGTGAGGTACCAACAGATCGAAAAGGACGCTTTGGCCCTCATCACCACCGCGCGACGCCTCCGACATTACTTCTTGGCCCACACCATTGTGTGCAGTACCGAGCAACCCGTCAAGCAGTTTCTCGGCTGACCGGACATGGCTGGACGGATGCTAAAGTGGTCGTTGGAACTATCCGAGTTCGACATCATCTACGAAGGAAGGAAATCCCTCAAAGCTCAAGTCCTGGCCGACTTTTTCGCCGAGATGACCCCCTCGACGGAGCCTACCCCAGGTAATCACAAGTGGACTATCTTCGTCGACGGCTCCTCAAACTCCTCGAGCAATGGCGCGGGCATCATCCTTGAAAATGAGGAAGGCGCCATTATAGATGTTTCTCTAACGCTAGCCTTTCCAACAATGAACAACTAGGCCGAGTACGAGGCATTCTTGGTCGGGCTTCACCTAGCGGTAGACCTCGGAGCTAAGGAAATAAGAATCTTCACGGACTCCCAACCGGTCGCCTCACAAGTACGGGGGGAGTATCAGGCGAAAAACAATAACCTGGCCGAGTACTTGGCCCTCATTACAGAAAAAATGCAAAGTTTTGACTCCGCGGAAGTTCAGCACGTTCCACGCGAGCAGAACACTCGAGCAGATATTCTCTAAAAACTAGGAAGCACCAAAAAGAGGGGCGGACACAAGTCGGTCATCCAGGAGATCCTATCACAGCAGAGCACGGGAAAGGCTAAAACACTGCTCGATGTTAGCTCCATAGGGGACATCGATTGTTGGATGACGTCGTTGCACGCCTACCTCAGCACAGGTCGCCTCCCCGCCGACCCCAAAGAGGCCAGCACGATCAAACGAAGGGCCTGCTCGTACGTCCTTCTCGAGGACAAATTGTACCGCAGAGGCTTCACAGTTCCCCTCCTCAAATGCATCAACAACTCTCAGGCCGCAGCCGTCCTGGAAGAGATCCACGAGGGCACTAACGCGCAGCACCTCGGAGGGTGGTCCCTGGCGAGAAAGGCCCTACGAGCGAGATACTACTGGCCGTCAATGCAGGAGGACGCAAGGGTGCACGTCAAGAAATACGAAAGATGTCAACGACATGGGGACATGCACCTCGCCCCACCAGGCGAGCTCAAATCCCTCTCCTCCCCTTGGTCGTTCGCCTGGTGGGGGGTGGATATCCTCGGTCCCTTCACCTTAGACTCGTATCAGAACAAATACTTGATCGTGGGTGTCGACTACTTCACCAAATGGATCGAGGCCGAAGCCCTCGCCAAAATCACGGCTCATAACATACTTCGATTCTACAAAAGGAACATCCTCGCAAGATTCGGTGTCCCACTCGCCATCGTCACCGACAACGACACGTAGTTCACCGACAAAAATTTTCAGGACTTCGTCACCAAACTCGGGACCAAGCATCACTTCACCTCGGTCGAACATCCTCAGACGAACGACCAAGCCGAGTCCGTAAACAGAGTGATACTCAGAGGACTAAAGCAACGACTCGGCGATGCCAAGAGAGCATGGGTTGAGGAATTCTACAGTGTACTATGGGCATACTGAACCAGGCCCCACTCGACCACGGGGGAAACACCATTCTGCCTCGGGGATAAACTACCCCCGGACAGACCGGAAAATCAAACCGGTTGACCGGCCAGTTCTCCACACTACCGGAAACAAGTATCGTCGAGCTACCATGTCCTCATCGTTGAGGGACCCCGCGCGCACGATGTACCAATCGGTCCCCTTGGTGAAATGCTTGTCGGTCCACTCCATGGGCACTTTCGGCAACATGACGGCTTCCCTCCGGCCATTCACTACCCGCTCCCCCTCCTCGTACAATGAGTAAATCCCTGCGAGGGTGATTGGGCTGACAACGAAGAAGTGCCCCTTGAAATCCCGAACAGAATCCATGTACGTCTTGAAAAGCTTGTTCAGTTGTTTGAAAGAAACCCAACCATGCCGATCGTTCACCATCTACCGTTGCAGATGGAAGAGGCGGAAGAACAGCGGCAACGTGGCCCCGACCTCCAAGAAACGGCAGACGATCTCGAACGCCCGTACAAAAGCTACGGGGTTTAGATGTAACTGCGAGGGGGCCAACCGCAGCCAGTCGAAGAGTCCGAGGTGAAAATCTGAAAACGGCAATCTGAGCCTGGCCTTCCGAAAGTAGAACTCATACATGACGAACCACATCCTTCCATACTTCGAGCATATACTGTGGTGTTCTCGAGGCCGGTAGACCTGCCAGTTCTGGGGATCATCTTCTCCCCTATCCTCCACGGTGGCGTAAGCTCCAACCGGATCACTAGCGAAATACGAGGGCATGGATAGAGGCTCGTCGGCCACCCACTCCTTGATAGAACGAACGCATTCGTCGGCGAGAGAAACGCCCGGCTCTTCATCCGCGACCATAGTCCCCGGGATATACGAAGACATGAACACCTGAAAAGCAGAAGGTAATGGTGAATTCGATGACAAAGATCAAATTCACCCTTCCACCGCAAGTCAAGTGAAAGGGTGACGAGGACAACCCCCGCGAGCAACGGTCGAAAAGCACCCGGGCATCCTCCTCGGGGGCTCATTCCCAATCCTCTCTTCTCCCCGAGGCACCTATCTGCCTAAGCTACTCACTCCCCCCGGGACGTTCAACCAGCCTATTGTCTCTCCCCGGCGCATTCATCGAAAGAAGCGTCTGCCCCCGGGAGCTTCAACTGCTCCTTCGCGTGTCCTCGGCGCCTTCATCTAAAAACCCTATAAAACACCGCATATAGCGGTGGAGGCACACCTCTCTCCTCGGGGCATTCAACATACCCCGACCCCAGTTTTGAGACAGACAAGAAAAATAAGAGAAAGGAGAAGAAAAACTTACTAGGTTGCGGTTAACGATGGAGTACGCGACGGTAGTCACGGCGGAGATGTCCAACGGAAGCGGAGCAACAGATCCTCGTGGTTGAAAGCAAGAATGGAGAAAGTGGAAAATAGACGGGGACTCACCTACTTATACCCCAGCACGGGACTCGAAGCGTCACTAGGCACTCGACTACCCTAGGGTAGCCGCCCTCATACCATCCAACGCATGACACGTGGCGAAGGCTGACAGTCGCGTCCCTTCACATCTCCCCGCCAACATGTGTCCTCAACCCCCGGACACCCGATGATGAGGAAGGACTCACGCGCACGCGTCCTTGCAGAGTACGAGCCGGAGGATTCTCTCCTCGGGCTAACCTTTCCTCCCCGGCACAACGTCATCAAGTCCTCGCTCCCTCCCTTGGAGATACGACTTAGGGCGTGGATAGAGGCTCGTCGGCCACCCACTCTTCGATAGAACGAACGCATTCGTCGGTGAGAGAAGCTCCCGACTCTTCATCCGCGACCATAGTCCCCGGGATCTACGAAGACATGAACACCTGAAAAGCAGAAGGTAATGGTGAATTCGATGACAAAGATCAAATTCACCCTTCTACCGCAAGTCAAGTGAAAGGGTGACGAGGACAGCCCCCGCGAGCAACGGTCGAAAAGCACCCGGGCATCCTCCCCGGGGGCTCATTCCTAATCCTCTCTTCTCCCCGAGGCACCTATCCGCCTAAGCTACTCACTCCCCCCGGGACGTTCAACCAGCCTATTGTCTCTCCCCGGCGCATTCATCGAAAGAAGCGTCTGCCCCCGGGAGCTTCAACCGCTCCTTCGCATGTCCTCGGCGCCTTCATCTAAAAACCCTATAAAACACCGCATATAGCGGTGGAGGCACACCTCTCTCCTCGGGGCATTCAACATACCCCGACCCCAGTTTTGAGACAGATAAGAAAAATAAGAGAAAGGAGAAGAAAAACTTACTAGGTTGCGATTAACGATGGAGTACGCAGCGGTAGTCACGGCGGTGATGTCCAACGGAAGCGGAGCAACAGATCCTCGTGGTTGAAAGCAAGAATGGAGAAAGTGGAAAATGGACGGGGACTCACCTACTTATACCCCAGCACGGGACTCGAAGCGTCACTAGGCACTCGACTACCCTAGGGTAGCCGCCCTCATAGCCATCCAACGCATGACACGTGGCGAAGGCTGACAGTCGCGTCCCTTCACATCTCCCCGCCAACATGTGTCCTGAACCCCCGGACACCCGATGATGAGGAAGGACTCACGCGCACGCGTCCTTGCAGAGTACGAGCCGGAGGATTCTCTCCTCGAGCTAACCTTTCCTCCCCGGCACAACGTCATCAAGTCCTCGCTCCCTCCCTTGGAGCTACGACTTAGGGCGTGGATAGAGGCTTGTCGGCCACCCACTCCTCGATAGATCGAACGCATTCGTCGGCGAGAGAAACGCCCGGCTCTTCATCCGCGACCATAGTCCCCGGGATCTACGAAGACATGAACACCTGAAAAGCAGAAGGTAATGGTGAATTCGATGACAAAGATCAAATTCACCCTTCCACCGCAAGTCAAGTGAAAGGGTGACGAGGACAACCCCCGCGAGCAACGGTCGAAAAGCACCCGGGCATCCTCCTCGGGGGCTCATTCCCAATCCTCTCTTCTCCCCGAGGCACCTATCTGCCTAAGCTACTCACTCCCCCCGGGACGTTCAACCAGCCTATTGTCTCTCCCCGGCGCATTCATCGAAAGAAGCCTCTGCCCCCGGGAGCTTCAACCGCTCCTTCGCGTGTCCTCGGCGCCTTCATCTAAAAACCCTATAAAACACCGCATATAGCGGTGGAGGCACACCTCTCTCCTCGGGGCATTCAACATACCCCGACCCCAGTTTTGAGACAGACAAGAAAAATAAGAGAAAGGAGAAGAAAAACTTACTAGGTTGCGATTAACGATGGAGTATGCGACGGTAGTCACGGCGGAGATGTCCAACGGAAGCGGAACAACAGATCCTCGTGGTTGAAAGCAAGATTGGAGAAAGTGGAAAATGGACGGGGACTCACCTACTTATACCCCAGCACGGGACTCGAAGCGTCACTAGGCACTCGACTACCCTAGGGTAGCCGCCCTCATAGCCATCCAACGCATGACACGTGGCGAAGGCTGACAGTCGCGTCCCTTCACATCTCCCCGCCAACATGTGTCCTCAACCCCCGGACACCCGATGATGAGGAAGGACTCACGCGCACGCGTCCTTGCAGAGTACGAGCCAGAGGATTCTCTCCTCGGGCTAACCTTTCCTCCCCGGCACAACGTCATCAAGTCCTCGCTCCCTCCCTTGGAGCTACGACTTAGGGCGTGGATAGAGGCTCGTCGGCCACCCACTCCTCGATAGAACGAACGCATTCGTCGGCGAGAGAAGCGCCCGGCTCTTCATCCGCGACCATAGTCCCCGGGATCTACGAAGACATGAACACCTGAAAAGCAGAAGGTAATGGTGAATTCGATGACAAAGATCAAATTCACCCTTCCACCGCAAGTCAAGTGAAATAGTGACGAGGACAGCCCCCGCGAGCAACGGTCGAAAAGCACCCGGGCATCCTCCCCGGGGGCTCATTCCTAATCCTCTCTTCTCCCCGAGGCACCTATCCGCCTAAGCTACTCACTCCCCCCGGGACGTTCAACCAGCCTATTGTCTCTCCCCGGCGCATTCATCGAAAGAAGCGTCTGCCCCCGGGAGCTTCAACCGCTCCTTCGCGTGTCCTCGACGCCTTCATCTAAAAACCCTATAAAACACCACATATAGCGGTGGAGGCACACCTCTCTCCTCGGGGCATTCAACATACCCCGACCCCAGTTTTGAGACAGACAAGAAAAATAAGAGAAAGGAGAAGAAAAACTTACTAAGTTGCGATTAACGATGGAGTACGCGGCGGTAGTCACGGCGGTGATGTCCAACAGAAGCGGAGCAACAGATCCTCGTGGTTGAAAGCAAGAATGGAGAAAGTGGAAAATGGACGGGGACTCACCTACTTATACCCCAGCACGGGACTCGAAGCGTCACTAGGCACTCGACTACCCTAGGGTAGCCGCCCTCATAGGTATCCAACGCATGACACGTGGCGAAGGCTGACAGTCGCGTCCCTTCACATCTCCCCGCCAACATGTGTCCTCAACCCCCGGACACCCGATGATGAGGAAGGACTCACGCGCACGCGTCCTTGCAGAGTACGAGCCGGAGGATTCTCTCCTCGGGCTAACCTTTCCTCCCCGGCACAACGTCATCAAGTCCTCGCTCCCTCCCTTGGAGCTACGACTTAGGGCGTGGATAGAGGCTCGTCGGCCACCCACTCCTTGATAGAACGAACGCATTCGTCGGCGAGAGAAACGCCCGACTCTTCATCCGCGACCATAGTCCCCGGGATCTACAAAGACATGAACACCTGAAAAGCAGAAGGTAATGGTGAATTCGATGACAAAGATCAAATTCACCCTTCCACCGCAAGTCAAGTGAAAGGGTGACGAGGACAGCCCCCGCGAGCAACGGTCGAAAAGCACCCGGGCATCCTCCCCGGGGGCTCATTCCTAATCCTCTCTTCTCCCCGAGGCACCTATCCTCCTAAGCTACTCACTCCCCCCGGGACGTTCAACCAGCTTATTGTCTCTCCCCGGCGCATTCATCGAAAGAAGCGTCTGCCCCCGGGAGCTTCAACCGCTCCTTTGCGTGTCCTCGGCGCCTTCATCTAAAAACCCTATAAAACACCGCATATAGCGGTGGAGGCACACCTCTCTCCTCGGGGCATTCAACATACCCAGACCCCAGTTTTGAGACAGACAAGAAAAATAAGAGAAAGGAGAAGAAAAACTTACTAGGTTGCGATTAACGATGGAGTACGCGGCGGTAGTCACGGCGGAGATGTCCAACGGAAGCGGAGCAACAGATCCTCGTGGTTGAAAGCAAGAATGGAGAAAGTGGAAAATGGACGGGGACTCACCTACTTATACCCCAGCACGGGACTCGAAGCGTCACTAGGCACTCGACTACCCTAGGGTAGTCGCCCTCATAGCCATCCAACGCATGATACGTGGCGAAGGCTGACAGTCGCGTCCCTTCACATCTCCCCGCCAACATGTGTCCTCAACCCCCGAACACCCGATGATGAGGAAGGACTCACGCGCACGCGTCCTTGCAGAGTACGAGCCGGAGGATTCTCTCCTCGGGCTAACCTTTCCTCCCCGGCACAACGTCATCAAGTCCTCGCTCCCTCCCTTGGAGCTACGACTTAGGGCGTGGATAGAGGCTCGTCGGCCACCCACTCCTCGATAGAACGAATGCATTCGTCGGCGAGAGAAACGCCCGGCTCTTCATCCGCGACCATAGTCCCCGGGATCTACGAAGACATGAACACCTGAAAAGCAGAAGGTAATGGTGAATTCGATGACAAAGATCAAATTCACCCTTCCACCGCAAGTCAAGTGAAAGGGTGACGAGGACAGCCCCCGCGAGCAACGGTCGAAAAGCACCCGGGCATCCTCCTCGGGGGCTCATTCTTAATCCTCTCTTCTCCCCGAGGCACCTATCCGCCTAAGCTACTCACTCCCCCCGGGACGTTCAACCAGCCTATTGTCTCTCCCCGGCGCATTCATCGAAAGAAGCTTCTGCCCCCGGGAGCTTCAACCGCTCCTTCGCGTGTCCTCGGCGCCTTCATCTAAAAACCCTATAAAACACCACATATAGCGGTGGAGGCACACCTCTCTCCTCGGGGCATTCAACATACCCCGACCCCAATTTTGAGACAGACAAGAAAAATAAGAGAAAGGAGAAGAAAAACTTACTAGGTTGCGATTAACGATGGAGTACGAGGCGGTAGTCACGACGGAGATGTCCAACGGAAGCGGAGCAATAGATCCTCGTGGTTGAAAGCAAGAATGGAGAAAGTGGAAAATGGACGGGGACTCACCTACTTATACCCCAGCACGGGACTCGAAGCGTCACTAGGCACTCGACTACCTTAGGGTAGCCTCCCTCATAGCCATCCAACGTATGACACGTGGCGAAGGCTGACAGTCGCGTCCCTTCACATCTCCCCGCCAACATGTGTCCTCAACCCCCGGACACCCGATAATGAGGAAGGACTCACACGCACGCGTCCTTGCATAGTACGAGCCGGAGGATTCTCTCCTTGGGCTAACCTTTCCTCCCCGGCACAACGTCATCAAGTCCTCGCTCCCTCCCTTGGAGCTACGACTTAGGGGGCTCCTGTTTTGGCCTTGGCCCCGGCTTGACCGGGCAGGCCCATCCCAATGGTGTTCTGTCAAGCCCAATCCAGCTTGGCCCACATCCGTCGAGCACAGGTTTCACGCCGGGCAGGCAATGGCCCCTCGGCGGGCAGGACCTTCTCCCTTGTCGAGCAGAACAACTTGTCTTTCACACGTTCTCCACGTGCACCCCTCAGCGGGGACACATCATTAATCAACTGCCCACCTCCGAAAGAGAAGGACAACCCACTCTCCGGAGTTCACGGAGCAGTTGAACTAGGGCGAAGACCACATTCTGGTCTTCACTATGCCACGTAAGCCCTAACAGTCACTTGGGTTGGGCCTGACCATCCAGCCCAACTCAAATGACCGTTGGCCCTGCGCTGGGGTCTCTCTATAAATACCCTCTTTCACAAGAGGGTCGGGTATTCAATTCTTACCATTTTTCTGTATTTGCTATCACTCTGTCCAAACACTTACTTTGGCATCAAAGTGCTTTGCAGGTACACCCCCCATCTCCCTTTCACAACACCGGTGAGCAGGTAGCAGATCAACAGCGTGTGGCAAGTCCTTGGTCCCCTTTTGATCATGTCAGATCAAATACTTTGAATATAAATAATTATGAGGGGGATAATTCAGTTATTAAAATGAATGACCAAATCATTGGTCATAAAAGTGAATTGATTAGTGGCAAACAGGAAAATAAAATAGAACCAAATAACATGGGGGGAGTATTAATGGCTACGTCGGGAGTGGAAAACAAAGATGTGGGAGAATCAACAAGCAATAATGGGAATGTTGGGGGAAATCAACAGAAAGTGGGGGACAAAAAAGCAAAACAACATGATAAACCCAATAAAAGGTAGTTACGTGAAAACATAAAAAAAAAAAAAGGTAAAGAAAGAGAGTGCGGTGGTAGGAATTAAAAAAGGGGTTTTTAAAGCACATGGTGTAACACCCTTATATACCCCAAAATAATAATCGGATATTTTAATTTGAAAACATAACCCCAAGGGTGTCACACACATCAAAACACATAACCTGCTTCGTAACACGGGTTGCCACATAAATAAATTCAAATGCACATATTTATACCAGGGATGTTACACGACATCCAACACATCTGATTTTGGTCAAGTACTTATATGATAAGGCATTTAGCATCTGTCCTCGCATGCTCACCCGAGATTTTACGGTATCATCGCAGCGGAATCACTAATAAACATGCAACAATAGTTTGTAACTCAAGACATTAAGTCTCAAGATTTTCAACTTAATAGCATAGTCAAAAGAGTATGGCAATCAACTCAAAACAATTTAAAATTCTCAACAACACAAAAAGTTTGTAACGTCAACAATAATGACACAAAAATCAAACTAAGCGTTTATCTCAACCCGATGTTACATGATCAGAGCAAGGGATCACTAAATAAAAGCGATAAACTACAGAAGTCACTCCAATGTTATCTTCCACTTACTCTAGCAATGCTACCCCCGAGTATCTGCATGATGCCAATATAAAGGAAACATTCAAACAGAAGGGGTGAGAATACGATTCAATAATAATGGTAAAAGAAAATCGGAAGTAGATTAATCTAACAACATCACACACAAAATACAACAACATAGGCATAACAAGTATTCTCATCCACACAACATAACATCAAAATAATCATCAAATGCAACACAAATACAAATGTATTCCACAACTGACTCAACATGCATGTGGTACCAAATTATGAACACTTAGGTCAATTTCACTCCACAATCCCCACTATAGGATCGATTCCCTCTTGGAATCGGAGCACACCAAAATCGCTATCATCACCATAGGCAACGCTTCACTAATTCTTCAATAGAATTAGCTACTCGCACTTGATCCCCATCATAGGATCAAGGCTCACCAAAATTGGGCCGAGGTCCATACACCATGATGCATGAATTCACAATAACATGCAATATCACCAAAATACTCATCAAATTTATCACTAAAATAATCATCAAAATAATCACCAAAATTATAACTAAAATAATCACCAAAATTATCACCAAATTTTAGTTCAAGAGTATAATCAAAATTGTCATCTAAAATTATAACTTGAGAGAGTTCTCAAGGAACTCTAAACAACTCTACATCAATCCTTACGACTCTGAAACAATTCTTAAGTGTTCAAAAATACTCTACTGGAAACTCTTATTTATAAAGATAATTCTTATGGACTCAACTGACAACTCTAACAACTCTAATAAACTTAAATTATAGTTGGCCGAACAATCCAATTATTTATCTCTAACTCAGAACTTCAAAAACATATTATACTAATAATACTACATTAACATTATTATTATTATTATTATTATTATTATTATTATTATTATTTTATTATTATTATTATTATTATTATTATTAATTATTATTATTATTATTATTATTATTATTATTATTATTATTATTATTATTATATTAATAATATACTATGCTAATGAAATATGTTACTTATATATACATATATGCATGCCAGTAACATAAAAACAAGTAACAATTTCTATATGTTTGCAAACAGCCGTAACGGTGTTTGACGAAAACTACAGTAATAATGAAACAAATTATCTCCAAAGGAATTGAAAGTAATCATTAGAAACATATTATATATTAACCGAATCATGTGAAGCATATATATTAGCCGAAACCAAGTGAAGCATATTATATATTAACCGAATCAAGTGAAACAAATCATCAAAAGCATATATTAACAGAATTTTCAGCCTGGCCTACCTTAGATTTCCATCAAGCACTCTATTAAAGGTTAAGAGAATCTTTCTACTCTTTCATGATATCCTTATTATTAAATCAAATTTTCACTCAGACCTTAGATTTCCAGCAAGCACTCTAAACTCTTCAATAATGATATCCCTACTTCTTTTTAATTAGGCTATTCTCCTTTTATCCTCAACTTATCTTTATTTTCCTCATAATATCCTTACTCCTCTTACTAACTCTAATTGACGAATATTTCTATTTATCTTAATATTTATTCTAATAAATCAATTCTCCATAAAACTCTATTATTTCCCTTATTTTTCTATAACATTTGATTTTTCAACTAAATCTCACAATTTTATTTTATTCTACTAAATTAATTAATTCAAATCAAAATACTATCTATTTTAATAATTAATTAAAATTCTCATTAATTAAAAAAGAGAGTCAAACTCTTACTCTCTATATACCTCTACTTCAAAGACACTTATTTGTACAGTCACATAACATTTAATTTAAAACATCAATTAATTAAATAAAAATAAAAATAATTCAAATTAAATTAATTAATTGAATTTGAGGTGTTATACATAAGACTTAGAAACAAGAAACAAGGAGTGGGCCATATTGCTGAAATTGTGGGAGACAACAACATTAAAGGTTGGATTTTCAACATGGCAGGTGTCAAAAGTACAGAAAGTGAAAAAAGGCCTACAACAAAGTATGAGAAAATAGTGGAAAATATGAGAGAGGCTTGCATGAACGAGGATCAAATTAATAAGATTGACCAGAAGAGTTTAAAGAAATTAATATCCCTAAACCACCCGATGAGGAGAAAAATATTAACTTGAATAATAGTTTCAATCAAAACAAGCCAGAGGAAGATCTCTTGTAGTAAGTTGATCAATATATATATATATATATATATATATATATATATATATATATATATATATATATATATATATTAGATTTTGTTTTTCTAAAAAATTTAGTGCAATTTCTAAACAAAATTAAATTTCTTTCACTTTTTTAGTACTTAATACTTTGGCCTTTTTTTAGGTTATTCAATGTTTTTGAATTAAATTTTTTTCACAAATAATTGTTTTGATCAAGATAAATACATAAATGTATAGAAAATAACTTATACAGTCCAACAATTTAAAATAAATAAAACTGAAAATTTTAATTGTAACATTTTTTTGGATTTTATTGTAAAATTGATAAATTATATATATTCTATACCTATATATATAAAGGGAATATAAAAATTGGAGTGACTCTTTTATTGTTCCAAATTTATCTTTGGGTTTATTATTGTATCTTGCATGACTTTTCAATTTATTTTTTTATTTATTTGAAAAATATAAATAGATAATATTTATTTCTATTTTTGCTAATTCTTTAAGTAGTTGGCATGTGTTGTGTTGAGTGAAGTGCTGCTGGGTGATCTTTTCAAATCATTAATTAATAAGATGGAGGAAGCAATAAATTAACATATTACTTTTCTTTAACATAATAGTTTATGGTATTTTGTTTGTTTGGAGACATTCTAAAAGAAATTTGAGAAGGAAAAAATCAAAAATTTAATAAATGTATGAATCCATATCCTATACTTTGTACACAAATAAATTAAATTTCAATTAAATTTTAAAAAAATACCATTAATATTTTGACGCATATGCATAATATAAAAAGCAGATAAATGGGCACGGGAGTGCCGTTTAGACGCTAGTTTAAATAAAGTTTATATTATAATTTAAAGTAAGGTATTATTCTTCCTCTGTGGAGTTTTAAGTCCAACAAATTTCATAAGAGCCTAATTCTTATTTAAGGACTAACCGTCTCATGAGGAAAACAACTTCCGACAAGAGATATTTCTTAAATATATTACTACCTTTTAATAATAGTAGATTTAATATTTTGCCAACTAACTTTAGAATTTTTCTTCAAAGTATAAATTACGATTTGTGAAAAAATATAGTCAATGGTCCGATTTACCCTACTCATCAAATAAATGATGAAGCAGTGGATGAACCATATTCCCTTTGGACTAAAGAGGAAAAAAGAAAGATATAGATAGATCTTAAAACAAATAACTTTATAAAAATGTCTCAAGATGATAATAAACATTATGATGCCCACTACTGTAAAACTGCCAAGGAAATGTGGGATGCTCTTAAAAGGATATACGGAGATTTTTCAAGTATATAACAATAAAAGATGAACACACGAGGCAAAGAAGATAATGATACCCATCATAAATGTTTTTCTAATTTTAGAAATATTGGAAATTTTGTTGGGAACAAAATTACTAACAAATATCTAAGAATTAAATATTTGAAATTTAATATAATCCTTAAATCAAAAGATGGGAGCCTTCATGAGTTTCAGGAAAATCAAGAAAGAAGAAAAATTTAGAAAAGTTGAACGATCTAGTTCCACTGCTCAAAGATGAAGGAATCAAAACTAAAGAATCATCTTCATCTTACTCCTATTATAGAACCCAAGTGCAATCCTTTGAAAGAACACACTCAGTAGTTAAACGATCTTCGAAAGATTCAACATCAAATGAATGACCCTCGTGTTCAAAGAATTACAAAGAAAATAAAGAAGTTTCTTTAATACTTAAACAAAGAAGAAGAGAAGAAACATCAACCTCAGGGAGAAATATGGAAAAATACTCTTCAAATGAAGAAGATGAAATCTGCTTAAAGGTATCCTACGAGGGAGATATTGTTACAGGTATCAAACCATCTTATGCACAATTGTTTATAATGAGTGGCCAATTAGTGAAGGAAAATAATAAACTAAGAGAGTGTATCATAGGTCTTAAGGAATCCTTAAGGTATCTTAATAAAATCAACAATCCATTCAACATAGAAATAATTAAGCTTAAAAATTCCAAAGAAGAATGTAAGCGGCGTGACTCCTTTATAAAAGAAGTAACCAGACTTCGTGAAACCTTAGTAAAGTTTACCCAAGAAAAAGAAAAGTTTGACCTAATTCTTTATGATCAAAATCCTTCCTTAAATAAAAATAGAATAGGATTTAAAAGGGATAGAAAACCTAGGAAAGGTGTAGATCAAAAGGGCAATAAGCATCCAGCTTATAAATTCACACGCTCTAAGGGAATGAGATACTTATAACATTTTTGTTTTGATAAATTAAAAGAATCTAAAGATAATCAACTTAGAACCTGGGCCCAAAGAGATATGGACACCAAAGGTGAAACCTTAGTGTTCTGCAAGTATGATTTACAACTTGGAGTTTTGACGATTATCAATAAATCCATGCAAAGCTTGGTATACTTCATAAGTATACAATTTTTACGAAGTCTCTGATTTAAGGATAAAATGATGTTGGCAAGTGATAATAGTTGCGATCAAGACTAACCTTTGTTGATCTTGCCTTTTGATTATTTCCAGTATGACTTGCCTGTGTAGGTACTTCATTTGTTGTTATATCTTGGTTCTTGTGTAGAACAATTTGTTTGTTCTTCTTACAGGTCCTAGCGTTATGACCATACTCCAAACATGTCTTACATATATGAGTAGTATTAGTTCTTTGCCACTTGGTTGCATTTGATTCATCAGGTTGCCTTCTTCTAAGTTTTTTTGGCCACCCTGGGCCTCTTTTGAACATGGGTGGTTAAATTACTGGATCATTGGTTTTGGGTTACTAATTTTGGACATTCAAAGGAGTGATAACTTCCTCATAACATTTGACATAATTTAACTTGTAATAACACTTACAGACATAATCAATGGGATCATCAACTTTCCTATGGATTGCAGCAACTGCATGCCTACGTGGAATTCCAATGAGATCCCAAAAATTACATGAACATGTTTGATTAGCCAAATCAACCATAAAACTAACATTAAACATGCCATGGGTAACTTGGAATGTCAATTGTCCAGCATAAGTTGTTGTCCAACTCACACTATTTTCAATCTCTCTATCCAATCTCTTAAGTGGTTTTGACATGATCTTACCCTTATATTGTCGCTACATTAAAAATGACACAAAGTCGCCACCAAATTTTATTTATCCTAAAGAGGGAAAGAGAAATATAGATAAAACCTTTAGGAAAAGAACGTGGTCATCATAACCATATTCTGGGTTCAGAAGTCGGTTATGTGAGGGGAAGATATTAGCACCCCCTCACATCCATCATATTGAATGGGAACCATCTAAGTTGTTTAAACTCGAATGAGTGTTCTAATCTAAAAGTCTACTTGCTAAAGGTTTAATTGCTAAAGGGATAAAGGGTTGGTTTTTTATTAGAGTGCTGGCCAAGGATTGGGGTCCTTGTGCCTACGTATTCTCAACAACAATGAGAAATTAGAGCGTCCGTAGTTCGTGGGACTTCGGGAGAAAACTAGGAAGTTTGCTCACTAGGATTTCACAATCCTATACCTACGTATTCTCAACAAGTATAAGAAATTAGAGCATCTGTAGTTCAGACTATGGTTTATTGGTATTTTTTATGGGCAACGCTAACGTTCGCGTTCTAGCAGTTAGGTGTTTTTCCGCTCGTTGTCTAGAGTCTTACACGTTACCTATTTGCGGTAGAACGAAAGTAACATGTCCCTTTTGAAAAGGTTTTTGAGGGGAATCCCGAAGGATGAAAAAGATTTGGATTTGTGGAAGTGTTTTTGTTATGGTTTTGAAAATGGTTTGAGATGCGTGTTGTACTAAACTCTATGGGTAGAGGTGAATATTTTGAGTCTATCAAGACGAGTGTCTTGTGCTCAAAATATTCAGAATGAGTGTAAGAGAAGCTCTATTCTCACTCCTTCTCCACCACGAACTACACGCATCATGTTTATTAAGTGTTTTTTTATTAAGAAAAGATTTTGGATGCAAAAAGAAAGGAAAATCTAGGGGAACTGAATCTTAAACGTTGTCATGCAAAAATGGTCCTAAGATCCTAAAATCTATCATACTCCAAACTTAATCAAAAATTAAGTTGAACTAGGAGATCCTAAGGGAACATGCGAACATATAAACAAGCAAATAATTGAGACATAGTTCGAGACGTCGATTTATCAAAAGAGGACACACAAATAGAATCAAACGAAAAATAAATCAATATGACATAACAAAAGATGCAGAAGATATGAACAAGAGAATAGTCAGAAAAAGAATCGAAATCATGAGATATCAGTAAAGAAATCTAAATTACAAACTCGCAAAGTTAAGAATCGACTTGATTAAAGGAAGTAAAAAATAAAAATCTATATAGTCAAAAATGAATCCTAAATAATTACATTCTAAACATGAATAAAAATTAACATGATTACAATCGCTTATGCATTCTGCATAAGACTTTTACACTTGCTTAGACCCAAGGTCTAAGACTTCTGCTCAAGCTCCTTACGCGAGACTTCCTACTCAGGTTCCACATACCCGAGACTTCCTTGCTCATGCCCTCAGACCCAAGACTTCTGCTTCAAGTCCCATAAAACACGCCTCCACTTGCACCACTCCAGGCAAGACTTACTGCTACGCTTCCATGTAGTGAGCATTCCTAATCAAGCCCCTCAGGCCCAAGACTTCTGCTCAAGGTTCCATGAAACGAGCCTCCGCTTACACCACCCCTAGCTAATACTTACTATTATGCTTTCATGAACCAAGCTATCCTACTCTAGCCATATTGGCTCAAGACTTTCCTGCTCAATCAATCTAATTAATTAAGACTTTTTATGCTCAAGCACATGGCAAGAGACTTACGTGGCTCAGGTGTCTTGGCTCGATACTTCCTTGCTTGTATCCCAATAATATAAGACTTATGCTCAATTAATCCACTTGATTAATACTTTCACATCTCAAACACATAGCAAGATACTTACGTGGCTCAAGCATCTTGGCTCGATGCTTCCTTGCTTGTATGCCAATAATACAAGAATTTTATCTGAACTGTTGAACAAGCTCACCAAAATAGAGAACAAGGTATACAAGATACAAGTATCAGAGGTACAAGAAATCATCGTAACAAAGACCTAAAGATCTTAAGATTTCTAAGATATACAACGTGTAATAAATCTTAAGGCTTTTACGATTACAACCTACATCAGAAAAATTGGCATACACATTGAGTTAATAATTTCTAATCTTGTTACTCTTTATTCTGGTTAATCCTTGCTAAAGATTCAGTTTGAACCTTCAGCCATATTTATAGCCTTTTCAGGAACTAGCAGTTGAGAAGGTAACTTGATCAAGAGTCTTTTTTGTTACTCCATAGTACAAAAGTCGTTAAAGATAGATACACCAGAAGATCTTAATATAATGTGTATCCTATTTAACTTTTGAGTCTTCAAGAAATTTTGTACAATTAGAGCCGTTGATAATAGATATCCATAAAACATATCAGCCTTTCTTGAGCCTTGTAATTTGTAGACTCTAGCTGACAAACTGATTTGACAATACAACTTGTTTTCTGAAGTACAAACAGCTTCAACTTTATCACCATCTCTGAATGGAACCAGAAGCCAATTTGAATTTACTAAGTGTAGAGACAAAAGAGTTGCTTCTTCTAATGTTGAGGCCTTCAGCTTCAGAGTCTTCGCCAGACATCACTTGGCAAATGTTCTTCAGATTTCGCCACCAAAAGTTATTAATGCAGCAACTCTCAAAGTGTGTTTAATGTAGAACATATTCTGATAATAATATTTACATGTATAAGAACCTGCACACATGTAACACACATCAAATAAACTATTATCCTTTCAATACTTTGTTATTATCAAAACCAAAAAAAAATATGTCATGAACAAATCTTGTTCTAACAAAATATTGCAAGGAATTGCTAAAGCGCTTTGGCATGGAAGATGCAAAGTCTATTGATACACCTATGACTACAAACGGTAATCTGGAAAAAGATACAAATGGTAACGATATAAATGTGAAGAAATATATAGGTATGATTGGCTTTCTTCTATATTTCACCGCATCTAGGCCTGATATCATGTTTAACGTGTGCATGTGTGCCCGTTATCAATTGACTCCTTAAGAAACCCATTTAAAAGCCGTAAAATGTACTCTTAGGTATCTTCATGGTACCTATCAATATGGGCTTTGGTATTCTAAGGGAAGCGATTGTACCTTGGTTGGATACACCGAATCTGATTTTTCCGATTGCAAATCGGATAGGAAGAGCACTAATGGAACTTGCCACATGTTTTCAAATGCTTTAGTAAGTTGGAATAGCAAGAACCAAGTTTTTTTTGCTTTGTCAACCGCTGAGGCGTAATATGTTGCGGGCGGTAGTTTTTGTGCCCATATCTTCTTGCTTAAGCAACAATTACTTGATTTTGCTATAAACTTACAACGTATTCCATTATGTGCGATAACACTAGCTTATCAATCTAACCAAGAAAGGGTGCTACATTCTCGCACTAAGCATATTAAGATATTTCACCATTTCCTACACGAACATGTTGAAAAAGGCAATATCGTATTCGAACATGTTGATAACAAACTTCAACTTGCCAATATTTTCACAAAACCACTTACGAGCGAGCCATTTTTCAACATACGAATGGAATTAGGGATACTCGACATCTCTAATCTTGCATAGCATATGATTCATTGCATGAACTTTATATACTTTTTCTCTAACTTTCATTCGAAGTTTCATCATATGAGAGTGCATTGTCTATCAATCTACATGAGAGGTAATATTGTTCTTTTTCCTTTACCTTACTTAGTAAGTCTCTAAATTTTACTTGTTGCTAGTGTTCCATAATGACTAATATTCTTGATGTATGAAGTAGTCCGTCAATATTCACTTCCAAACATTTCTATTAATATATGTCAATTATATGTGTATAGTGTTATTGTGTTGTTCCTTCTATATGCTTGAAATATACTCTTGGTGCATTTGACTTGTTATATATTCTCACATGATCATTGGTTGAACATGTTATGATGTTAAATAAATTCTTGTTGTATGTCATTATTATGATAACATCTTTGTTTTTGGTTTGAGTGGTGATAACTTCGTGTATTTCTGTGCTAGAGCACATGCATGTGCAGCATTTTGGGAGCACCAAAAGTATATGTCACGTAATCGTGTGACTTTTGTAACAACTCAAGAATTTGTGATTGTGTTGTATTCGTTCATGTTCTTGTTATATTATTTGGAATTATGTGTAATAATTGTGTTCTATTGTTACTTTATATGCTTGTATTTATGTTTAGGCATTCTTAGTCAATGTGTATATCATTCTATGTGAGTATTATCGTGTTAATAGTCCCCTCTTTGCAAATTGCCTCTGTGTAGTATTTTGATTTATATGTGGTTATTTATACTTCTCATAGTTTGCTTGTTCTCTTTTTGATGTTGTCAAAGGGGGAGAAGTATATACAAGTTAAATTAGGATACACATATTTAGGGGAGTCTTCTTTAAGACAACAACGTCGCGAAACACATTGTCTCGTGTTTTGCCATCATAAAAAAGGGGGAGTGTGTGAGTGCTTTTGGATTTTGAGTGATGTCAAAACTATGATAGTGTAGCGTTATGTATATTGGAAGATATCCTCTCAGTCTATATGAGCATCTTAGTATTATGAAAAATTCAAGTAAGTTGGAACATAAGATTGCATTAAAAAACATCTTTTTGAGTGATCAAGCCCTTTTAGGTCGACACATGCATAAATAGGCCGACCTATACGACTTTCAGATTTAGTATAGATCGGCATATAACATTTTAAGTCGGCTCACATGGATCAATATTGAAGCATGTAGCTTTTATCCACATGTCGCCTCATATAGGTCGACCTGTAGGTGACATATAATCTTCACAGGCTGACCTGAGACCTTGATAGGCCGACCTGATTTCTTTGACAGGCCGACCTATACAATTTTCCATCTTAAAAAATTTCATTTTTGCTCCAACTTATTGCATTCCATTTGCTCATTTTCTTCACATACTTATATATGCCCATACACACACCTTTTTCTAGCAAGGACTAGTGAATTACCTAAAAGAAACCATATTACAAAGCATTCACATCATCTTCAACCTTTCTTTTATGCATACACGCAATTGAACTACACATAATCATTTTTCAATTGGGTGACCATCTAGATTAGGGTTGATAACATCCAATTAGGTTAGTGTAACCGAGAACATTAGGTTGGGATCTTTGTGTGTTTAAAATAAGAAAATCAAGGTGAGATTTTCCTTAAAGAACATTGGGATTTGAAGGTTTTGGACAAGATCATGTCAACACATATTCGACTGAGTGAAGGCATTATGACAGGGTAGTTTCCTTACAAGGGAATAACGTGAGACAGTGAATCGTGTTTAGGAATCTTGGGTTTAACAAGTGTGTGCTCGGGAAAATCAGTGGATTGTAATTGTATTGTTGATGACTTGATCAAGTTTTGATCAAGGGTTTGGAAGTGGTTGAATCAACAATAAACCATATGATTTGTGGGGTTATAGTTCTTCATCTCTTGTATAAACATTTTTGCAAAGATAAAGTTAATTGTAAGTATCTCAATTTGATTTCGGATTGAGGGAAGACATAGCCATAGTGAGGCCGATTGGGGAACTACCTAAATAAATTTTTATGTCTTTTTATCGTTTTATCTCTCTTTAATTGTGGTTCTTGCAAATTATCAATTTCATTGTTGTTTCGATTAATTTGATTGGAAATTATTTTCAACTATCTTTTAATATGTTGTTTATATAATCACAATCACTTTGATTGTGATTGGCTTTTAATATCAACAAAACAAATAGAATTTCCAAACATAATCAATCGCACACAAAGTGTTTGATAAATTGTCTTTGAGTATTTTTATCGCTTTGTGTTCATTGGAAATAAGTTTTACGAATAGCTTTGCATTTGATTGATCAGCGAATTAATATTTGTTTAAAAAATTGTGTTCATTATCATTCCATCAGTTTTCATTATGCATATCTGAGCTTTTTGATAGTAGGTTCGGTTAGACAATTCGATTCGGGTTGTTTCTGATGTGCCATATATTTTTTAAAACAAATTTTTACCAAGAGTTTTGGTTTTAAATTTGTGATTTATTCATCCCCCTAAGCCTATCATCTAATAGTTATGAGACACTTGGGTGCGACAGAAGGGTAAATTGGACTAATAGAAATTTATAGTTTGGCGTAACAAAACATTGTGATTGACTTATATATTTTGTATTATGTTATTTACTCTTTTGTCATTTCATTAGGGTAAATGATATTAATGAAAAATGGTAATTAAGGGTGTTTGGTGGCATGTTATTTACCATGAATAAGGCATGCTCGCAAAGATATGATGGAAGCTTCATGATAATGTTGATGAGTTATGGAGTCGTGTGGTGCGATGTAAATATATTTAGAACAAAAATGAGAATAAGTTGACAGTCAAGCCTTTTGATTCAACATTATGGAAGAATGTAGTGAAGGCGTGGTCGTTGGTGGAGGAAGATGCTTTGTGGCATATAGGTAATGGGAGAACAGTCGAAGCTTGGACATCGAATTGGTTAGGGTTGCACCATTATGAGTAGCTAGCTTCCAGGGGATGTAGGTGACAGAATTGGAAGACTAAATCCTTCTACTATAGAAAATGGTAATGATTATTGCATCAACTTTAGATTCAAGGGGATGTAGTTTTCGATCGACATCATGTATCGTAAACTGGATATTAATAATAGGAGGGAGAGGAAAAAGGTGTGGAGGGAGCTTTGGAAGCTTAACATTACAGAAAGAAATATGAGTTTTATGTGGTTATTAAGCCATGATGGTCTTATTACTAATAGCAAGAAGAACAAGTTGGGATTGGGAAGTGCATTGTGTAGTTATTATGGCGACGAAGAAGAAGATGTGCTCCATGTTTTGAGAGATTGTCCACTGACTATGCCGCGTTGGCTTTCGATGATGCATAATAACAAGAGAATGTTTTTCTTTGTAGGTGATCTCAATGATTGGTTAGATATCAACATGAACCAGAATATGAGATGATACCCTAATGAAGATTGGAGTTCATTTTGGGCTATAGCTTGTTATAACCTTTGGTGGTAGCATAATAAAGAATGTCACGATGAAGGATATACTCGGCCTCCTAACATGATGAATACAATTTATAAGCAAATCTGGGATTATGAGCAAGCTTAAACGTAAAATGGTGTTACTAACATTCCGCAGAGAATGGTTATCCAGGTCAAGTGGGAAGCTCCTTCTCAGGGGAGAGTCAAGTTGAACACGGATGGGGCAAAGGATGATAGAGTGTTAACAAGGTGTGGTGGTGGTGTGAGAGGTAATGAAGAAGAATGGTTGAGAGGATTTTCAAAATTCATAGGAGTTGTCGATGTTTATATTGCTGGAGTTGTGGGGAGTCTTGGAAGGCCTTCAGATGGTGATGGAGTTAGGTTTTAATATGATTGATATTTACGTTGATTCTTGTTAAGTTGTGTATGATATTATTAATAACAATTCAAGCAATTTGATGGGACAAAATCTCATAAAGAAGATAAGGTTTTTCTTCAATGTGGACAATGATGATATAATGATACATGTTTATCGTGAAGCGAATTTTTGTGCAGATGCTCTTGCCAATAGAGGAATTCACTTAACTAAAAAATTTATTTAGTCGTGTCTTGATTTGATTGAGACTTTGTATCAAAGGGATTTAGATGGATTCTCCGGGACTAGAAATGTTTTAGTCTAGTTTTCTTTCCTTTTAGATTTTGACTTTCCCTCTTATAAAAAAAAAACCACTATCACCCACCTAAAAAATTTTGTTATAGAAAAACTCATTCATTAATGAGAAATAGAATATTTAATGGAATCTTTACAATCCAACAAAAGGAACTCCCTATCAAAGAGAAAAAATCTAAACCAAGTTAGAGCCTATGTTGTGGCCAAGTCTAACGAGAGCACACATGTTAGAAGTACGATTAAGATTATAAAAAAAAAAACACTCATTAAAGCTAGTACAAAGAAAAATGCAATCCAAGATGATAGGTTCAAGCTCCGTCGTATCATCAGAGAAAATCAACATGTTCTTCAACTCCAGCTTTTCAACTCCAGCTCTAAAGCCATCTAATTGTAAACACTTCTGTCAAAGCCGAGTTAGAGACCATCTCCACTACAATCTAGTCTAAACTATTTTAGAGAGATTATGAATGTTTGAATCATCAAACAATTTGACAAAATTACTACACCGTCACGACTAAAGTGTTGAAGTAGGAACATGTAATAAAAAAATGATGGAAAACAAATTTATGTGAGAGAAGCGAGATGAAAGAAATACTTAAAAACTACTTCCTCCGCCTCTGTCAAAAAAAAGTCTCATGTGCACTTTTTCAAAGTTTCATTTGCACTTTCTTCATTCAAAGTCTCATTTTCAAAATAAATGTCATTTTAGAATATCAATATACCATTTTTTATTTTTCTACATTTTCAACTATTTCATTAACTAACTAAAATAAATAATAACTTTTATGATTTTCAACTATTTCATTAACTAACTAAATAAATAAGGATGACCGCACACAATCATTATAAGACGGAAGTAATATATAAAAAAAAGGGTAATGTTATGTTTGTGTATAAACTTAAATTAAAATAAGTGTACAAACATAAAAAAAAAATCTATTACTCTCTATGTCAATATAAAATAAGTGACAAAATAAAATAAATGTCAACAAATTAGCATTAATGCAATGCAAAATTAAAAAAATTGGCCAAATAAGTTTTCTAAATGGAACTTATTTTATTTTGGGACGAAGAGTAAGATATATATCTCAATATTAAAAAATATAGAAAAATAGTTTTGAGAATTCAATCCCTATAAGTTGTAACCAATTCTACTTCAGTGAGATTTTTTTTCTTGCTTAAATCATCTCTCCTAATTCAAGACATAATATTTTTTTTATAACTTTAAGTTCATCTTTTATTAAATACCCAATCTTATCCAAATCATATCCGTTTTCAGCTTGCATATTCTTGCAAAATCAATTAAAATGTAAACAAATCGGTTACACTACAATTATTCCAGACAACTTTTTCATGTTAGTTTCTCCTCAAAACTACTTGCCATAACCATAACCGATTAAGAGAACTACAGAAAACGAACTCCAAAGATTAATTTCAGTTACAAATTTTACATTATTGAATTCAAAATACACAGATCAACTAACATTCTCACATATTACTCTATTTACAGATCTAGTCACGAAACCAGAATTCTCAGACAGCAGCGATCTCTACACGATCTTCGAAGTTCGGGTCCTTGGAATCCAAAGCTCCGTGATCCGGTCCGATCTGAACATCCGAGTAGCTGTGTCCGATCCATGTGAACTTACCTCCGTGACCACCTTTCTTCGGCGATCCGCTTATTCCTGATGCAGATTTCCGATCCTTCCTTGTCTCCGACGACTGTTTTCCGTTCGCCTTGTGGCTTTTTCCGGTGTCTTTCATTCTTCAAGTTGAGTGAGTAGTGAGAGAGTATGTGACGAGTATAAACTGTTGCTTGGGTTGAGGGTTTATATATAAAATAGAAGAGGGTAATTTCGGGAATCCACGTTGGAAAACTTCATAATGCAATTCTATGGGAATGGGACATGCGTAATTAAGTTGGTTGCAATAGGATAAGAACGGTGGGGAAAGATTCTATGCGGCAAGGTACACCATACCTAATATGGATGAGAATTGACTAAAATTTTCAGTATTTATTTTTATTAAAGTTTATAAATACACAATATTCTGTTTTTTTTTCCTACTGGATGGGCAAAGCCCTTAATATTTTTAAGATTTCTATCTAGCGCTACTAAACTATTAGTATTAAATATATGATAGTAATAAATTCCAAAGATGATAGAAATTAAACTATAAAATAAAAAATTGTCATTATTTTTTCATAACTGTAAAAGAATTGTAAAAAATAAATAAATAAATTATAGAGATTTTCAATCCAGTACATGAAGTTATACTTAAAACAACAACATATAATTAATTATGTGAAAATACATGTTTTAGAAGATATATATCAATATTTTAAAGAGATTCATTTATCTTGACTCTTATTCATAGTAATTACAAATGAGACAACAATAGAAAATGTGTTATGTTGAAATGTGAATGAAATTATCAGGTCAAATGGAGTTAGAATATAAATATTTGTCCAATACTACTTTGTGATATGACCTTTGCCACAAACAATTGGTTTTTCAAATGCATAATTATAAGTGGAGTATCATTACTTAAATTTGATTATTGATCAATATTTCTCAACAATTTTATTGGAACACCAATTTTGAGTCTTAACTCATGGGTTGATAAACCTAAAAAATTAATAGTGTTAAAAAATTCAGAAGTATGAATATCATCGGGACTATTAATGTTTTCACAAAATGAACGTGGATTATCAACATTTAAGTATGTTTTTTATCACCTAAAATCAAATTTATAGTGTAATTGTTCAACGTATCAACAATATCACTTGTAGGTGTTAAGATTTTTCTATTTTGAAAAATGAAGTATCGTTTATATTATTCAAAAATGATGGTTATGTGGTATCAACAATTGAAGCAATAGGGTCACATGTATTCTTTATCAGCAGGTTATTTGGTATATCTATTTCAGCTTCGCCATCATTATTTTCTCCAATGTTTACATCTCCCACTTTTAAAATGCAATTTGAGAATTGTATCACATCATTGAGAATCGAACACAGAGATTTATATTAGAGCCTCGTATTTTTTGTCAATGTTAAGACCCGACAAAATTGTCAAAGGTATGAAGAACTAATGTTAGCATGTACAATATTTTGTCTCATCATTTCTTAGAATGACATAAATTTTTTGCCTAAAATCACTATCTAAGACAATGTTTTTTTCAGCCAAAGGGAAGATTCAAACTTATTCGATTCGAGACTCTAAGTATTTGCCTAAACCATTTCACAGTTGCATTAAATTTTGGGAATCTTTTGAGTTGTCTGAACCTGACCAACTTCATCGTCCCACGTGAAAAATTCACAGCTTACCCCACTCTACAATTAAGGTCAAAACAATTGTAAGAGAAAATGTTAAGCAAAAACGAAGAACAACATGAATAGAAACTTTCCTCTAAATGGAGACATTTCTAGAATTTTATATTAGGGTTATCTATGGTGTTTGATACCCACATCTACATTGGTTTATTACATCCACATCTATGCAAACTCGGTCCATTTGAGATACCAATGGATGAAATTTTGCTTTCACCCATGTTTTCTTACATGAAGAGGATGAATGTTGATACAGCTGGGAACATAATATGTTAAGCTCAATTGGTAATGATGAATGTTAGAAAGGGAATTAGGCTTTAAGAAGAAGATGAATGTTCAACAAACTAATAACGATGAAGAAGATTTGATTATGGTTGAAATAGGACACAAAGGGCCACATTGGCTGAATGGGAAACAAAAAATTCACGTCAATTTCTGTTGGCATGCAACGCTGGAACAAATATGGAATTTGGGTTGAAATAGTGCACTCAGGGTCCATAGAGAGAAAGTATTCATATTATAAGAGGGGAATCAAAAAATTTCTTTAACATGGGTGCAAATCAAATCTCGCTTACATTGCAGGGGGTGTTGTATATTTAACCCTATATACTTTAAGCAAGCAACTATAATGTGTATTTCATTATGTTTTTTTATAGTAAATTTATTGCACGATTATGAAACAATAACAAAAATTATATTTCATTCTTTTGACATGTTATGTAATATGAATGTGACTCATGTAGATGTTAATTTTTTATTTGCTACTATATTTTGAACTATTTTAAAGGTGAAAAAAAATGCAAAAATGGGGGGTTGAATTGTGTTAGTTTTTTTTTCTTTCTAAAAAATCTCTTATTAGATTTTAAACTCAAAGTCTAGAATTTGATACTGAGTTAAGTGTTTAAAGCGAATAAAACAAGTTCAACATTAGAGATTGAAATAAAGAGAGACATGAGCAAATTCTCCTTGTTCCTCCCACAAAACAAGAGTAATTCAATCCCCTTGTACTTCTAAGAGATTTTACTATAATCACAATTGATTACAAATGCTCAAGCACACAAGCAAAAGACTTTTAATGCTCAAGCACATAATTAAGAGACTTGATGTTCAAACACATAACAAGAGACTTAAGGTGCTCAAGCACACAAGCAAGAAACTTCTTACAATCTAACTTAAGAGATTGTTTAAATGTTACACTTTATATACAATCAGATGTGTAAACAAAATACATCTCAATAAGACTATTTATGACTTAAGAATTTCTAAGATATACAAATGACAATAAAGTCTAAGTTAAACTTATTTTTTTGTTTGACAGAGTAACAACTATTTTTATTGTTAAAGGTTAGTTCAATTTTCTTCAAGTTTTCGTCTCCTTATAGAGAGAGATGGAAAATAGTCGTTGAATGGAAGAGATAACACAAACGAGTCTTAGAGAAGCTTAATCATAGACGTTAGAATGTTACTTGATATGGTTAATCCATTTGAAAAGATATTTGAAATTCATTTCCTTCAAGAGGAATTATTTGTCACATCCCAACTGTTTATGTAGATTTTTGTTTAAATATTCACGTGATAAGAAGAAGACAAAATGTTCTTTGAGTCTGAAAGTGACCTATCAGAGGCTTCTCGATCATTGTGTTTATTGATGATGACGAGAAAACGCATCGGTTATATCGCTAGATTTCATTGACTTTTACCGCGCATTCACCGTTTTAACGCTCGATTCCTCGAGTTTTTCTTACTATTTTGCAGGTACATCGATATGTGAGGCCAAATCAAGAATTAAGAAGAAAAGAACAAAGAAACCACAAGAAATGAAGCAAGACAGAAGCCTGCATAAAACTCTGCATAATTTGTTACGACCACGGTCGTTACAAGGGTGTCACGACCGTGACACCTTACTTTGGAACCTCACGACCGTGAGGAAGTAGTCACGACCGTGACACTTGAAAACATAAGACAACGAGCGTGAAGACCTTGTCACGCCCGTGACAAGGATATAACTTGATTCTTTTGACTCAGACTACGTCAAAGCCACCAGTGAAGCCACTCCTCCTAGTAATTCTCACGTGAGGGAGACCTCTCCCACTTTCTGCTGCCACTTTCCAACATTTTCTCAACCACTTCAGCAAAGCCCAAGAAGCAAAAGACCCAGGACCAGCCCATCGGAAGCTCTATAAATAGGACCAGCTCAGGAGGATTTAGGGAGAGACTTCAGTATCCCAATTTCCTGCGGAAGCTCTGCCGAATTACCTTACCATCAGATTTATTATTCCAGCATTTTATTTTCTGCCTTATTTTATTTGTATCCAAACCAACCGTGTAACAATTTCCAACATTAGGGAATTGTTATACCTTTATTTGTTTCCAGCCTTCAGCATTTCGTTTTAATTTTTATTTCCGCCTACTCCAAGCCTTCTGGTCTGTGGAAGAAGGAGTCTACTCAGATATTTGTTAATCAGGTTTTTTAGTTATTGCAATTTAATTTATTTATAATGTCTATTTATTTTTCTGCCATTAGTAAGTTAATAATTAACTCTGAGTCTGATTTAACCTCGATGAGTAGCTAAATACCTTAGGGCGGTATGTAGTTATAACTAACTTAACCGGTAAAATATAACCATGGGCTAAAATAATTAATCGCTTAACATTCTGGCTGATACTTTTTAATTAAATTCGACCTTTTCGTTACGAGAGTAAGAAAAGGGTATTAGGTTGGGTCAAGACCACGAGAGTGTGAGATTTTAACCAGATAGCTAAAGTTAGGCATTTAAATTAAATACAGCGAGAGCGCTTTAAGATAAATTAGAATTATTTAGTTTCCAAAAATTATCTCTAAACACTTATGGGCTAGCGAGAGCAGGCATAGGGCTTTAGGGATAAGATCTGATTCAAGACCACGAGAGTGTGAGTTGAGGGTATTCAAACTAGTAATCTCTACCGAATAGATTAAGTGAACATCTTTATAAGCCTAGGTTAGATTGACCCACCTAAGTTAGTATAATTACATACCGACCGTTTTAGTATTATTTTATTAAAAACTTAAATTTAATTCCGCTTTTAATAGTCTTAGAAAACCAACAACAATCGTGACAACTATTCGCCTTAGCTAAACTAGAAGTTCATCTAGCACTAGGTAACGATAGAATCCCTGTGGATCGATAATCTTAAATATTACTTCGATAGGCTGTGCACTTGCAGTAAGATACCGCTAGACGCATAAGTAGACACGTCTTTAGCCCATCAAGTTTTTGGCGCCGTTGCCGGGGATTCCTTAATTTAGTTACTAGTGCATTTAGGTAGCATTGTCTAGACTAAGGTATCAACAATTTAATTTAATCTAATCTCCGAGTGTATGCCACGTACTCGCTCTAAAAGCGAAGACTTGCAACCTCTAATCCCTGAATCGGAACACTTCTTACACGTAAGAAGACGTATACTCGATTTCGAAAATAATTCCAACATTCCAGATCTTCAATTAGATCCGCCTGAACCAGTCGTAAAATCAGAAAACTCAGGAATGGCTGAAGAACAAACTCATCCACTCAAGTATTACGCTAATCCTTCGCAAGGTGAACCGCATTCAAGCATTGCAGCACCGGCTATCAACCGAAACGATTTCGAACTAAAACCATCATTGATATCAGCCGTGCAACAAAACCAATTCGCCGGAAATCCTACCGAGGATCCGAATCTTCATCTTTCGATCTTTGTGCAATATGCAGATACCGTAAAAGCCAATGGAGTTACCCAAGAAGCTATTAGACTACGTTTATTTCCTTTTTCGCTTCGAGACAGAGCAAGAGCATGGCTTCAATCTCTGCCTTCAAACTCAGTAACTACGTGGGAACAGCTTAAGAAAGTTTTCTTGAACAGGTATTTTCCACCTAGCAAGACAGCTATGCTGAGAGCTCAGATCAACGGATTTAAGCAAAGAGAAAGTGAATCATTATTCGAAGCTTGGGAACGCTATAAGGATCTACTTAGGCTTTGTCCACATCACGGATTAGTAGAATGGATGGTCATCCATACCTTCTATAATGGACTCTTGTACAATACAAGAATGACAATTGACGCTGCCGCGGGTGGTGCATTGATGGACAAAGAATATAGTGATGCCTATGCACTTATCGAAAGTATGGCTCAAAATCATTACCTTTGGGGAAGCGAGAGAGTCGCAACTGAGAAACCAACAAAAGGGGGTATGTACGAAGTAAGTAGTATGGACCAAGTCAATGCGAAGTTTGACCAACTAAGCCAAAAGATCGACAACTTGGCCATAACGCCTGCAGCCACCGTGGCTGCAGTAACACCTAACTGTGAGTTATGTGGAGTCCCGGGACACGAAGTCTCTGATTGTCAACTATTGACAGGAACTCCCACTGATCAAGTGAATTATGCTCAAGGAAACCCTTACTCAAACACATACAACCCAGGTTGGAAGAATCATCCGAATTTCTCCTATAAGAGTAACAATGCTTATTACGCACCAGGTCAAGCACCAGCTACATCACCAGGATATCAAAAGACTGCTCCTAATGTCCCTAGAAAGTCGAACCTTGAATTGATGATGGAAAGCTTTATAGCTAGCCAATCTCAGACAAACAAGGACTTCTTAAACCAAAACATTCACACTAGCGAGCAGATTAAACAATCAGTGAGCAAAGTAGATGCATTAGCTACCCATAACAAAATGCTTGAAACTCAGATTTCACAAGTAGCTCAACAACAAGCACCTACTGCTGCACCAGCTGGAGTGTTCCCTGGACAACCTCAACCTAATCCGAAAGGACATGCTAACGCCGTAATATTAAGAAGTGGCAAGGAACTTGACGGACCTACCGATCCAAGACTTGACAATCCAGCCATGTACCAAAAACCGGATAAACCGACTGAAGTGGTGAATGATCCAGAAGAAAAGGAAGATGAAAGTCAAGAGGTAGTGGAGAAAGAACAACCTTATGTGCCTCCACCACCCTATAAACCACCAATTCCGTACCCTTAAAGACTAATAAGTTCCAAGACGACGGGTCAATTTAAGAAATTTGTCGAACTTCTGAAATAGTTGAATATTACTATTCCGTTTACAGAAGCAATTACCCAAATACCCTCGTATGCCAAGTTTCTAAAAGAAATCTTATCCAATAAGAAAAAGATAGAGGATAACGGAACAGTTACACTCACTGCCGAGTGTAGCGCCATAATCCAGAATAACATGCCTCCTAAGCTAAAAGATCCAGGAAGTTTCTCTATACCCTGTGTAATAGGAAAATTCGTCATTGACAAAGCTCTATGCGATTTAGGAGCCAGTATCAGTGTTATGCCCTTAACGATTTGCAAAAGGCTAGACATGGGAGACCTAAGACCGACTAAAATGTCTGTTCAACTAGCCGATCGCTCTGTTAAATATCCTGTAGGCATACTAGAAAACGTCCCAGTACGTATAGGACAATTCTACATTCCTACTGATTTTATAATCATGGACATCTCTGAAGACTCCACTACGCCTATCATACTAGGAAGACCATTCTTAGCTACCGCCGGAGCTATAATAGACGTAAAAAGAGGAAAGCTAACCTTTGAAGTAGGTGAAGAGAAAGTTGAATTTGTTTTAACATAATTCTTACAATCACCAGCTATAGAGGATACATGCTATCTAATGGACGTAATTGACGAATGTGTAAGAGAAATGGAACTGGAGGAGACCACTTATTCTGAAATAATGAAAATTCAAATCCCTCCAATTCTCGAAGATGATAATTGGCAAAAACCGTATCAGGATAATAGTCTGAGCGAAAGCTTAGCACTTACACCGGATCCCATGCCAAATAAAGATAAACCTACATTAGGATTAAAAACTTTACCTAAAAACCTAAGGTACGAATTCTTAGACGTTGAATGTAAAAGACCAGTTATAGTGAATTCCAGGTTAGGGACTATAGAGACAAAGAAACTTTTAGATGTCTTGAAGAAATATCCAACTGCATTAGGATATAACATATCCGATCTCAAAGGAATATGTCCTTCAGTTTGCATGCATCGCATTCTGCTAGAAGAAGATTGCAGAACCTCCAGAGAAGCTCAAAGAAGAATAAACCCAACCCTTAGCACTGTAGTAAAGGAAGAAGTCAAGAAATTATTAGATGCAGGGATAATATATCCAATCTCTGATAGTGAATGGGTTAGTCCAGTACGTGTAGTGCCAAAGAAAGGAGGTATCACTGTTGTGAAAAACGCTCAAGGCGAATCGATATCGCAAAGAGTAGTGACGGGATATAGAGTGTGCATAGATTATCGTAAACTAAACAAAGCCACTCGAAAAGATCATTTCCCACTACCTTTCATAGATCAAATGTTAGAACGATTAGCCAAGCATTCTTACTTCTGTTACCTTGATGGTTACTCAGGATTTTTCCAAATCCCTATCCATCCTGATGACCAAGAGAAGACCACATTCACATGTCCTTATGGAACGTTCGCTTATAGGCGAATGCCCTTCGGATTGTGCAACGCTCCTGCAACCTTTCAAAGATGTATGATGTCAATCTTCGCAGATTTTATAGACAACATCATGGAAGTGTTCATGGACGACTTCTCTGTATGCGGGCAAAGCTTTGAAGGATGTCTATCAAACTTAGAAATGGTGTTAGAAAGATGTGTAAAAGTGAATCTCGTGCTTAACTGGGAGAAATGTCATTTTATGGTCAACGAAGGAATAGTATTAGGTCATGTGATATCAGATAAGGGAATTGAAGTCGATAAAGCTAAGATTGAAGTAATAAAAGATCTTCAACCTCCTAAAACCGTTCGAGAAATACGAAGCTTTTTAGGACACGCCGGTTTTTACCGACGATTCATCAAAGATTTCTCGAAAATTACTAAACCTCTTACTGGTTTATTAATGAAAGACGCTGACTTCATATTCAATGAAGATTGTCTTAAAGCATTCGAAACTCTAAAAACAGCCCTCATCACCGCACCAATCATGCAACCCTCTGACTGGAGATTACCTTTTAAAATCATGTGCGATGCGAGTGACTATGTTGTGGGCGCAGTCCTGGGTCAGAGAAAAGAAAAGAAACTCCATGCGATTTACTATGCAAGTAGAACCTTGGATTCTGCCCAGATGAACTACGCCACTACAGAAAAAGAATTGCTAGCAGTTGTCTTTGCGCTTGACAAATTCCGCTCTTACCTAGTTGGAGCGAAAATAATCATTTACACAGACCACGCTGCTATCCGATATCTATTAACTAAGAAGGATGCTAAGCCACGACTCCTAAGATGGATTTTACTCTTACAAGAGTTTGATCTAGAAATAAAAGACAAAAAAGGTACCGAAAACGTCGTAGCGGACCATTTATCTAGAATAGAAGGTATTAAACCCGAACAAGTGCCGATTAACGATGATTTTCCGTATGAACAGCTGATAGCACAAATAGGAAGCGACCTGGCGCAGTTAGATACAAATGAACCAGAACCCGTGGAAATAATACAGACAACTGTAGGACTGCCATGGTACGCTGACATTGTCAACTACCTAGCCGCAGGAGCTCTTCCACCAGATCTAACCTATCAGCAGAAAAAGAAGTTCTTTCATAACCTGAAACAGTACTATTGGGATGAACCATTATTGTTCAAACGAGGACCGAATGGAATCTTTCGCCGATGTATTCCCGAAGAAGAAATAGAAGACGTCATTACTCAATGTCATTCATCTCCTTATGGTGGACATGCGAGCACTTCCAAAACTTGTGCAAAAATCTTGCAAGCCGGCTTATACTGGCCTAGTCTATGGAAGGATGTCCACATCGCTGTTATACGTTGCGATCGGTGTCAACGCACCGGCAATATTTCAAGAAGAGATGAAATGCCCCAAAAAGGAATTTTGGAAGTAGAAATCTTCGACGTCTGGGGAATAGATTTCATGGGACCATTCCCATCATCTTTCGGTAATAATTACATACTCGTAGCCGTTGACTATGTCTCAAAATGGATCGAAGCCATAGCTTCTCCTACGAACGATGCACGAGTAGTAATAAAGCTTTTCAAAAACATAATCTTTCCCAGATTTGGTGTACCTCGACTCGTCATAAGTGACGGTGGCTCACACTTCATTTCAAAAATCTTTGACAAATTACTATCTAAGTATGGAGTGAGACACCGTGTGGCCACACCATATCACCCACAGACAAGTGGACAGGTCGAAGTCTCAAACCGAGAGATTAAACAAATCTTAGAAAAGACTGTCGCCATATCTCGGAAAGATTGGTCATCTAAACTTAATGAAGCTCTATGGGCTTATAGGACCTCTTACAAGACTCCCATAGGTACTACACCTTTCAAACTAGTTTATGGAAAGTCTTGTCACCTCCCAGTAGAACTAGAACACAAAGCTTATTGGGCGATCAAAACTCTCAATATGAACTATAGTGCTGCAGGAGAAAAGCGAATCCTAGACATTAACGAATTAGAAGAACTAAGGTTAGATGCATATGAAAATGCTAAGCTATATAAGGAAAGAACCAAGCGATGGCATGATAAACGCCTATCTAAGAAAGAATTCAGTGTGGGAGACGTTGTACTCCTCTTTAATTCAAGACTTAGGCTCTTTCCTGGAAAACTAAAGTCTAGATGGTCGGGACCTTTTGATATAACTAAAGTATTCCCAAGTGGAGCAATAGAAATCAAGGGTAGGAACAATGAACCATTCATTGTAAACGGACAACGCCTAAAACATTATCATAAAGTTGAAAATAGAGCCTATACGAATGATCTAAAACTTTTGAAATTGTCCGATAATTCCCCTGATTAGTCTAAACCTCAGCGTTACGTCAGGCTTTTGACAATAAAAACAGCGCTTAGTGAGAGGCAACCCATTTTCTTAGTTACCTATTTTAAACAACTCTTTTCTTTTTAAGCATTTTTAATTATCGTTATTACTATTTATTTAAATTGTTTTGTTAGTTTTATTTTACATTACTATTATAGCCATTACATTTTAGCATTTCATTTTTCTTATTTTTATCCTAAATCACTTTTTACAGATTTTCTAAAGTCTTTTCCACTGAATTGTTTCCACCGTATTTTCACTGACTATGGCTAACCAACCTATTAACTATATGGAAACCCAATTTAGAGGTAGGAATCAAAGAATAAAGTTCGAAGAGTTATCACAGAGGCAAATGGATTTGACCCTGTACCCAAATGAAAAGACTATGGAAACCTTAGGCATACATGAGAGCATGATATACCTGTTCAACCGACTCGGATGGGAAAATGCAATGATCCAACACAAGTTTGCGACTTACCGAGAGCTCACCCTTGAGTTCCTTAGTTCCCTACTTTACCTACCCGAGCGCGGTTTTGGTTCTAGGAAAGGATTCATTAGTTTCCGCCTATTCGGAATAGAATACGACTTTAACCACAAAGAACTAGCTGACCTATTAGGATTCCCTAGTGGACCTTTCGCCTTTACTACCACACAGGTAGAATTGATGGATGTGAAGCTAGATTTATTTTGGGGAACTCTGACCGGAAACTACCACCCTGAACCAAATGATATGAACAATGATGAGATCCATAACCCTGCTCTTCGTTACTTCCACAAATTCCTCGCCCATACCTTCTTTGGAAAAGAAGAAAATATTACCGGAGTCTCTAAGGATGAATTATTTATTATGTCATGTTTCAATACTGGACAGTGTGTTAATGGTGTCCCTTTCATGATGCAAACCTTCACCCGCATCCAAGATGAACCTGAATTACCTATAGTGGTAGGAGGTCTTGTAACCATGATTGCTGATGCCTTAGGACTTAGGTACCAACTGGACAGGTGCACCCGTCTGGGAACCGTACGCCTGATGAACCTTAAATTCTGCTTCAATAGACATATTATAAGGAATTTAGGACGCCCACCTTTTGAGTACCTGATCCGGAACACAGTAGTCACCCTGTTCACATTGCCCAATCATGCAAAAGTAGGTGTTCATAATAAGGATAATTGGCTTTATGAGTTAAACCCACCTGATTATCCAGCCACTCCTGAAACACCTCAGTCTCACAGGATAACAGATGATGTAATGACCGCTGTTGAAACCGACCCCGAGACACCTCCTGGATACTATGACATTGACCCAACTGATAAAGTTCATGAAACCCCTGGAGCGAATCACGGAGAGTACGCTAACAACTTGCAGAACATCATGCACACTCTCAATGCCTATCAAGCCGACATTAATCTATTCAGAGAAGACATTAAGAGTATGCGATTGGACATCGTGGGATTGACTGACATGGCCTGCGAACAGTTCTATCATCTGGACTCCGCCATCGAAGATCTGAAGAAACGCCTTTGAACCGGCTATCAGTGATTTAGTTTACTAATTCTTTTCTCATTATTTTTTATCATTATTTTCATTTCCAGTTAAATTTATCTTTCGCAACGATTTCATAACATAATTTGAGTTTATGTAATTTCAGTTTTTCTTTATGCCATGCACTTTTTATTTCAATTGATTCTTCATTTTAGCAGCTTAAATAATTTTTTTTTTTATTTCTTTTCTATACACTGTGTGACCATATACGGTATGACTGCAATATTCTATCTTAGGTTCGTATACTACTGTTTTGAAATTGCTATATATTAGGTTCGTATACTACTGTTTTGAAATTGCTCTATATTATGGTGTGTGTTACTATAGTGCTACTAAATATAATACATTATTATTAAATTAAAAAAAAATAACGTGAGACAATGTGCTTTTCTGGAAATTACTCAGCACCACACAGCCTCACGGTCGTCACGCCCACTTACGATCGTGACATGCTCATTTAGCGCGTCACGACCGTCACGATCCACTCACGACCGTGACGACCTCTATTATAGAGGTCATGAGACACAGAACTGTTTCTTCATCGTGTCCACTCCTCTTCTCCCTCCATAACCTATCTAAAACTTCCCCCACTCATTCCCAAACCGCCAAAACCTTTCCACTACCCCATTAATCCACCATTACCAGTAACCATTCCAATTCCACTGTCCCATATTTAACCCGAACACCAACCTCCCTCATTCTACCACTCTTCTTCCAAACACTTCACAAAAACTCCTTCCACCCTCTCTCTCCACATTTGCATGTTATGGATTCTATCGTCTTCAGAGAAGGAGAAGCCGGAGAAACCCAGCGAGACCGTTTCGTCCGCTTCCAGAACCGCGGTCTGCAACCCACCCGGTACATTTCCACCGACTGTCTGCAAGAACTCGGTATGCTGTCCAGCGTCCAAAACCTATTGCAGAAGGTTGGCCTGTGGCACCTCTGTCACCAGCCACAGCCTACTTTCGAACTTCTGACGCTGGAATTCCTCAGTTCCTACAGCTACATCACCCCTCATGGTTCTCAGAGTCAGCTTACCGGCATCGTAACATTCAGACTGCTCGGCCGGGAGTTCAACCTCACACAAAACAGGATTGCCGAGCTGTTAGGTTTCGACCACGGCACCGAAGCCCACCGTCGCGTGCCCGACAACTTCAGTGAACAAGCATTCACACTGTGGCACGACCTTACTAACACCCGTGCGACCACCTTCCAGAGCCTCAACGCCACACACATCCACAATCCGGCTATCCGCTACTTTCACCGGGTCCTCTGCAACACCATCTTTGCTAGAGAGAGCAACCACAAGCTCAACTCAAAGGAGCTCCTGTTTTTGTACTGTGCCCTTCATGACGAGCCAATCGCCGCTGCCCCCTTTATGCTCTACCACATCCAGGCCATCGCGCACCGCGGCTCATCCCCGTTCTTCATTGGAGGCATTGTCACCGCCCTCGCCATTCAGCTGGGGCTTGGTGACGCGCTCGCTGATCTGCCGCACCTCGCCCCCGATTTCCTGACCATGAGCTACTGCCGGTCCGCCCACCTGATCGCGCAGCGAGAGGATGGCAGGTACAGCCCTGTCGTCAATGGCACCGTCTTCCACCACATCACTCTGCCGTCCCGCACACGCATCGACCCAGCAAACCGAGCCAACTGGCTCTTTGCCTTACCAGCTGCTGCGGATCACGTGCCGGTACATGATGATCAGCCAAACGCCGCAGTGGACGAGATGCAGGACGCCATGGATGCAGCTGAGCATGCCCAGGACATCCCCGAGACTTCCACCCGACAGCAGGCAGCCCCCGCTGCCACACTGGAGGACGTCCTATTTGCGATCCACCAGCAGAACCTGATGAACGCAGCACTAGAGCGTCAGCAGAAGGCCCAGTACGACGCTCTGCTCGGCACTATTGCTGCCAACCATGCGGCCACTAATGAGCGGGTTAGCGAACTCTTTGGCGAAGTCCGCGGCGAGCTCGAGGCGCTCCGCATCAGCATTACTGCTACCTCCGGCACCGGCTCTGACCCCGACGCGACTCCCACCAGACGCCGCTCTCGCACCAGAGGCCGAGCCCGCGATCACCAGCAGCAGTAGTTTGCTTTTATATTGTTTTTCAGTTTTAGTCTTGTACTGTATCTATACCGCTATTATATCACAACATTGAGGACAATGTCTGATATAGTGTGGGAGAGGTACTTTTCATTTCAATGTACTTTCAATCCTGTTGTATTCCTTTTAGAAAATCAATGAAATGAGCAATTCCGTGCGTTATTTTCTTGAATATCGAGTTTTCCCCGATTATTAAGCCATACTAGAAAAATCCTTAAATTACTCGCATTACCCGACTGACCACCGAATGGTTCGTAATTACGAGGCCGGGAACGATTAAACAAGACCAATACAATCTTGACACCTTCGACCCCCTGCTTAAGAAATTCCATCCGATCACCATTGCGAGTGCACCTTTAGTTTCAGTTCAAAAGTAACCCTAGTAGTTTATACTAGCAGTCAGCACCGTCTGAACACAAACCACGTGGGGAGCCGATGAATATAAGCGTTTGATGCCTAATCAATAATGATCCTTCGTATCTCAATGCAAAATGAAAAGAGATTGCACCAAAGTACACGGTCGCAGATAATAAACGAGAAATATGAGAAGGACTCCGTTCCGGGTTGGTTCAGAGGTACTGGTTCTGAACTCGGTAGGGCGTGCTACGGCTCGATCCCCCACAACCTCCGCATCGGATAAAACATGAAGGGTTACCACACTCGTGTACCAGACCCCGTGCAAAAAAAAAAGGATCAAAATCGCTAACCGGCTACTCCACTACGTGCGTGCGAAGGCAAAGGGCTTAATGTGACCGCGCCAGAACGAACCGGGTGAAATACGATCGAAAAACTCTAGGTGAAATCGCAATGTGATTGTCGATTGTTTCGCTTGACGGGAAGTAGACGACATAGCCAGTTGCTTATGTCATTAGTGTATCGGTAGTGTTCTATCAAAGTACCGGACTATCCGACAGAACGATCCACCGGACGGTTTGCTATGAGTATGCGCGAATAAAATCTTGTCCGCCGATTTTCAACCGACTATTTGCTTGAGGACAAGCAAAGGTTTAAGTTTGGGGAAGTTTGATGACGAGAAAACGCATCGGTTATATCGCTAGATTTCATTGACTTTTACCGCGCATTCACCGTTTTAACGCTCGATTCCTCGAGTTTTTCTTACTATTTTGCAGGTACATCGATATGTGAGGCCAAATCAAGAATTAAGAAGAAAAGAACAAAGAAACCACAATAAATGAAGCAAGACAGAAGCCTGCATAAAACTCTGCATAATTTGTTACGACCACGGTCGTTACAAGGGTGTCACGACCGTGACACCTTACTTTGGAACCTCACGACCGTGAGGAAGTAGTCACGACCGTGACACTTGAAAACATAAGACAACGAGCGTGAAGACCTTGTCACGCCCGTGACAAGGATATAACTTGATTCTTTTGACTCAGACTACGTCAAAGCCACCAGTGAAGCCACTCCTCCTAGTAATTCTCACGTGAGGGAGACCTCTCCCACTTTCTGTTGCCACTTTCCAACATTTTCTCAACCACTTCAGCAAAGCCCAAGAAGCAAAAGACCCAGGACCAGCCCATCGGAAGCTCTATAAATAGGACCAGCTCAGGAGGATTTAGGGAGAGACTTCAGTATCCCAATTTCCTGCGGAAGCTCTGCCGAATTACCTTACCATCAGATTTATTATTCCAGCATTTTATTTTCTGCCTTATTTTATTTGTATCCAAACCAACCGTGTAACAATTTCCAACATTAGGGAATTGTTATACCTTTATTTGTTTCCAGCCTTCAGCATTTCGTTTTAATTTTTATTTCCGCCTACTCCAAGCCTTCTGGTCTGTGGAAGAAGGAGTCTACTCAGATATTTGTTAATCAGGTTTTTTAGTTATTGCAATTTAATTTATTTATAATGTCTATTTATTTTTCTGCCATTAGTAAGTTAATAATTAACTCTGAGTCTGATTTAACCTCGATGAGTAGCTAAATACCTTAGGGCGGTATGTAGTTATAACTAACTTAACCGGTAAAATATAACCATGGGCTAAAATAATTAATCGCTTAACATTCTGGCTGATACTTTTTAATTAAATTCGACCTTTTCGTTACGAGAGTAAGAAAAGGGTATTAGGTTGGGTCAAGACCACGAGAGTGTGAGATTTTAACCAGATAGCTAAAGTTAGGCATTTAAATTAAATACAGCGAGAGCGCTTTAAGATAAATTAGAATTATTTAGTTTCCAAAAATTATCTCTAAACACTTATGGGCTAGCGAGAGCAGGCATAGGGCTTTAGGGATAAGATCTGATTCAAGACCACGAGAGTGTGAGTTGAGGGTATTCAAACTAGTAATCTCTACCGAATAGATTAAGTGAACATCTTTATAAGCCTAGGTTAGATTGACCCACCTAAGTTAGTATAATTACATACCGACCGTTTTAGTATTATTTTATTAAAAACTTAAATTTAATTCCGCTTTTAATAGTCTTAGAAAACCAACAACAATCGTGACAACTATTCGCCTTAGCTAAACTAGAAGTTCATCTAGCACTAGGTAACGATAGAATCCCTGTGGATCGATAATCTTAAATATTACTTCGATAGGCTGTGCACTTGCAGTAAGATACCGCTAGACGCATAAGTAGACACGTCTTTAGCCCATCAATTGACCTAAGAGTCTAATAGTGACCTATCAGAGTCTTATCGATCCTTGCATTAATTGACCTCAGAGTCTGATAGTGACCTATCAGAGTCTTCTTGATCCTTATGTTGACTGACCTCAGAGTCTAATAGCTTTAGAGTTAGAGAACTTCAAATGCTGACTTACTTCAAAGTCTGGTCTTCAGAAGTTGACCTCCTTTAGAGTCTGAGTCTTTATAGTCTGGTTCTTAGGTTCTGATCCATCCGATTTTAAATCTTTTAGGTTATCTTTAAATGTTCATTTTTAGTACCAAAACTGACTTTATATCAAAAAATTTAGTCTATGGTCCTGCACACTTGAACATATGTTAGTATACCTAATTATTATTTAAATACTTTTTTATCATCCAAACCTTAAAGGTATGGTACAAACTAATTTTATTCAAACAATCTCCCCTTTTTAATGACGACAAACACAAGTATTTAAGAACAATGGTTGTTAATACCTAGGGTGATGCCCATGACCACTAAAAAGAACGCAAAAATTTGCGTTTTCACCATTGCAGCACTTCCAGATATCAAATTTTGAGTCCCATACAACCCCACACGCATAGTAATCATCATACACGATTCATATAACATTTAACACACAGATTCAAATACACACATCATCGATTAATCATGAAATCATCATCATATTAATCAAAATATCACATACATTCATGAACGTCAAAAATCCAAATTAAACATATATATTCATAGAATTTGCATCGTTAACATGAAAAAACTCATAATTATAACATAGAAATCTGGAGAGGTTATGCACAAACCATCTCAATGATCAATCTCACATTATTGGAAGAAAAAAGGAATGAAAAAAAGAAAAGGAAAAAGGGGTTAAGGAATCCTCAATATCCCCCATGCTTAAATAATAATATATCTAGTAATTCCCCTTACCTAGATTATGCAGAAAAACTTGAAACTTTGAAAACTTTTGCTATTGAGACTCTTCTCTTTCACTTTCTATGTTACGGGTTCCTCCATTTTCTTCTTACTCCTTGTAGCACCCCAAAATTTTCCTTCTCATTTCTAACCGCAACTGGCTTATGTTTCGTTCATTGTGCATATCATGACATTGGTTCTTGGGACATGGGATCAAGTTGTTTCTATAGCTCAGGTTTTTCTTTTATTGCAAGTTTTAAGCAGCAAGCATCTGAGGCTTCAGCCTATATTTTGTTCAGCAATCGGGTACTAGATTATTTTTTAGTTGTTTGTTTTGAGCGCAAGAGATAGTTCATAGTTTATTTCAGGCATTATATAGGTGCAATATCAAGAGACAAGTTTTAGAGGCCAAACTATGCTCGGAACAGGTGGCAACATGCGATTCTCCAAGTTTCCCTCCTTATGGCACCAAAAATTTGAAATTTTAAATGGGGTAATCGATTACCACAATCATGGTAATCGATTACCTCAAGCGAAATTTGCCCAGATTGTTCATTTGCCCACATCTCTCATATCAATTCTCTCATTCCCAAACCCTCACAAAAGCTCCATAGTCAAAAGTTTCACAAATTGCACATTGCAATTTGTGAATTCTTGAGCTAAACCTCTATTGCATCATCATCCTTGGTTTAATTCTGGTGTGGAAGTTCATTTGGATCTTTAATTAAGTTGTTAGAATCACTTTTAGAATAACTTTTGCTTATTTGTGGATTATTACTTAGATCTTCAAGTTTTCTTGCTAGAGCTTCAAAGATCCTTGGATTTCTTGCTTGGATATGTTAATTGCAGTTTAACAACACTCACCAGAGCAAATCTCAGCTTTGTAGGTTGGTAAACCCTATATTTAATTCTATTTTTGCTCAATCTTGCATTTCACAATGTGGATCCTTGGTTTCTTGGTGATCTTTGATCTATTGCTTACTTTGTATTTGATCTTGTTGTTTGACTGATGTAATTGGTGTTTGATTACTGTGATTTGACATGATTTTCGTACATAATTGATTGTTTGTTCATTTGGATGGTTGAATAAGTCATTTTCTGTTGAAAGTGATGTTTTGGAAGTTGAAAATCTGCCACTGTCTCAGTGGTAATGGATTACCACAATCAGGGTAATCAATTACCCTACCTTTTGCACGTGTTTTTCTTGAAATTTTTAAGTGGGTAATCGATTACCCACATATTGGTAATCGATTACCACTGAGATAGGATGCCTTTTTCTTGCATTTTCAAGCTTTGTTGAGCTCATTTTCATCTTTAAACTTCATAGATTGATATGATGCATATATGTGAGTTGTTCTTGACCTATTTCAACATATTTGATGGCATGCTTGAGGTTTTTTGACACACGAATTTTGGTTTTCCATCAATGAACGCTTATGATCGTTGTGTTGTATTTTTGGTGTGTTGATCATGTTGCATATTTGTTTGCATGATGATGATTGTGGATTCTTGATGACTATCTTGTTGGATTTGCACCACATGCTTATGTTTGTTTTCGTTTTCGTGATCGCATGATCGTTTAAATTTATTAATTTTTGGATAGGCACGATGTTCTCATTGAATGTTTAATGATCCATTTCTTGTTGAGTTTACTTGTGCTTAGTTTTTAATGCATGTTTATCAATTAGCCTTGCTTAATATTTGTTCATGGTTGATCTTTACCATGTCATATGCCTTTGTTGAATTATGGATACATAATCATGTGTTGTTCTTGGATGACTTGATCATATGCTGATCGTTGCTTAATCTCGGTTATTTGCGATCTTGATGCTTGGTTTAATACCCCAAATTTTTCCCTTGGATTAGTCGGTTCATTTCACATTTCATCTCATTCTACATTGCTTGTAGCTAACGCTAACCGGTTTGCCCAGTCTGTTGGTTTTTGCAGGAAAAATCACTTTGTGTGCGATTTAATTGGTGAAGAGCAAAATGGTCATTAATTTGCAGCCTGCCGATAATTCATGAAGCCAAGTCGTCATTAGGGGTACCTCAAGTGATTAGGGTATCCATCTCTAAGTCCTGTGATTTGTTTGAGGATAAGCGGAATTTTACGGTAGTTTTGACGTTAGATTTCTCGTGACACAGTACATCTTATTCAAGAGCCGAGATTTAGTCATCAATTGGATTTCAGAAATGTTGTTTGATTCCTAAACCATATGGAGTTGAATGAGTTGAGATATTAGTGGATTTAGGTTAAATTGGTGTGAGGATTTGCTTTGAAGAATTTATTATGACAAACATACATTTTCCTGCTTTCTGCTGGTCAACAGTCAATTTTAGAGAAACAGTGGAGTTTCGATGTGCGGTCGAATTCACAATGAATATCTGTTGGTTCAACCATAATTATTAGTCGAGCTGGTCCAGGTTACCGAGTTACATCGTCCGAGATACTGTCGCGGTGAAATTTGGATACCAAGCTATTGATTAACTTGAATCTTAATTAATTACAACCGGTTTTTGGTTTATCCGAAGGAAAGGTTAAAGAAGGAAAAACCTAATTTTGCACTGTAAACACAATGCGGGGAGAGATCTAGGGTTCGGGGGTTGGTTAAGCTTAGGGAAGGTATTAGCATCCTAAACTTCTGTAGTACTCTACAGGAACCTCTTGTTTTAAAATGTGTTATTGCTAAGTTATCTGCTTAATGGTAATGCTAAGGGTTAAAGTTTAAGAGAAGGACCTAAGGGGTTAGTCCTAAGTTTACACGCCAAGACGTTGCATCTTGTGCCTACATATCCTGACGGGAATGAAATCAGAGTATCTGTAGTTCCCCTCAAGGAGGGAGATGAGGAACTTCCTGACTGTGGTCAAGGTTCCATGGGGAAATAAGCGTTCATAGGGAAGCGCTTATTTTGGAGTGCGGCGACTCCGATTTCTACGTTATAAAGTTGAGTTGAAAAAGGTGAAAGTATGCCCATGACGGGACGCCTAAAAGGTGAGTACGGAGACTCGAATCCTAAGGCAATAAAGGGGGGAATGTCCACGGAGGGACGCCTAAAAGGTGAGTACGGGGACTCAAATCCTAAGGCTATGGTGAGGGTAAAGGTATTGACACGGGGGTCAAACATGTGAACCTTTCCTTCGGAAAGGTGAAGTTGGTAATGGTAAATTAAAGCAAATGATAAATGAGCGATGAGATATTGGAATGCAAAATGTGCAATAAGCCATGATAAAGGTAAGTTACGTGTGATTAACGGATATGATTAAGCGGAATCGGTGAAATTATTTTTGGTTTAGAAATTAGGAGTTAATTGTTTTAAATTGTTTTTGTGAGAAATTCATTGAATTGAAATTAAGTCTAAGTGGTTAGAATTAAGTGAAAAAACAAAATTAATCTTAAATTATATGAAAAAGTTTTATTTGGTTTTAATCTGATTAAGGAGGGAATTAGCAAAAGATTAGTTAAATTTTAAAGGTTCTAATTACTTAAAAAGGGATTAAATTAATTAATTTTTTTACTTTTTCTTCAATTATTAAGAAAAGGAAATGAAGTTAAAATTAGAAAAACGAAATTGAACATTTTTGTATTTTTATTATATATTGAACTAAATCAACATTTAAATTAAAGACTAAATATTTTTGTTATTTTATTTCTATTATTAAAATTAAATATTATTTTTTATTATAAAATTTGTTTTTTTATTAACTATTTATTAGATTTTATTAATTAGTTAGTGTTGCACCCCAAAATTTGACCAACAATTATTTATCCATCAAGTGTTTGCAGGTTGATACCTTCATCAGAAAGTTCAAGAGAATTGGGTGAAGCCAGAGTTGTGTGTCTCCTAGCTTGAGAGTTGTGGGTGCTCCTCAGATAATCCTGAGACTTTGAGAATGAACTTGGTGCTTTGAGAAAGTGTATGAGATGTCTTGATAGCCATCATGAAGCCCAGAGAAGTCATTGTGCAAGAATTCAGAAGATTCAACCATGAATGGTAGAATTAGGGTTTTGACAGGGTCAATCCTAGATCAGCTGAAGATTTGGAGAAGGTTGAGACTTAATCCAAGGGCCATGAGATCATGGAATGATGTATGGAGATGTTATAAGGATGATTCCTAGGCCAACTCATCATGATTGAGGAGTTTGAGAAGTTTTGAGTTAGGGTTTCTGAGGATTGTCAGTGAAAAAATCCTAATTTGATCCCTATCTTCCAGGCAGTTTTAGCTCTAGATGTGATTGATATCTCATCTTCCCCACAACATGAATGTTGTAGAGCTTGTTCTTAGATTTAATTTGAGTGGTGGAAGTCTTTGATAGGAGTTGCAGAGCTCAAGTTATGGTTTTGGCAAATTACAGGTCAGCAGAGGTGTGTGAATCTGGGTCCTTGAAAGTCACCCAACTTGCAGACAACTTTTGCCCTAGTAGGATGATTCCTATGATCTCTTGGTCAACATGAATGTTGAAGAGCATCTTCTTAGCTTTCTAGAGAGTGGTATAAGTCCTTGATAGGATTGGTAGAACTCAACTTATGGTTTGAACAAGACAGGGGTATTTTGGTCATTTGGCAGTTATAGGTCATTTTAAGCAAAGGCCATATCTCCTATTTCCAAGCCTCAAATGAAAAATATCAAAACATGAAAGTTGTTCAAAATGGGATTTTAAGTCTAGAAAAGTGGTCATGAGTTATTGAAAGAGCTTTTAGCAAGGATTTACAAGATTGGGTGAAAATGACCTAAAAATGGCTTATAAGTTCAAAAAGTTGAAATTTAATTTTGGTTTGGGAGATGTACAAATCCAAAATGGGTCATCCAATATGTCATTTTGACTCCAAACAATATTTTAAAAACAATGGTTCAAGTAGAATTTTGATTTGAAGCTTAGAAATGGGGGTTACTTTGTAATTCTCATTCTTGCATAATAAGGCAACTAAACAAAGCTTCACCAAAGGCAAGGAAATGCATGTTTTTCACTCATTCTTTCTCAATATCTCTTGTAAGGAGATTTTAAAGTCAATTTGGCAAGCCTAAGGCATGAGATCATGGATATCCAATGTATCATTTCATGAGAAGTTCTAAAACTTTCTAACACTTTCCACAAGTTTCTAGATGGATCTAGATTATTCCATGGATTGCTATAAGAAGAGTGAATCACAATTTGGCCAGGGTTGGTGATCATTGTTGGTGAGTGGTGATAATTGTTGGTGAAAAAGTGAGATTCTTCCATTTGCAATTTCACATCAAACCTTCTTTCTCTTCCATCTCCATTCTTTTCTTCCACACAAACACACTACTCTGATCTCTAGGAGCAATTGCAGACCAAATTGAAGGTAGATCCATGGAGGTTTGAAGCTGTTTTGAAGAATTTGCAAGAAGTGCATATTGAGATCAAACACAAGATTCAAGCAGTGTTCATCCATTTTCTTGCATACAGAATTCATATTGGCCATTGAGGATCAATCAGGGAAGCTTGCAGGCACTGAACTAGAGAGAAACCATATCCACCATTGGAGTTTGACAGGTTGGTGATTTCAATCGTATCACCTTATTTATGTGCATTTCACCATAGTTCTAGGTTTAGACTGGTTAAGCTAGGGTAGAGGACCATATTCTGAGGATTAGAGGAAGATTCATGAGGTTTCGAGGCAGGGTACCTTTTCTTGCAGAATTGATAGCAAGCTATTTTGTGTGCATTAATGGATATGAGATGGTGTAGAATGGTTAGGGAAACATGTAGAATAATTCTGGATCATTAGCTTGAAGTTTCATTAAGATTGATAGCAGAGGAAAGAATTGAAACCATGATGATGGAGCTCTCTGTTAGGATGATTCAAGAGGTTTCAGGGAAAACTATTGATAGCATTGTGTTCAGGGTGGTTGATAGTACAACTTTGCTTTTGGAAGCTCGTGAATTCATGGAGAAATTAGTGAGAACGAGCTTGAAGAAGATCCTTGCATGGGGTTAGGGTTTCTGCAAACCCTAGGGTTCAGTTGGGGACGATGAAGGTCCACCGTTGGATTGCCTCAGATCCTTGACCAATTCAATCCATCGCACGGCCACGATTCAAATTGGTAAACGGGGGGAAGATTGAAACACATGAAACGCAGCGTACAACTAAATCAAATGCACCGTTTTGGTTCGTTGATGGAACTAGGCTCAGCAATTTGTTTCTATTCCCACCCCCCAGATTTGGCCCAATGATCAGAATGAACTGGGGCGCTTTACTTTTGATACCCCCCTCCCCTTTATTTCTTAAATTCTTTTATTTTAATTTCTTTTAATTCTTTGCATTTTATAAAATTCATAAAAAATCCAAAAATTAATGTTTTTTAATTCTTCTTTTTTTCACATAATCATGATTTTGTCTAGAAAATTAATAAAAAATAAAATTCCATTTTATTTTTAGTTTAATATTTTTTAGCATATTTTCTTGTAAATAGTACTTTTAATTGATTTTGGTTAACCCTTGATTTTGTACAATTTGTTTTGGGACTTTCCCTTAGGATTTTTGAGCCATTCTTTCTGGCATAGTTAGGTATTGAACCCTAGTTTCATGTAGGACTTATTTCTTGATTTTTAGATTAAAATTTGATGTAGTTTGATTGTTAGACATTTAGGTGTTCTAATTAGGGTTTTAGGTTGTATAAGTAGACTTGAACAATTTTGTTTTGGGGTTTATAGGCCAAATTAGTGTATGGGGAATATATGGGTTAAGGGCAAGTATGTATAGAATCCCCTAGAATTTTACTAGAATATTGTATGGTGTTTTAGTATTTTTCATTGATTTTTGAATGTATGGATAGTATGTGTGTTGCTTGAAGGCATAGTTTGCATTGTATTGTTTTCTTTTCTTCTCTTTTGAGTGTGTGAGCTTTGAAGATTGAGTTGAAGACCTTATGGATCATCATGGAAGCTTTGAAGACCTTGCAGAGGAGTTTAGATAGCTTTTGTTGTTTTGTTTATAGGATCATAAGTGCATAGGTAGAGCCTCAGATAGAATACTTTCATTCAATAAACAAGGAGTGTCTTGTCCACCTCCTTTCTTCTCTATGACATAAAGTCCCTTAAGGGTATTCACCTCTCTCCTTTGGAGGGATTAGTGACCTTGCTCTATAAGGTAGAACTTTGAGAGAGCCTTCCCTTTGATGTTAAGTCCTCAATGGCATCCTTTGGAAGTCAGTGAGCACTGTAACATCCTCACCCCATTTTGTTGGCTGAGTCTTGTTTGCTGGAGCATTGGAGCCATTGAAGATAGAAGCTGAAGCTTTGAAGAGGATGATTCCTTGAAGATTGTTGAAGTCTGAAGACTTTGTGAAGATCAAGTTGAGGCCTGAAGATCCCTGAAGATAGTGAAGCCTGAAGGTGGAACTGATCAAAGGAGTTGAAGCTCAAGGGAGAAGATGAGTTGATACTCATGTTGTAGGGTTGATACCTGGAAAGCAAGTGATCTCTGAAGTCTGAAGACTGAGTAGCTTCTGGAGGAGCTGAAGCTTTCTTCTGTTTTTCTTTGCTGTATTGTGTGTTTTGTCTGATTTGTCTGTTGCATTAGACTAAGCCCATCTAGAATAAGTTTAGTCTAAGAGCATGAGTGCATCTGCTTGTGTTGTTACTGCTTGACTTTGCTTGCGGGTATTCGGTAGAGCCCAGCTCCCTTGCCCATGTGTTTATTATTGCTTGATAGTACTTCATTTCCTTTATCTGTATGATTACAGTTTACTGTCTATTGCTTGATAGCATGGTGTTTATTTTCAGTATGATTACTGTTATTTCATGACTGGCTTGAGGTTGAGATGAGCTTGTGGAGGCTGAAGCCCCACACACATTTCCTCCCTCACTTGCATTGCATGCATTTTACTGTTAAAGCTGATGCTTTTGTCTGTTTTGGCGTATCATTGACATGACCCCTTAGGACTCTCATTTCCTCTGATGAGGATTTGATGATAGACTTTTAGGTTGAAACCTATGCATGACAACATCTAGGATTTCCCTGTTCAAACCTCAACCATAGGATGAATCCATGGCATGACAACAGTAGGACTTGATAGTCTCCCTCCTAGTTGGGCCTATTCTCTTCTCATCTCAAAACAGTTTAAGATACAGTAATCATGAATGATTTCTTTCGTACGTTACAAGCCTTAAGCTATCTGAGCAAGGATTGTGGGAGAGTTTCTTTTCCACAGTCTGGATGTCTAGTATGGTACCCTTTGGGTGACATGCGACGCATTCACTCTCAGGTCATAGTCTCTAGTGCGGTTGAAATCGCAAACATAATAAAAAAACACTTCTTTTAGGAGATAACCCGTAGTTTCCCGAACTATGTTTGCTCTGATCTTCCATACAGTGTGGAAGTACGTAGGCATAGGATGCGACGTCCTAGCGAGCAACCTTCAACCTTTCCCCCGTAATCCTTCGTAGGCCGAACTACGTTGACTCTGATTTCTCGTTCCAGACGGGAATACGTAGGCATAAAGTGCGACGCTTTGCCGAGTCATTCTTCTTTTCTTTTTCAGCCAACCTTGATAGGTAGATAGATTATAACCAACCCGTCCAAGTAAACAAACAAGTGAGGATCCCGTCGAGTACGACGGACGTGAGGGGTGCTAATACCTTCCCCTTGCGTAACCGACTCCCGAACCCATACAATGGTTGCGATGACCTTGTCTTACCCTTATTCGTCAGGTTTTTCCGATCGTTTCCTTTCCCGCTCTGAGGGATAAATAACGAAAGGTGGCGACTCTTCTGTTTTGCCGGCACCTTATTTTCGCGCGAGCGACAGCTGGCGACTCTGCTGGGGACTTGATAGTGTCCTAGGGATCCAACGTCCCGAAAGCGAGTCAGTTTTGGGATCCAACGTCCCTTAAGAGAGTCAATCCTACCGTTTGTGTGTTTACCTGTTGGGTTGCGTTTATTTATTGCATTTTACTTCTCGCACTTTATTTCCCGCATTTTATATTCAGTAAAATATGATTATTTGTGTTGTTGTGGGATGGGAGTTCTGATTGAGTGAGAAGCCAGACACAGGCTTGAGTGCACCATAGACTTAGAGTGGAAATTAGTGGGCGCGTGCTTGCTTTGCAGGCACTAGTGTCTCATGAAATCCACGCTCAGACGAGGTTCATCCGGTTGGCTTCACTTTCAACCCTTTGGGTTGAGACGGTTGCTGGTTTGGTGGATTGTCGACTCTGGGGACCGATCATTTGTGATTCAGCTAAGTGAGGCCTCTTCAGGACTTGATGATGCCACTCCTTCTGGGAATCGTATCATCAGTTTCGAAAGTCTGTGACGCTGATGAACGCATAGGATGTCGTACCTTGAGTCAGTCTAGGTCCATACCTGTGAGCGGGACTGGGTTTATTGCAGGAAACTTAGACCTTCAGACTACCTGGTTTTCTTGACAGCGAATCAGTTATGTTGGGTTCTCAGTTACAGATGTGTTCTTGACAGAGCAAGAGTTTGGTCAGAGGATCTTATCATCGGGTGTTTGTCTGTTCTTGATAGAGCAGGCTTTGATCAGTGTATTAGCATCAGTGGTTTGCTCAGGATAGAGCAGATTTTGAGTGGGAGTCCGAAGACTTCATCAACAGCTATTACTTGATCTTGCACCTGGGGTCCTTATTATCAGGCACTTATTCTTGTTAGAGCAGAATTTTGATCTCGGTCCTATCAGATGGTTGTTCTCAGCAAATCAGATTAGTGGCCTTACACCGGGGTTTCCTTCTCATCAGCGACTGTTGATACCGAATCTCCACAGCAACTACCTAGATATATTATTGCATGCATGCATCTTGCATTAGTTTGCATATCCATCTGCATTCCATTAACGTGTGTCTGTGTTGCAGGTACCGTTTCCCCGATCCCGGATTTCTTGCCTTCTGCTGTTATCATGGCCTCTCTCAGGAAGACTGTTGCGTACAAGTTCCCGACCCCCGATGTGTCGAAGCTGATTGGTTTGATAGCCCTGGCAGGGGATTCTGTGAAGGACAGGTTCAGGAAGTCTTATGGCAGGTTGCTTAGTCTGGTTTGCAAGCCTTCTACGTCCGAGTTGAATGGGTTACATGCTCTTCTGCAGTTTTATGACCCTCCCTTGAGGTGTTTCACTTTTCATGACTTCGTTCTCGCGCCGACATTGGAAGAGTATGCTGATATGTTGGGTGTGCCTATCAAAAGGCAGATGCCTTTCGTCCACATGGATGCTGAGCCTGATCTGGCCGGTTTAGCTTCCTCACTCCATTTGAGCGCTTCTGAGTTAGTGGTGACGAGCTGGAACAAGGTCCCAGGGTTCTCTCTGCAGTTTCTGATAGCTAAGGCTCAGCAGTGTGCTAAGGACAAATGTTGGGACGCATTCAACGTCATCCTTGCTTTATGCATATATGGCATTATCCTATTTCCCAGCATGCCTGATTTCGTGGACTTTGATGCATTCCACACATTCGCCTCAGGGAATCCAGTCCCTACTCTGATCGGAGACGTCTACCATTCAGTGCATTACAAGAATGAGAACCGGAGAGGGAAGAATGTCTCATGCTGCGTACCGTTGTTGTACAGGTGGTTTGATAGTCATTTGCCCAAGAGGGGTTCTTCTGGCTTGGCTGCAGCCACAGCTGAGTGGCCTGAGCGTCTGATGAGCTTGTCGGCAGAAGATATTGATTGGTTCGTTGACAGAGACAGGTTAGGCACCGAGGTGATCTTCAGTTGTAGTGGGTTTCCTAACGTACCTCTGATAGGTAGGAAGGGTTGCATCAACTACAATCCATCATTGCTAGTTCGTCAGTTTGCATATGCTTTGAGGACTCCACCGAAGGAAGAAGAGGTACGGGAATCTCTGTACCTCACGGGTATTCTAGAGGGGGATTTGTTGTCCAAGCTTCAGTATGCGTGGAACAATATCAGCACGAGAGGAAAGCCTTTGTTGGGGAAGAGCAACAGTCAAGCCTACCCTCCTTATTCAGATTGGATCAGAGCCAGAGCCAGCGCTATAGGGATGCCATTCCCTCATGTCAGACCAGAGAGTCCTCCACCAGTCGAAGAGCCTACCACTGTGTCCATTCATCAGAACAACCAGGTATTGGCTGAGCGAGATGAACTGAAGCAGGTGAATGCAGAATTAGAGAAGGAGTTAGCTCAGCTTCGAAGTGAGAGGAACGAAGCCGTGCAGGCTCTCAAAAAGCAAACAGAGTCGGTGAGCCAGCTGAGTGCAGACTTGGCAAAGCAGATTGCTGATCGGGAACGCTTAGGTCAAGACTTCAGGGCTGCTAATGATGTACTAGCTACGAAGAAGCAACATTTGGAGGAAGCATATCGGAGAATATATAAGTTCGACCAGCATTGGAAGACTTCCATGGCCACCAGGAAGGAGCGAGAAGACAAGCTGATGCTGCAGATTTCTAAGCTAGAAGCCGAAGTAAAGGACAGTGAGCGGAGGTTTGATGAAGAGACCGCCCGCAGGTACTCCGCTGAAGCCCGTCTCAACAAAGCTATTGCTAACCTGAAGGAGCATAAGCTGATGTTTGAGTCTAAGAAGCGGAAGCTGGAGGATTGCTTTGGCGAAGGAGCTTGGGAGAGTTCAGTTCAGGGGCTTCAGCATACCATCAGGCAGAGAGAACTACTCGTCGAGAGGTTGCTCACTTTGCCAGATCATCCGGATACGAAGGAGTTATTAGCAGAGTATCGCGCCCGTGACCGTACTTGACTAGTTATATCCCTGTTGATTTTGATCTTTGATGTATGCTGACCATCACCGGGCTTGTTGGCTGAGGTCATGCTGTTGATTTGTACTCGCTGATCCTGTGTACCGCCTTGACAGGCCCTTCCATATATATATGAGATTGATGTTTCCACGATTGGGCTCGGATTTCTTTGTCTTCTTATTATTATCGGCACTGGCACTAAGGCACTAGGATCGGGGAAAATTTCCCACGCACACAGACACACGCATGCATCTGCATGAAGCATATTTGCATGGTGTATATCTTATTGCTTTTCCTAACCTTTATTGTTGACAGGTTTTCAGGTTCCGAGCTGCTTTCGATCTCCAGGATTGATCAAAGACTCATTCACCGCTACTCAACTCGCGCTAATCAGAGAAGGATAATGGACCAGGTGCAGTCAGATGTTCAAGAGCTCCGTGAACGGATGGATCGTTTTATGGAGCTGATGCAGGTAGTCGCTAATGGTCAGGACCAGCTTCGTACTCTGGTTCAACCTCTGATCTCCAGGGTTGACAGTAATGGCATACTGCATGGAGGGGTCGTGCCTACTCCTCCTCCAGTGGACGCTCCACAAAATGTTGTTCCTGTTGCCGGGGGCAACGGCAGCACTAACGGCAATCTGATGACTAATCTCGGACTCAACGCGGCAGGCGTCGGCAATGGTAGTTTGGGAGCCAATGTTAACATAGGGTCGGTCAACGGCAATGCTGGTGCAGGAAATCTGTTGGTGCCTCAACCGTGGCTGGAGGACCATCAGGATGACGTATTCTCTCAGAGAGGTGTAGAAGCAGAGTTGAATGCTGAAGCTCGACTCAGGTTCAAGGCGTTGGAAGACAAGATGAGAGACATCGAAAATCAGAACACATTGGGCGTTGACATGTCCAAGCTCGGGTTGATTGCTGACTTTAAAGTACCTCACAAATTCAAGGTGCCTGTCTTCGAGAAGTATAAGGGTACTACTTGCCCCCGTGTTCACCTTCGATCTTATTATAGAAAGATGTCCGCCTATTCTGACGATGAGAAGCTGCTGATGCACTTCTTTCAGGATAGTCTCTCTGGTCCATCACTCGAATGGTATATGGGTTTGGAGCTCGCTACTGTGCGCACCTGGAAAGATCTTGCAGAAGCGTTCGTCCTCCACTATCAATACAATAGCGACTTGGCTCCCAACCAAGTTCAGCTTCAGAATCTCTCACAGTGGAACAACGAAAGCTTTAAAGAGTACGCCCAGCGGTGGCGTGAATTGGCTGCTCGGGTTCAACCGTCGATGGTTGAGCGTGAGCTAGTGCAAATGTTCGTGGCTACCCTTCCTGGAATCTACTATGAAAAGCTGGTCAGTGGCATGTCTGGAACATTCTCGGCTCTCATCACTATGGGCGAGCATGTTGAGAACGGTATAAAGATCGGAAAAATTCAGGGCGAATCATCCTCAGCTGGAGGAAGTAGCAAGAAACCTTACGCTGGCAAGCGTCGAGAGGGAGATGCCAGTGCTGTCACTAATGCTCGGAGAAAGGGCAAGGGCCCTCAGCCTCAGATTGCTAGCATAAATATCCCAGCTGCTCCGCCGCAGCAACAGCAGCAGCCCCAGCAGCAGAATCAGCAGGGGTATAAAAGATATCAGAACCGGGCTCCTCTGACAAACCGTCATTTTGAAACTCCACCTATGTCATATGCACAGCTTTTACAAACGTTGCTTCAGCTCCAATTAGTTCAAAAGAGGACGTTGGCTCCCTTAACAGGGGCACCACCACCGGGGTATGATGCCAATGCTACTTGTGAATTCCATACTGGGGCACCAGGCCATACGATTGAGAATTGTAAAGCTTTTAAGCACAAAGTCCAGGACTTGGTGGACGCCAAGGTTATCAACTTTTCTGATAGCGTGCCCAACGTCACCAAAAACCCGATGCCTCATCATAAGGGGGGCGGAGTGAATGCTGTTATCACTGAGGAGAGTGCGGACTTGCTCACTGATGTCAAAGATTTGAAGACGCCATTGAGTTTTGTCAAGGCTAAGTTGCTGAAGAAGGGCTTCTTTCCTGGATGCGGGGAGTTATGTATGGCTTATGCTACACTTCCTGATGGGTGTGAGCAGCTGGTCGAAGGTATCCAAAGTCTGATGTCTGAGGGTATTTTACAGTTCAGCCGGAGCGTTGAGAGTGCATCAGGGGAGGTCGTGCTAAAGCAGGCAGACGAAGTTGCTACCATTACTATTCCTCGTCACCCTATCACTATTTCTGCACCCCGTCCGCCTACAATCACTATCACCAGGGCCGGACCGATCCCATTCGAAAGCACTAATGCCGTTCCATGGCATTACGGCGCCGAAGTCTATTGTAATGGTCAGAAGATAGAGCTTGAGCCGTTCGGATCGACTGTGCAGAATCTTGTCGAGGTCAGTGGTATCACTCGAAGCGGTAGAGTGTTTGCGCCAGCAGAGGTTGCAGCAGAGAAAGTGGTCCGAGCGGACGCTGTGGATAAGGGTAAAGGTAAAGCTGTCGAGGAGGTCCCTTCCGGGGCAGAGAAGGACTTGCTAGTTAAAGATGCTGAAGAGTTCATGCGACTAATCAAGAAAAGTGACTACAAAATTGTAGATCATCTTCATCAGACTCCGTCAAAGATCTCTATTCTTAACTTGTTGCTGTGCTCTGAGGCGCACCGCGACGCGTTACTGAAGGTATTGAATGCTACATACGTGCCGCAGGAGATATCAGTAAATCAACTCGAGGAAGTGGTAGCCCATGTTAATGCTGGTAATGGGCTGGGATTTACAGATCTGGAGCTGACTCCTAAGGGAAGAGATCACAACAGCGCCTTGCACGTCTCAATAGAGTGCAGAGGCACGATTATGTCACATGTCCTGGTGGATACGGGTTCCTCGCTTAATGTGCTTCCGAAGAAGGCACTGATGAAGTTGGATACTCGTGGATTGCTTTGCACGCCCAGTGATCTGGTAGTGAAAGCCTTTGACGGAACCAAGCGCCACGTCTTCGGAGAGTTGACCCTGCCAATTCAAGTTGGTCCAGAGACGTTCAATACGGTTTTCTATATCATGGATATCATGCCTGCCTACAGTTGCCTCTTAGGTCGGCCATGGATCCATGCCGCTGGTGCCGTGACGTCCACGCTGCATCAAAAGCTTAAATATGCTGTTGGGGGCAGCATAGTGACCGTCTGTGGTGAGGAGGACATTATGGTGAGCCACTTGTCGTCCTTTAAATATGTTGAAATGGATGGCGAGATCCATGAAACCCTCTGCCAAGCATTTGAAACCGTCAGGGTGAAGGAGGTAGCTCCTGTCGTCGCAGAGAAGCAAGAGATGAATCTCTCATCGTTTAAGGAAGCTCGGGCCGTTGTCGAAGCCGGTTCCACCCCAGGCTGGGGGCATGTCTTGGATATACCAATCAAGCAGGATAAGTTTGGATTGGGATATTCTCCGGAAGCTGAAGCTTCATCTTCTTCTAGCAGTTCGTCTCGTAGGAAAGGGCCGATCCTATTCACCAAGGGGGGAGTAATTTTTGAAAGCATCAACGCAGCGTCTGAGGACAGCGGGGATAGTGATTGTGATCTTGACGCCTGGATGCAGCCAAGCAAGCCGGGCGAGCGCCTCCACAATTGGACCATCAAGGAGATTATCAAGCTGACAAGTGAAGAGTAATGATTTGCTTTTTACAATCTTTGTACGACCCTATGTCCTGCCTGGGGCATAGTGGTTTTACTGTCAGGGCCTTGTTGGATTATGTGTATGCATTTTGTTAATAAATAAAAGGCGTTTTCTTCGTACTCAAATATTGTGTTCTCTGTTATTCCTGTTTTATGTTTATTTCGAAAAACAGTAAAATGGCAACGAGGTTTGTGCTAACCTGCATATTCTTGCTTTAAACTTAACCCTTGTTATTGCAGGATCCACGTAACAGATGACATCGACTCTGGATCCTCTACGGCTCACTACGACTTTGATTGCCCGATCTATCAAGCCGAGGATGAGATTGATGAAGACGAGGACCTTCCGGAAGAGTTGGCCCGCTTGTTGAGACAAGAGGAGAAAGTTATTTTGCCTCACGAGGAGGATATTGAGATTGTAAATCTGGGTTCTGAGGAGCTCGTCAGAAATGTCAGAGTGGGGGCTGCGCTGCAGAATGATGTCAAGCATAGATTGGTCGAGATGCTTCGAGAGTATAGTGACGTCTTTGCTTGGTCATACGAAGATATGCCCGAACTTGACACAGATATCGTGGTTCATCGCTTGCCGTTGCGAGAAGATTGCCCTCCAGTCAAGCAGAAGCTTAGGAGGACGAGACCAGACATGGCTGTAAAAATCAAAGAAGAGGTCCAGAAGCAGTTGGACGCAGGATTTCTAGCCGTTACCACTTACCCTTCGTGGGTCGCCAACATAGTGCATGTACCGAAGAAGGACGGTAAGGTACGTATGTGCGTCGATTATCGGGATTTGAACAGGGCGAGCCCTAAGGATGATTTCCCGTTGCCTCATATCGATGTGTTGGTCGACAATACAGCCCAGTTTTCCGTGTTTTCGTTCATGGATGGCTTCTCCGGTTACAATCAGATTAAGATGGCACCGGAGGACATGGAGAAAACGACGTTTATTACCCCCTGGGGAACATTCTGCTATAAGGTAATGCCCTTCGGTCTGAAGAACGCAGGGGCCACTTACCAGCGAGCAATGGTAACTTTGTTTCATGATATGATTCATCATGAGATCGAGGTCTATGTTGATGACATGATTGCAAAGTCCCAAACAGAGGAAGAGCATCTGGTCAATTTGTTGAAGCTGTTTGAAAGGCTTAGGAAGTTCAGGCTGAGGCTGAATCCTAACAAGTGCACTTTCGGAGTGCGGTCCGGAAAGTTATTGGGGTTTATCGTTAGTGAACGAGGTATTGAAGTTGATCCTACGAAGATAAAAGCTATTCAAGAAATGCCAGCGCCGAAAACAGAAAAAGAAGTTCGTGGTTTCCTGGGCCGAATAAACTACATTGCAAGGTTTATCTCTCAGCTCACGGCCACTTGTGAACCGATGTTCAAGCTTTTAAAGAAAGATCAGGCGATTATCTGGAATGAGGATTGCCAGAAGGCATTCGATAAAATAAAGCAGTATCTTCAAGAACCTCCAATCTTGATACCCCCAGTGGCTGGACGGCCATTGATCATGTACCTGACGGTTCTGGAGAATAGTATGGGGTGTGTTCTCGGTCAGCACGACGAGACGGGCAGAAAGGAGCATGCCATTTATTATTTGAGTAAAAAGTTCACTGAGTGTGAATCTCGATACTCGATGCTGGAGAAGACGTGTTGTGCATTAGCTTGGGCCGCCAAACGTCTACGACAGTATATGCTCAACCACACCACTATGCTAATTTCGAAGATGGACCCGATCAAGTACGTCTTCGAGAAGCAGGCTCTTTCGGGCAGGATTGCCAGATGGCAAATGGTGTTAACGGAATATGATATTCAGTACGTCTCCCAGAAAGCCATTAAGGGAAGCGTATTGTCTGATTACCTTGCCGAACAGCCAATCGAAGACTACCAGCCGATGAAGTTCGAATTCCCTGACGAGGATATTATGTTTCTCAAAGCAAAGGACTGCGATGAGCCATTGCCCGATGAGGGGCCAGATAGGAAGTCTCAGTGGAAGTTGATATTCGACGGAGCGGTCAATTCCTATGGAAGTGGTATCGGGGCTATCATCACGACTCCTCATGGATCCCACATCCCGTTTACTGCGAGACTGACGTTTCCAGTTACCAACAATGAAGCCGAGTATGAAGCATGTATTATGGGTCTAGAAGAGGCAATTGATTTGAGAATCAAGAATCTAGACATATATGGTGACTCAGCGCTTGTAATCAATCAGATTAAAGGGGAGTGGGAAACTCGTCAAGCGAATTTGGTGCCGTACATGAATTATGCCAGGAGGCTGCTTCCTTTCTTCGACCGAGTGGAACTTCATCATGTACCCAGGGCTGAAAATCAAATGGCTGATGCTTTAGCCACGCTGGCTTCAATGTATAAAGTCAATTATTGGAATGAGGCTCCAAGAATTGTGCTTTCGCGTCTTGATAGACCGACATTTGTGTTTGCAATCGAGGATGCCAACGACGGCAAGCCATGGTTCCACGACATCCAGACCTTCCTTATGACTAAGGAGTATCCTGCGGGTGCGTCAACCCAGGATAAGAAGACTCTGAGGAGGCTATCTGGAAACTTTTATCTCAATCCTGATGGAGTGCTGTATAAGAGAAACCACGATCTCGTGCTACTCAGATGTGTAGATGAGAAAGAGGCAAGTATGCTCGTGGAAGAAGTCCATGAGGGCACATTTGGTACGCACGCCGGCGGGCATGCCATGACGAGAAAGATCCTGAGAGCAGGGTATTACTGGATGACTATGGAGTCGGATTGCTTCAGATTCGCGAAGAAATGTCATAAATGCCAGATTTATGCTGATAAAGTTCATGTGCCGCCGTGCCCATTGAATGTCATGTCCTCCCCTTGGCCGTTCTCCATGTGGGGCATCGACATGATAGGCAAGATCGAGCCCACTGCATCCAATGGTCATCGTTTCATTCTGGTAGCTATCGACTACTTCACCAAATGGGTGGAGGCAGCCTCGTACGCTAATGTGACCAAGCAGGTGGTAGCTAAATTCATAAAGAATGACATCATCTGTCGATATGGAATTCCCGAGCGAATCATTACTGATAATGGTTCGAATTTGAATAACAAGATGATGAAGGAGTTGTGCCAGAGCTTCAAGATTGAACACCACAACTCATCTCCTTACCGGCCAAAGATGAATGGCGCTGTTGAAGCGGCCAACAAGAACATCAAGAAGATTGTTCAGAAGATGGTTGTGACGTACAAAGATTGGCACGAGATGTTGTCGTTTGCCCTGCACGGTTATCGTACTACGGTGCGTACGTCGACCGGGGCAACTCCTTTCTCCTTGGTGTACGGTATGGAAGTTGTCCTACCGTTAGAAGTGGAGATTCCTTCTTTGCGAGTTTTGGTTGATGTAAAACTCGACGAGGCAGAATGGATTACGAATCGCTTGAACTAACTCAGCCTGATGGACGAGAAGAGGTTAGCATCGATTGCATTTGGTCGCCTGTACCAAAGCCGAATGAAGAAATCTTACGATAAGAAGGTGCGTCCTAGAAGCTTTCAGACGGGTGATCTCGTCCTGAAGAAAATTCTTCCGCCACACTCCGATCACCGGGGCAAGTGGACTCCGAATTACGAAGGGCCGTATGTCGTCAGCAAGGTCTTCTCGGGAGGAGTTTTGTTGTTATCCACGATGGATGGTGAAGATTTTGCATCCCCGGTGAACGCGGACGCAGTTAAAAAATACTTTGCTTGAAAGAGACCCGCTGGACAAAAAAGAAAGAGTCCAGGCAAAAAAGGGGCATCCCGGCGAACCAAAAACAGAATAAAAGGTTCGGGCAAAAATTAGGGATATATTGAAAAAATGTACACCCGCGAAGTCGAAAACCTACACTGGGCAGCTTCGGCAAAAAAGGGTATCCCGGTGAACGGAAAACCCGTAAAGGGCGGTTCACGCAAAAGTTAGGGATTTGAATAAGCAAATGACTGCGTTCCGCGTATGGACTTTCATTGTTTAGTGGTTTGGAGGACCTGAGGGCCGTTTATCTGAGTCAATCTCTTCCGAAGCTGAAGCATCGGAGAAGTATCGGAGTCGAGTGGGTCTTAGAGAGATCAACTCATGGTGTTCGTCTACGCCTCGTTGCCGACATTTGTATATACTGATGTGTATTTATGTTTTATTTTTGCGCGGCTTCCTCATTCCAGGAGCTTGCCTCTGTTGTAAAACATTTTTTGCCCATTCAGGGGTTCACCATCAATAAAATGCATGTTATTCAGCAATTCTGCTTGCCTGCTTAGCATTTATCTGTTTTGTTTGCGAATGAAAACGCCGATGTTTTTTGATAAAATGCGCATACATAAACTTACGGACCTAGGCCCATTGATTGTTGAAACAATTGATTAACTGAATATTGTCATGAGATAATAACCTGGATAGGCCCCTTTGAGGAGGGTATCTTGTCTGTTTGTTTGTGTTGTTGCAGGTGTAACACCTTCCAGAAGACGTGCCGTGCGCATCCCCGAAGCGGGGCAAGTCCTCCTTCTTCAGCAGAGTTCAGTAGTCTCTCCTCCGCAGAATCCGAACGCAGAATAGTGAGCATTGATATGTCTCCCCATGCAGAGATGATTCTCTTCCCCAAGCAGACGCATCCTGAAGGAACGTCATCTCATCAGCTGAGTCGCGCGCCAGAGCTCGTATTCTCCCCCAGCACCGGGTCACAAGTGCAGATTTCATAGAAGTATTCGGGTACCGAAGCTCGTGTTTTCCCCAGTAGAGTGTTGGAACAGCTGATGTTGTATTCCTCTGCAGAATTGTACTCTTCCCCGAAGTCAGATGATTCTTTCTTCCCCAGCGAGATCAAAATTCCTCATCAGAGTTGTACGCTTCAATGAAGTAGAATGATTTCTCTCCCCGGCTGAGTCCGCAAAAAAGCCAAATCCTTGGAAGCAGTTGGGACCATGAGTGGATTTTCCCTAGCAGAGTATTAAACAATTGGTGCTGTATTTTCCCCAGAGTCGCACTCTCTCCAGTGAAGCAGAATGACTTCTCCTTCCTCAGCCGAGTTTGCAGATGCCCAAGAGAGCCGAGTCCTTGGAAGTTGATCAGATCATGATTGGTTTTCCCCAGTGGAGTGTGGAGCAGCTGAAGTTGTTTCCCCACAGAGTGGTTATCCCCAGAAAAGTAGCCATGACGGCCGCGCAGTTCATTCTCGCAATTGATATCAACAAGTCCAGGTTCTCGTAGAGCTTCGTTCCCCTGCAACAGTCAGCTGAAGTTGTTTGCCCTGCAGCAGTCAACCGGAAGATCAATTCCCCATACGGAGGCCAATTGATACCGGCGTGTCCACGTTCTCCTCAGCAGGATGATTCCTCTACCTGAGTAGTTCTTGTCTCCTTGACAAAAGGGTTTCCTCCCCCCAGCATTTATTTTGCGGACGGGATCGCATCATTGTGCATGATTGCATAGCATTGTGCATGACTGCATGGCATTTAACACTGCATAGCATTTAACGTTGCATAGCATTGTGCATGATTGCATGGCATTTAGCATAAACGCATATCATTCCCACCGTGTGGGGCATAGCGCAGAAGCATACGCATCATAAGCATGATCTAGGTTACTACCATTCTTGTCTTACAGATGTTCCACCAAGAGACCAGTTGCTCAGGACGATTCCTGATATTCTCTCCAACAAGGTCGCTTTCTTAAGATGATTCTTAAGACCCCGGTGTAATCCCCACAGTCGCTCGCTCAAGATGATTTTTGAGATCCCCAGCGAAGTCAGTTCAAGACGATTCTTGAATTCCTCAGCAGGGCCGTTTGCTTAAGATGATTCTTAAGACCTCAGCGCAGTTTCCCGAGTTGTTTGCTTAGGATGATTCTTGAGCTCCCCAGTAGCGTCCCCAGCAAGAGTTGCCCAGGAAGATTCCTGGAATACCCAGCAGAATGAAGTCTCCATAATGGTTATCGGTTCAGGATGATTCTTGAAGGTGCCCGACGGAGTTTGTTTGTTCAAAATGATTCTTGAAAACCCTAACAGCGTGATATGTCTGCTCCAACAGTGATGTCTAATCTGAAGATTGACTTCGTAAACGCCTGAAGGCGATATCAGAAGGTTCCCGTGAGTTCAGATTTCCTTGTTGATGAATCAACGGGTGGCTGAAGACAAGGTTCCAAATTTTGTATTCAAGGTGATCCGTGTTGGTCTGAAGACCAAGTCAGTTGTCCTGAGGTGATGATTGATTGCGATCAAGTGAATAGTGTTTCTTCTGACTGAAGTTGAAGATGTTTCTCCATCTGAAGCGGAGTTTTGTCTGAAGGCAAAGTGTTTGAATCCCCGTAGAGTCATGAATGGCTCTGGATACCATTTCTCTGACTGAAGTCATAGATTTCCCAAGCTGAAGCGAAGGTGCCTAAGGGCAAGGTTATCCCCAAGGTCATGAATGACCTAGGATTCATTTTTCGGGCTGAAGGCCGAAGTATATCCCTGACTGAAGTCACGGATACTCTATAGCAGAGGTGGAGTTGCCTGAAGGCAGATCCATATATCCTTGAAGGCCAAGGACCATTTCTTTAGACTGAAGTCGAAGATACCTCCTGCAGAGTTGCCGACGGGCAAAGTTTACATCCTTGAAGGCCAAGGATGTTTTTCTAGCTGAAGCTGGAATAGCCGACGGGCAGGGTTTCATCTTTCTTCAGAAGAACTTGAAGATTCTCCAGCGGATCTGGAGTGGCCAGGGGCCAGGGCTTCATTCATATTCAGAAGTATTTGAAGATCTTTTCTAGCTGAAGCTGGAAATGGCCAGGGGCCAGGGTTTCATAGATCTTTAATGTTGAAGTTCTACGGTGGGCAGTGTGCAGTAGTATTCCGATGTTCGTTATGGTTCTGAGGGTGAACCCCAGATCAGAGTGTGCTCGGTTAAGTCTCTCCTTCCCAGCGGAGCGGTTTCAAATACGCAAGTGTACTTTTTTGTTCTAATCACCCGGGGTGAACCCCAGGTCAGAGTTGTTCAGTGTTGTATTTTCTCTAACGGCGAGGTTGGATGTTTGTCCGACGGCGAGGTTGGATGCTTGTTCGACGGCGAGGTTGAACGTTTGGATTTGACGGCGAGGTCAGATCATCATTTGTCCGACGGCGAGGTTGGATGTTTGTTCGACGGCGAGGTTGAACGTTTGGATTTGACGGCGAGGTCAGACTATGTTTTGTCCGGCGGCGAGGTTGGATGTTTGTTCGACGGCGAGGTTGAACGTTTGGATTTGACGGCGAGGTCAGATCATCATTTGTCCGACGGCGAGGTTGGATGTTTGTTCGACGGCGAGGTTGAACGTTTGGATTTGACGGCGAGGTCAGACTATGTTTTGTCCAGCGGCGAGGTTGGATGTTTGTTCGACGGCGAGGTTGAACGTTTGGATTTGACGGCAAGGTCAGATCATCATTTGTCCGACGGCGAGGTTGGATGTTTGTTCGACGGCGAGGTTGAACGTTTGGATTTGACGGCGAGGTCAGACTATGTTTTGTCCGGCGGCGAGGTTGGATGTTTGTTCGACGGCGAGGTTGAACGTTGATTTGACGGCGAGGTCAGACTATGTTTTGTCCGGCGGCGAGGTTGGACGTTTGTTCGACGGCGAGGTTGAACGTTTGACGGCGAGGTCAGGCTCTTTAAATCCCCAGCAGAGATGATGTTTGTACGACGGCGATGTCCAGTGTCTCCAAATGATGTGTGTTTCCGACGGCGATGTCAGATTCAGTTCTCCAGCGGCGAGGTTGGGTGTTGTGGTTGTCTGAAGGCAATATTAGAAGAATTTAATGTGGATAATTGACGGCGATGTCAGTTCAGTATCTCTCCAGCTAGTTGTTGAGCAGCTAGTGTTGCAGTATTCGAAGATTTGTTCCCCGCAGAGTATCGTGTGCTCGTGCAGTTGGCAAATTTTCGGGTTTACCGGTATTCAATCGTCTCGCACCTTGATTGGTTGAGAGCCGTTCGCTTCTCACCCAGTCAGGTTCAAGCCGTTTGAATAGGGGCAGCTGTTGCACCCCAAAATTTGACCAATAATTATTTATCCATCAAGTGTTTGCAGGTTGATACCTTCATCAGAAAGTTCAAGAGAATTGGGTGAAGCCAGAGCTGTGTGTCTCCTAGCTTGAGAGTTGTGGGTGCTCCTCAGATAATCCTGAGACTTTGAGAATGAACTTGGTGCTTTGAGAAAGTGTATGAGATGTCTTGATAGCCATCATGAAGCCTAGAGAAGTCATTGTGCAAGAATTCAGAAGATTCAACCATGAATGGTAGAATTAGGGTTTTGACAGGGTCAATCCTAGATCAGCTGAAGATTTGGAGAAGGTTGAGACTTAATCCAAGGGCCATGAGATCATGGAATGATGTATGGAGATGTTATAAGGATGATTCCTAGGCCAACTCATCATGATTGAGGAGTTTGAGAAGTTTTGAGTTAGGGTTTCTGAGGATTGTCAGTGAAAAAATCCTAATTTGATCCCTATCTTCCAGGCAGTTTTAGCTCTAGATGTGATTGATATCTCATCTTCCCCACAACATGAATGTTGTAGAGCTTGTTCTTAGATTTAATTTGAGTGGTGGAAGTCTTTGATAGGAGTTGCAGAGCTCAAGTTATGGTTTTGGCAAATTACAGGTCAGCAGAGGTGTGTGAATCTGGGTCCTTGAAAGTCACCCAACTTGCAGACAACTTTTGCCCTAGTAGGATGATTCCTATGATCTCTTGGTCAACATGAATGTTGAAGAGCATCTTCTTAGCTTTCTAGAGAGTGGTATAAGTCCTTGATAGGATTGGTAGAACTCAACTTATGGTTTGAACAAGACAGGGGTATTTTGGTCATTTGGCAGTTATAGGTCATTTTAAGCAAAGGCCATATCTCCTATTTCCAAGCCTCAAATGAAAAATATCAAAACATGAAAGTTGTTCAAAATGGGATTTTAAGTCTAGAAAAGTGGTCATGAGTTATTGAAAGAGCTTTTAGCAAGGATTTACAAGATTGGGTGAAAATGACCTAAAAATGGCTTATAAGTTCAAAAAGTTGAAATTTAATTTTGGTTTGGGAGATGTACAAATCCAAAATGGGTCATCCAATATGTCATTTTGACTCCAAACAATATTTTAAAAACAATGGTTCAAGTAGAATTTTGATTTGAAGCTTAGAAATGGGGGTTACTTTGTAATTCTCATTCTTGCATAATAAGGCAACTAAACAAAGCTTCACCAAAGGCAAGGAAATGCATGTTTTTCACTCATTCTTTCTCAATATCTCTTGTAAGGAGATTTTAAAGTCAATTTGGCAAGCCTAAGGCATGAGATCATGGATATCCAATGTATCATTTCATGAGAAGTTCTAAAACTTTCTAACACTTTCCACAAGTTTCTAGATGGATCTGGATTATTCCATGGATTGCTATAAGAAGAGTGAATCACAATTTGGCCAGGGTTGGTGATCATTGTTGGTGAGTGGTGATAATTGTTGGTGAAAAAGTGAGATTCTTCCATTTGCAATTTCACATCAAACCTTCTTTCTCTTCCATCTCCATTCTTTTCTTCCACACAAACACACTACTCTGATCTCTAGGAGCAATTGCAGACCAAATTGAAGGTAGATCCATGGAGGTTTGAAGCTGTTTTGAAGAATTTGCAAGAAGTGCATATTGAGATCAAACACAAGATTCAAGCAGTGTTCATCCATTTTCTTGCATACAGAATTCATATTGGCCATTGAGGATCAATCAGGGAAGCTTGCAGGCACTGAATTGGAGAGAAACCATATCCACCATTGGAGTTTGACAGGTTGGTGATTTCAATCGTATCACCTTATTTATGTGCATTTCACCATAGTTCTAGGTTTAGACTGGTTAAGCTAGGGTAGAGGACCATATTCTGAGGATTAGAGGAAGATTCATGAGGTTTCGAGGCAGGGTACCTTTTCTTGCAGACTTGATAGCAAGCTATTTTGTGTGCATTAATGGATATGAGATGGTGTAGAATGGTTAGGGAAACATGTAGAATAATTCTGGATCATTAGCTTGAAGTTTCATTAAGATTGATAGCAGAGGAAAGAATTGAAACCATGATGATGGAGCTCTCTGTTAGGATGATTCAAGAGGTTTCAGGGAAAACTATTGATAGCATTGTGTTCAGGGTGGTTGATAGTACAACTTTGCTTTTGGAAGCTCGTGAATTCATGGAGAAATCAGTGAGAACGAGCTTGAAGAAGATCCTTGCATGGGGTTAGGGTTTCTGCAAACCCTAGGGTTCAGTTGGGGACGATGAAGGTCCACCGTTGGATTGCCTCAGATCCTTGACCAATTCAATCCATCGCACGGCCACGATTCAAATTGGTAAACGGGGGGAAGATTGAAACACATGAAACGCAGCGTACAACTAAATCAAACGCACCGTTTTGGTTCGTTGATGGAACTGGGCTCAGCAATTTGTTTCTATTCCCACCCCCCAGATTTGGCCCAATGATCAGAATGAACTGGGGCGCTTTACTTTTGATACCCCCCTCCCCTTTATTTCTTAAATTCTTTTATTTTAATTTCTTTTAATTCTTTGCATTTTATAAAATTCATAAAAAATCCAAAAATTAATGTTTTTTAATTCTTCTTTTTTTCACATAATCATGATTTTGTCTAGAAAATTAATAAAAAATAAAATTCCATTTTATTTTTAGTTTAATATTCTTTAGCATATTTTCTTGTAAATAGTACTTTTAATTGATTTTGGTTAACCCTTGATTTTGTACAATTTGTTTTGGGACTTTCCCTTAGGATTTTTGAGCCATTCTTTCTGGCATAGTTAGGTATTGAACCCTAGTTTCATGTAGGACTTATTTCTTGATTTTTAGATTAAAATTTGATGTAGTTTGATTGTTAGACATTTAGGTGTTCTAATTAGGGTTTTAGGTTGTATAAGTAGACTTGAACAAGTTTGTTTTGGGGTTTATAGGCCAAATTAGTGTATGGGGAATATATGGGTTAAGGGCAAGTATGTATAGAATCCCCTAGAATTTTACTAGAATATTGTATGGTGTTTTAGTATTTTTCATTGATTTTTGAATGTATGGATAGTATGTGTGTTGCTTGAAGGCATAGTTTGCATTGTATTGTTTTCTTTTCTTCTCTTTTGAGTGTGTGAGCTTTGAAGATTGAGTTGAAGACCTTATGGATCATCATGGAAGCTTTGAAGACCTTGCAGAGGAGTTTAGATAGCTTTTGTTGTTTTGTTTATAGGATCATAAGTGCATAGGTAGAGCCTCAGATAGAATACTTTCATTCAATAAACAAGGAGTGTCTTGTCCACCTCCTTTCTTCTCTATGACATAAAGTCCCTTAAGGGTATTCACCTCTCTCCTTTGGAGGGATTAGTGACCTTGCCCTATAAGGTAGAACTTTGAGAGAGCCTTCCCTTTGATGTTAAGTCCTCAATGGCATCCTTTGGAAGTCAGTGAGCACTGTAACATCCTCACCCCATTTTGTTGGCTGAGTCTTGTTTGCTGGAGCATTGGAGCCATTGAAGATAGAAGCTGAAGCTTTGAAGAGGATGATTCCTTGAAGATTGTTGAAGTCTGAAGACTTTGTGAAGATCAAGTTGAGGCCTGAAGATCCCTGAAGATAGTGAAGCCTGAAGGTGGAACTGATCAAAGGAGCTGAAGCTCAAGGGAGAAGATGAGTTGATACTCATGTTGTAGGGTTGATACCTGGAAAGCAAGTGATCTCTGAAGTCTGAAGACTGAGTAGCTTCTGGAGGAGCTGAAGCTTTCTTCTGTTTTTCTTTGTTGTATTGTGTGTTTTGTCTGATTTGTCTGTTGCATTAGACTAAACCCATCTAGAATAAGTTTAGTCTAAGAGCATGAGTGCATCTGCTTGTGTTGTTACTGCTTGGCTTTGCTTGCGGGTATTCGGTAGAGCCCAGCTCCCTTGCCCATGTGTTTATTATTGCTTGATAGCACTTCATTTCCTTTATCTGTATGATTACAGTTTACTGTCTATTGCTTGATAGCATGGTGTTTATTTTCAGTATGATTACTGTTATTTCATGACTGGCTTGAGGTTGAGATGAGCTTGTGAAGGCTGAAGCCCCACATACATTTCCTCCCTCACTTGCATTGCATGTATTTTACTGTTAAAGCTGATGCTTTTGTCTGTTTTGGCGTATCATTGACATGACCCCTTAGGACTCTCATTTCCTCTGATGAGGATTTGATGATAGACTTTTAGGTTGAAACCTATGCATGACAACATCTAGGAGTTCCCTGTTCAAACCTCAACCATAGGATGAATCCATGGCATGACAACAGTAGGACTTGATAGTCTCCCTCCTAGTTGGGCCTATTCTCTTCTCATCTCAAAACAGTTTAAGATACAGTAATCATGAATGATTTCTTTCGTACGTTACGAGCCTTAAGCTATCTGAGCAAGGATTGTGGGAGAGTTTCTTTTCCACAGTCTGGATGTCTAGTATGGTACCATTTGGGTGACATGCGACGCATTCACTCTCAGGTCATAGTCTCTAGTGCGGTTGAAATCGCAAACATAATAAAAAAAACACTTCTTTTAGGAGATAACCCGTAGTTTCCCGAACTACGTTTGCTCTGATCTTCCATACAGTGTGGAAGTACGTAGGCATAGGATGCGACGTCCTAGCGAGCAACCTTCAACCTTTCCCCCGTAATCCTTCGTAGGCCGAACTACGTTGACTCTGATTTCTCGTTCCAGACGGGAATACGTAGGCATAAAGTGCGACGCTTTGCCGAGTCATTCTTCTTTTCTTTTTCAGCCAGCCTTGATAGGTAGATAGATTATAACCAACCCGTCCAAGTAAACAAACAAGCGAGGATCCCGTCGAGTACGACGGACGTGAGGGGTGCTAATACCTTCCCCTTGCGTAACCGACTCCCGAACCCAGACAATGGTTGCGATGACCTTGTCTTACCCTTATTCGTCAGGTTTTTCCGATCGTTTCCTTTCCCGCTCTGAGGGATAAATAACGAAAGGTGGCGACTCTTCTGTTTTGCCGGCACCTTATTTTCGCGCGAGCGACAGCTAGTTAGTAGGTTAGTTCATTTTATTTATTCAATATTATAGAAAATAAAAATAAAGAAAACAACAAAAAAACAAATAAATAATAAAAGGTTGGGCGGAGGATTCTGTGTGGGGGCTTCTGTGAGGTGCACCGTGGGAACGCGAGTGAGGTTTGTGTGATAATGATCAGATGTGAATCGTGTGGTTGTGATGTGCCGTGCATGATAGTGTGTGTGGATCGTATGCATACGATTACAATAGTATAAACAAAATAAAAATAATAAACCTTAATCCCCAATTTTCCCTTTTCCCCTCTTTCTGTCGTTCACTCCTCTTCCTAATCTCTCTGCTTCTCTTCACCTCCTCTCGATCCGCCTTTTTCTCTCTTCCCTCTTCCTCAACTTCTCCATCGATTCTTCTTTCGTCGCCTCCTTCTCCTTCGATTTCTCCGATTCCTCTTCTTCGTTTTCGACCACTTTTCTTATTCGTCTTCAATATTCCTACATCAACAAAAAAACAGTGAAATAATGTTAGCAAGAAATCAATTAACGATTAAAATGGATTTTGTAGGTTTTGAGGGCGGAAATGGTGAAGGATTCGTAGTTGACAGCCGTAGTGGCGATAATGGCGGCTTGCGGCAATGGCGGTTTTCCGGCGAAGGTTTCTGATGACGGTTGCGAAAATGACGAGGGTTTGAGAGTGATGGCGACCTGAGGTTCGCTATGGAGGTTTCGAAAAGATGATGTTCTTCTGTTTTCCTCTTTACAAAATTATTTTTAGGGTTTTACCATTTGGGATTTTTGTGGGGTTTCTGGGTTGCTGTTTTGTTGCCTTCTCTTGTGAATATTCTGCCTCTTTTATAGGCTTTAGAGAGATCTTGACTTGAATGTGGTTTAAGTGTAATGAAATGTTTCCTATTTCGTGTGATTTTGTCTGATACGATTTCCATTTTGTTTCCATTTTCGAACGCTTCCTATTTCCAACGTTTGTGAATTATTTTGGAAAGGTTTGAATAAATTGAGGATCCTTCCTTTTCATCTTGACATCTATTTGGAAAAACTTGATGGTAATTAACATAAGCTTTGATTATGGTTCTGGCAGGTTGCAAACAACATACGCTGAAGCGCTGTCAAATTGGGTTGGAAGTCGCTATAAGCTGAGTGGTTTGTTATTTAAAGATTGTCAAATTATGCTTGGAAATCTGACTGTTCATAATTCTTGGTAACTATCTTCTTCTGGTTTTGGATTAACGAGTCTCTTTCTGATTCCAGGTCGGGAATTTCTATAAACATGCTAGGGCCGTGTACACTCTCTTCAACCTCTCTACCTTACCTCTGTTCCACAGTTCTCCCCATTAAGAGTCACAATTTCCAACAAAATCAAAAGAAGCATTCAAATGCCGCTTGCAGTAATTACGAAGCGCAACATCGACGCATTGTGAAGCTTCAGGTTCGGCAGCCGCAAGCAAGTCGTGGCGTGGCTCAAGGTTCAGCAACCACAAGCAAGTCGTGGCATGGCTCAAGGTTCATAGCGAGGGCAGAACATTACTGCTATGGATTGAGATAATGACTTTGTATTCTTTTAATCTCTACGCATAGCCCGTAGCGGTTTCAGTCATGGCAAATTTCCCTATTCAAGAGTGCACTCGCTTTGCTGTTGTTACCATGATGTATGAAAATTCTGTTTTGAGTTTCCCGGTGAATACTCTGTTCTGCGCTTGGTGTATGATTCTCGTATGATTATTGCCGCTTGATGCGTGTATGTACCACTTGGTGCTCTCTACTAGTGGCTGATATTTATGATTTAATTCCTTGCCCTATTTTGTCATCTTCCACAGTCGCATAATTCATGGCTTTCTAATTAAATTAATCATGTTTTGCCTATTGTTTGAATTGACTCAATGGTACATGGCTTACTGAATCGACTCATTTTTGCTTATCAGGTTGTAAAGAAATCAAAGTGACAAGCTGCAGCTTAGCATTGACGGCATGTCTTGGCAGTGCCGCGGTTCAATTGAGTTTGGTCCGAATGTGGCTCTGGTGTAGAGAAACGTGAGGAAGATATGCATTAATGTGAGTATGCATCCTGTAGGTCCTGAAATGTCATACAGCTCGGAGGACATGACGGCGTGAATGTTACAGTCTTTCTTATTCATAGCAGTGTATAAAGAAGATGTTCTTGTATCTTTGTGTCCTTAGTTCAGGCAATAAAGGACTCCTTGTACAACATGTTATGATTACTAGGATAGCTTGTCTTTGGCTTTGGCATAGATTTCTTTCACATGTATTGTATTTGGTGATAACTTGTAGCCATTTGAAATTAAATGGGAATTGTACAAACAAGAAATCTTTGGCTCAAAGTCTACGACGAGCATAAACTATGTACCGACCCCTCTTCTTATTAACATTCTTAGATTTGTAAGCTTTTTATCTTAAGTGGGCTAGCGTTGTTCACTTCATGCTCAAATTGTCGATCGTTAAATTGCGTTCCGCCAACATGTAAACCCGTTTCTGCCTTAAAGTGGTGCATGACGTCTTAAGTCATTGCATCAGTGAAAGATGCTCTTGAAGCTTTAGGCTTGGCATTAAAGAGTATGTCAAGGACCTCATAGTGTAATTTCCATAATGAAATAGAAATCAATCTCCTTCTTTTCATATAAAAAACATGAAAGGGAACTTGCAAATTAAATCATAAAGAATTAATTTGACCTCGAGAAAATCTCTTGAGTCCTACGAACCCCTTCACGATTTTAATCTTGATACAAAGGCATTAGTCTCATGCATGACGACACACTGAATTGCACTCTCGTGAAGACACATGCATTCATGGCTTCGTGAATTATCTCCTACAAAAACTTGAAATTTGCGCCACTGGAATAACTTAAGGTTTAATAAGTTAACGAATTCAAATCACTTTTTGTCTTGACCATAAATTACCCAAACCTTATTCACTTGCCGTATTAAATTATCAACCAAAACCGAACTCTTTCCATAAATGATAATTCATCCTCATGCAATAAAAATGATGGTGTAGCCTGGTATGTGAACCATGTCCTGAAGGAACCTTGAAGATAAAGATACGCCCTGTACCCTTTCAATGCTTATGCCTTGAAGTGCTTGACCGTAAGGATCTACACTCTATATTACTATACCTGCGCGAACTGGTCGGCCGTGATGAACATACATACAAAAGTAAAAGAAGACAAGGAAGAAAAATGCCCAAGGAGGTGGGATCTTGAAGTCAAAAATTAGGGTGCGACAGATATAATTTGATTTTTTTTCAATACAGAAGACAATTTGATTTGTCGTTTAATCGGAATTCTCTGCTTGTCCGTTCAAGGCCATATTCACCGTTAATATTGGGTGAACTTAGTCGGAGAAATTTAATCAGACAGATTTAGTCGGGTAGATTGAATCAAATAAATTTATTCGTGTGGATTTAAGCATGCTATTAATTGTGCATCCATTCTGCTTGTCACTTTTTACACCTATTATGTGCTTAAACATGAGCTGTTAAATGTTGTTGTGCTTATTTGCTAGATTTTTATTGTTGTTATGAAGCTGAAGCGCTATCGTAGTTGTTGTTTTTGTTTTGTTTTCCTTATTTCGTTTTGTTCTTGCATGCTCTCTTAAGGCCTCCTAGTCCAACTTAATTTTCGATTAAGCTTTGAGTAGGATAGACATTAGGAGTTAATCCATGCATGATAACATTAGGTTAGTCCCTTTCAACCTCAACCTTAGGTCCACTTTTGCATGCTAACATTAGGATAGAATTTTCTCTCGCATCCCAACCTTAGGGTCATGTTACATGACAACGTTAGGACCGAGTGTCCTTTTAGATCTTTCGTGCATCTTTCTCTTCTCTCTCAAAACAACTTCAAAACACGTAATAAATACGATGAAAATTGTGCGCCATGAGCCTTAGGTATATGAGAAATGATGATCGATGGGTTTATCCTTACTTCGTCTAGAGTGTTTAGCGTATGTCCCGTCTGGGGGCAATCATGCGACGCATTCGCTTCTATATCATAGAATTTAGTGCAATGTGAATATCAAACCAAATTAATTCACTTATCTAAAACTCACAAATAAATCCAAATCATTTTCATCCTTCGGGATCGTGTGTCAAATTATTTTCAGAAAGAGTATGTTATTTTTCCATTCTATCGCAAACAGACATCGACCCTAACTGCTGGAATAGGAACTTAACGTCGCTTATAAAAAACAATAAGTAACATGTGGTAAGCCGAACTACGCCTGCTCTGATTTCTCATACCAGATGAGGATACGTAGGCACAGGACGATAATGTCTTGGCAAGCAACCTTCCCCCATCCACCCGTAGTTTTCTGAACTATGTTGACTCTGACTTTTTCATTGCACGAGGGAATACGTAGGCCTAGGACGATGAAGCCCTATCAAGTCTCCTTTTGTGTTCTTGTTTCCGTTAGCAAGTAAGCTTTAGATATACATACCATTTTATTAGAACAACAAGCGCATATCTCGTTGAGTACAACATACACGAGGGGGTGTTAATACCTTTCTCTCGCATAATCGACTTCCGATTTCTGGATTTGGTTGCGATGACTATGTCTTCTCACTTATTTGAGGTTTTTTTCTATCCTTTCCTTTGCCCCGTTGGGATAAATAATGTTTGGTGGCGACTCTTCTGTTTTTCGCAGTTACGACACTCCTTATTCCACCAGAAGTCTACGTACTCTCATTTCTCCTTTCTATTTAAATAAAACCTGATTTATATTATTTTAATAATTTCTACCAATTCCCTCAATTCTCACAAACTCTACTCACCTATCTCTTTTTAGTTATATTCTAGTTTATTGCCCAAAACCATAATTTGTCACATTTTTCAGTAATTTGAATATTAAACTATAATTAAATTCTCTCAATCCTTATTAACCTAAATAATAATAATAATAATAATAATAATAATAATAATAATAATAATAATTAATTAATTAAATAAAAGACATTCCAAAAACACAAATAAAAATTATAAAAATACTAGAATAAAAAATTGGGGAGTTACAACTCTCCCTCACTTTAAAATCGGGTTGAAGCTTGAATATTACACGCATTTCTGCATAACTCGCACCAACCTCTCTCGGATCTAGCCAATCTAAGGGCGTTAAATGGTGGAGCCTGGAGACGTACACCTCGATCAAGGTCATATCTCAAAGGCACTAAGGGAGATTATGCCCTATGTCGAGGAGCAATCCTTTGTAATGTAAATTACAATACAAATACATAACGATGTCTCGCTGATTCTGAGCCATACTACGAGAAGCACACGCAAATAAGCGCTAAAATAATGAATGCTTAATACAACATACAAACAAGCACACAGACACACAAACATAGAATGCTAAATACCATACATGGACAAATTCTAAAACAACGAACATTATACGTGTGAACAAACACATTAATTAAATATTACAATACATATCAATTAACACATTAGAGAATAAGTTACAGCAAATCCTGATCAGACAAATGTGAAGGAGTTGCAAAAAGTCTGGTGGTCAGGCACAAGAGACTTCAACTGACGCAAGACATTGTCGAAAGCAACTTCTTTCACAATGTCATAAGAGATATCTAACAACTGGTTATTCAAAGTTGTTTGCTCATCCTAAAGTGCCTCAAACTCCTTAGATCAGGCGTTTCTCTTATATTTAAGCTCCATTTTGATGTCTTGGGCACTAGTAGGCAAAGTCTTCAACTCCATTTCTATCTAATGAGAACCATGTTTCTCCTCTCCAGGCAGCCTTTCAAGCTCCACTATGTCATCAACCAAAGTCTCAAGAGAAACGTACTACTTCACCTCTTATAGAAAAGAAGACGTTTGATTCAGATGACTGTGCAACCTAGAGTCGTCCCTTTCAAAACTGACGACTTTCATCTCAAAAAGAGTATGTTGAGCTTTCGAATCCTCGACCCCTTGAGAATAAGTGCCAGGGATAAGAAGTTCTTCATGGTCGACAACAATATAGGACAAGAACAAAGCCACCCATAACACTTGGTAAGTTGACTCCGCCAATAAGCAAGAATTGTCGGTCTTAGAAATCAGGTAGACATAAGCATAATCCTTGGAAGGCATATGATCCTTCATCCCCATTGCAGTTCGAGGTGATCGATCGATCGCCACAGGGGGTAGTGGGGCATGAACACTCCCCAAATGGATGGTAGGAGTGGATCTAGACTGTTTCAACTTTTTTGCAGGACTTCATTGGGCTACATCCTTACCCAAGTCCTTTGTAGCTCCTACAAGGAGGAATGATTATGATTTTCTTTACTTCAACCTTCCGAAGGTGTTAATGCAACCAAATGAGCTCAAGGGTCCTGCACAAGCACAACACAGGAAACATATTTATCCTTCCTTTTGAGAGAACTTGGAAAGAAATATCAACAATTAGGAGATGGTATAAGTTCACATGTCAAAAAATAACACAGAAATATAGAGGATACCAAAAAGTTTCTTCCTCCCATCAATAAATCACGCCTTGATAATAACCTGGAAATGTATCTTTGAATCGGTTAAGGAAAACAAAGTCTTTTTCATGGACTTCTCTGTGTCAGCGAGGGATTCATACAAAATACAATAACCGTTAACCTTCTTTTTAAAGTGCTATGGGGATAATAATCGCCTTCTCTAATCGGCACATGCATCCAACTTTGCAGAAGGGTCTGAAACAACACATAATTCGCATGAGCAAGGGGGAAATGGTGGTAACCAAGAAATAATCATCCTTGAAAATCTTCCAACTCTCCGTATAGACACGAAAGATTTTATTTTTAACATAACAAAGAGAAACAAGTCCATAACTGTCGCCCCTTTGAGCCAAGATTAATCTAAAAAAGATGGAAGAAGAGGTTCATAGAAACCGAACTCATGTTTCCCTAATACTCATACTAGTACTGAAAAACCCTCACGAAGTGCCAAGTACACAAGTGAAGTTGTGAAAGGGGGTACAAATATGATCCAACAAGTCTTTTTCAAATATGGTCAACAAGAAATGGACACCCATATTATAGAAAATGTAGTCCTAAAAGGAAATAAAGTATTGTTAGGTTACACTAAGCTACACTCTATATCTAGGTTGCATAAGAAGAAAATACATAATAATAAACATTTTAGAATTTTCGTTAACCTTCGATCACAACAATCACACAAAATATATAGCTAGGGTTTTAGAAACTAGTTGGGTCATGGGCCACTAAACATAACCATAAAAAAAGTAAATTAGATAAATGCTAGAGATACCGCATTTAATGATAAAAATCCTTAAAATTGATATTTTCTCTCTAGTGGGTATTTTCCTAACAATGCTCATTGGGTCAATGAGAACCTTGTCCTCAAAGTTCATAGATGAGAGACCATGGGTTAGAGAATGATGTTGGGCATTTTCTTAACAATACTCATTGGGTCAGAGTTGGGGGATATTGGGCTGGGTTAGGGAAAGAGAAGAAGTTGGAAGGGAATTAGTTGGTGGGGAACGCATGTCCAACTTAGGCGTGGCCGCAGATTGATTTGTTTTGGAAGAGTGCGAAAACTGTTTGGAGGGTTTTTGGGGAAAATGGGTAATTTGGAAGAGCGGTGGGGATTTAATGGGAGTTGATAAGATTAAGCGGGGGGAGAGTTGATGGGGATAAGTGGCAGATTGCCTAAAGCTCAAAGCAGAGAGACATTGGGGAAAGGATAGAGAAGAGGTAGTATGTTGCGAGTGGGGCCCTGCATCGCGTGAAGATGCATAATAAGTATGGGAAAAGGCATTTTGTGTACTTTCAGGAACAGTAAAAAGATTATGTATTGGAACACTAACATTAACGTTAGTTTGTGTTGGATTTTTAAGATAACATTGACCCATTTGATCATACTCTAAACCCTCTTGCTTTTCTGAATCGCCCACATGACTAGTTCCTTTCTCTATATTTTCTGAATCACCCCCATTAACATTTACTTTCTTTTTATTTTCTGAACCAACCACAAGAACCTTTTCTCTCACATGCATTCCCTCATTTTCAACTAACCCAGAAACAGATTGGTCTTTCTTGCTATCTTTTGTTCAAAGAAATTAGATACAAATTATTCTTTTAAGGTTGGTTCAAAACAAAGTTTTTCATGACTCGTAAAAGGACGAAAAACTTCATGCAACTGTGTTCCAAAGTAAGGTTTCAAGAGTGAAACGTGCACTACCGGATGAACTTATGAAGAGGAAGACAAATATAGCATGTAAGCAATTTCACTGACTCGTTTAATGATCCATAATGGACCATAGAAACATTTAGCTAATTTATGTGAAACCTGTCTTGCAACAGTGGTTTGGTGATAAGGTTGTAAATAGAGCAGAACCAGATCTCCCATGTTAAAATTAAAATCCATGCATTTCCTGTTAGCTTGCTTTTCCATTTGAATGCGATTTTTTTTAAAGTTTTCCTTTAAATGCGTAAGTATCTTTTGTCTTTGTTATAGAGACATATCTAAAGATTCCTCAGTGGTGGTGCCTGACAAATAATAAGGAATGTTTAGAGGGTCACGACTGTATAGAGCTTGTAATGGTGTCATTTGAATAATACTATGAAATGAGGAGTTATACCAGAACTCAACAAGGTGAAGGAATTTGTACTAATGTTTGAGTTGATCACCAGCAAAACAACGAAGGTAAGTTTCCACATATCTATTCATAAATCCCGTTTGACCATCTATTTCAGGGTGATAAGATGTGCTATATTTCAAGGATGTACCTTGTAATTTAAAGAATTTTTTTCAAAAATTGCTGAGAAATAGAGGGTCACGGTCAGAGACGATAAATTTGGGGATTCCACGAAGGCGCGGGATCTCCCTTGAAAAACGATTAGGAAGATCTTTGGAAGTGAATTTTGTTGGAAAGGCAATGAAATGAGTGTACTCTGTGAGGCGGTCATAAATGACCTAGATGACAATATGCCCATAAGATGTCGGTAAGTGTGTGATAAAATCCATAGTTAACTCCTCCCATACTTGTTTGGAATAGGTAGAGGTTGTAATAACCCTTTTTTGATATGTTTGGTATTTGTTGTGTTAACAGATGGAGCAATATTTGACAAGGTCTTTGACTGCTATAGATATACCAAGCCATGAGAAAAAGGTTGATACACGAGAAAGGGTGGCTTTAACCCCATAATGGTCTGCTGTTGGTGTACTATGGAATTCTTGCAAGACACTGGTACAAAATACTTGAATGTTAGCTATGAATAAGCAATCTTTATAGTAGATTAACCCCTTAGAAAAATTGTAAAACTTGTATGCACTGTGGTTCTGAATTGTTTGCTCGACTAATGTTTGATATGCTTTGTCTTGAGCATAAAAATCACAGAGTATGGCTAAGAGATTTGGGATAGGGGAGGATATAGACAATAATAAGGAGTCTTCAGAATGAAATTTCCTACTCAAAGCATCCGCAATCAAATTTTACTTTCCAAGTTTGTAGAATATTTCAAAAATTAAATTCTTGTAGTTTAGATGCCCATTTCTATTGTTCCAGAGTTTGAATTTTTTGAAGTAACAGATTACACAAACTCTTTTAGTCAGTGTAAATGTGAAACTATTGTCCAATGAGGTATTGACGCCATTTTTTAATTGCTTCTGTAACAACAAAAATTTCGCACACATAAATGGAAGCAACCTGCATTAGGGGGCACATTTTCTTACTAAAGAAGGCAATAGGATGACCTCTCTAGGACAACATTGCACCAATAGCAACTCCAATAACATCAGTCATCTTTTTTGTTTTAATTTTATAAAGGCTTCGATCGCCTCTGTACTCCATACAAATTTAGTGGAACATAATAAATCGGAGAGAGGAGCTGTGAGAGTAGCATAGTTGTGCATAAAACGACGATAAAAACCAGTAAGACCCAAAAATCTGCGGAGAGCTGTAAGTGAACATGGTTGAGGCCAATCCAAAATGATTTTTTTTTCTGGATCGGGTGCAACACCACCCACTAAAATTACCTAACCGAGATAATAAACTTGATTCATTGCAAAAACACATTTGAATAATTTCACAACAAAAGAATTTGACTTTAGCAACTCGAAAATAACATGCAAATGAATTAAATGGTCATTAACATTTACACTGTAAATCAATATGTCATTGAAGAAAACTAAAACAAATTTTCATAAATGACGGCAGAATAAATCATTTATAGCAGACTGAAAAGTGGAAGGGGCGTTAGTGAGCCCGAAAGGCATAACGAGAAATTTGTAATGCCCATTGAAAGTCTGAAAAGTTGTCTTACGCGTTTCTTTCGATGCAACTCGGACATGGTGATAACCTGAGCGTAAGTTTAACTTGGTGAAATATTTGGCAGATCCCAATTTATCTAGGAGTTCATCTATGGTAGGAACTGGGAAACGGTTTTTAACGATAACAACATTGAGAGCACGATAATCTACACAAAAACTCCATGTACCATCTTTTTTTAACAAGCAATACGAGTGAGGAAAAAAGTCGTGACTAGGAATAATGATACCTTATTTTAACATATCTTGGATAATTGAGGTCATTGCTTCCTTTTGTGAGTACATGTAACAATATGGTTTGACATTTATAGGTGGTGTGTTGGGTTCAAGAGGATTGTGATGGTCATGTGGTCGTTTAGGTGAGAGTCTTGAGTGTTGTTGAAAGATTGTGGGGTAGTTATGGATCAAGGTATGGATTTTAGAGTGGAGGTCAGGTGGTAAGGATTCAAAAATGGAGTTTGTGATAATGCAAAAGGTTGGGAAGAATTTATTGGTTAGAAGGTCATTAAATGGAAAGAGGAGACATACTTAGTGTGAATAAGATGGCGAATTTGGTGGAAGGTAGTATGGATGGGATGAGATGTATGGTCACCCTTTAAAGTAATGGATTTGTTATGATGGGTAAAAGTGATAGAGGCTATAAAGAAATCTGCCATAGTTGGGCCCAGAATGCGTAACCACGCCATGCCCAAAACAACATCAGCGTCTTCAAATGACAATAAGTAAAAAGGGAGTTGGAAAGGCGTGTTTTATAGAATAATTTGAACATTATTATAAATGCTTTCACATTGTAAATGTGATCCATTTCCCACCATTACTGGAAATTAAGGGATAGGGGTGTAAGAGCAAGATTTGTCTCTACAGGATTATCTCTATATTTTGATGATAACAATTAAGTATTTGTGAAAGAACCATTTTGTATTCTAATGTTTGTTATGTGCAGATCATGATAATTAAATATGTAAGATCAAACAAACAACATCAGCGTGTGCAGCTAATACAATAGGAGAGTTACTATATGTGACATATCATAAAGCACTTATGGGAGAAGCTAGTTTGCTTATGTATCTGTATCTGGTCACGATCAGAAAGATCCAAGGATGCTGGATATTGCAGTTGCAATGCTCCTGTAGATTCTGTTATGAGAAGTGCATCTGATCTAGAAGCTAACAAACGTCTCTAAAGAGTGAGTCCTCTGAAGAACTACTCTGAAGACTTTGATGACTTGAAGTTCTAAAGGCTGAAGGCTCTGAGGACCAAGTGCAGAAAGACTCTGAAGACGTGTTCTGAAGATCAAGACTCTGAAGATTCTAAAGACATGATTTCTGAAGAATCAGTCACGAAGATTCTCAAGACTGGATTCTGAAGTTGAAGATTGTGTCAGAAGAAGATTCACCCAGACAAAGGCGTATTGCTCATCAGATAAGATGCTGCTATTAAATCTGATAAACATGTGCTTAAGTATAACAACTCTGATGCTGAAGCTTTCATACCAAAGTAGTTGCTGAACTACTCATCAGAAGAACCAAGTTAAGAAGAATCAGTACAACTTATGCAATTATTCAAATATGACAAAGACGTTGGTACTATTCATAAGCGTGGTTTCCAATGTTGAGATGTTAAAGTTCAAGAAAAGGTCATTGTTCCAACACGTGAGCTTATTCTATCCGTTGGGATATGACCGTTGGAATTGGAAAGTCATATCTACCCTCACAAAGCTGCACTATAAAAGAAGAACATTTGATTATTTCAAATGTTAGCTGGCTGACCCAGTACAAACAGAAAAGCAATGTGAGCTGTTGTTGAGTGAGTTACGCAGCTGGAGCTGATAAAGAAAAGCTTAATGAAAAGAAGCCTTAGTGCTCACATAAGAAAGCTTTTAAGCAATATGGAAACTAATGTTCTAATAATCTCATAGAGATTTATCTTTAGATTAGTTTATGTATTAGGAAGCAAGGAGATGTTGCTCAATACTTGCTATGTACTTAATTAGGAGTAATCTGCTTGACAAGAAGCACTCATGTAATCTCCGGCAACACAAATTCATTTTAGAATTAGTGGCTCCTCAAGTGATCTTGTGAAGATCAGAATACTTGAGATGACAAGTGACAATTGTCATTTGTGGTAACTAATAGGAAATCTTAATTGATCAGATTCTATTAGGTGTCAATGAACATTATATCCTTAGGGATCCCTGAACGTGTCATTGTCTATTTGTTAGTCACCTGCAGTTAGCTTATGCAATTGTAATCAGTTTGGTTATAGTGGATTAAGTCCTTGCTTGAGTGAGGCAAAATCACCCTGGAAGGGTGGACTGGATTAGCTTGAGAGTTGCTCAAGTGAACCAGGATATATCATGTGTTCTTTACTTGTGTTATGCTTTATTATATATGCTTCCGCAATGCATTTGATAAGACCGTATAAAAGCAACAAGTGAAGAGGCAATAAGACAAGAGAAAAGGTTTTAAGAAGGTGAATACCCAATTCAAACCCCCCCTTTCTTGTGTATTTTTCACACCTTCAGTTGGTATCAGAGCCTGGTTCTGTTATTGATGGATATCAAACACCTAACAATGTCAGATAAAGATCCATAGGCTATGTGAAGAAATACTCTTGGGAATTTTTCACTTCTCTTACAATTTCAGTCTCATATCAGTTTTTGAGGATGATGAATACTAAAATTGTAATCTATTGGGTTACCTTGAGCAAATCAATGATTCTGTTTGAAGTTTGAAGTTTTCAACAACAAAATCTTCTCCATGTTTATCCTAGAAGAAGATTGAAGAATCAGTAGACAAGACAAATTCATCAGATAAGAAGATATATTTGTTGAATGCTGTCTTAAAATACGATTGGATTTACAACGTATTAGCTCAAAGATCAAATCTTCAGCAAGAAAGAAATCTTGATTGCTAAAGATTAGTTCCTGTGAGTATGAGATGTTTTCAAGTAACGGATTAGTCCACTCTTGACTTTCTCATGAAAAGCTCATTGGGATTTGTCTTGAGTAAGAAAAGATATATTGCTGGCTAATGAAGTTTATTCATCAGAACGTCAGATTGAAGTCTGCAGAAAAAGGGCAAGTTCAAAGAAATGTTCAAATCTTGAAGAAATGACTTTTCTAATTCAAGGCATTTGAAAGATGCTTTCTCTGAAGAGTTTCAAAAAATTCTGCAGAGGTTTCAAGAAAGGCAATTCATTAACTCATCTGGATTATAATGACAGATAAATTCTGAAGATCTTATTAGAAGTAGCATGGACAATTAAGTTATGTTAACTTGAGATGTTATCTCAGTTGAACAAATTGAAATTGGTCAGATGTTATCAGGCATTTTTTTCAAAAAATTCATGATGAATGCTTTGAGAAATTGAGATCGTTTGGAAAGATACAATGACAAAAGTCATTCTGTCTGATGTAAAAGGGATTTAAGTCTCTGGTGTTATTCAATTTGAATAAGTTAGTAGACATTCCTTTTCAGAAGCAGATGTTCTGTCAACGCTTGTTGAACTAGCTCTAGTCAAGTTAGCTCAGCATTGTAAGAACAGATTGGTCAGTCAAACTGTGTCTTTTGATGCATCTGAGTTTGATGATAATTGTATCTAGACTAGATCTGTGGTTGATTCAAGCAAACAAAATCAGAATATGAAGCCTGATGGAAGTTAAATGCTCTAAATCATGAAGATCCGAATATTTATGCTCTGAAGATGTCTCTCAAAAATCAGATGGATGATGTGTTGATGAAGATACTGCAGAACGCAACCAAAGGATATGATATCAGCTCAGAAGAGATATTCAGAAGATCCTACTTCATATGTTATTACTGGCTCCTCTCAGAAGAACAAGATTCTTTCTCAATTCTCAAGGCTAGTTAGCAAGAAGGTTTTTTGACTACACAAAGACATATGCTTCTGTGGCAAGGTTAGAATTCATACTCTTGTTAAATTCCTTTGTTGCTTAGAATAACATCAATTTAATTCAGATTAATATTAAAAATACTTTTTTAAATGGTTTTATTGAAGAAGAAGTATGTGTTCATCAACCTCTTGGTTTTAAAAATGAAAGATTTCCAGAACACGTTCTATAAATTAAAGAAATCATTCTATAGCCTAAAACAAGCTCCCATAGCTTGGTATGAAAGGCTGCGTAATTTTCTTCTGGAAAATAATATTGTCAGAGGAAAGGTTGATACTACTCTTTTTCATAAATCAATTAAGAAAGATATTTTAATCTGTCAGAGTTATATTGATGATATTTTTCTTTGGAACCAAATACTTCACTTGGAAAGGAGTTTGCTAAGTGTATGCAAGCAGAAGCTGAAATAAGCACTCTGGGAAAAGAAAAAGAAAACCTTGTCAAAGAAACCCCCTCTGCTGAACTTGTTTTTAAGTTGATGACTCTGAGCAAAGAGTGTAAAGATTCAGAAGCTTCAAAAGACTCAGAAGCAAGGCTACAAAAGTGAAGCCTCAGAAGCGAAGCTACAGAGGCAAGCTACAGAAGCTACAAAGGACTCTGAGGAAGCAAAGCTACAGAAGATTCTGAGAAAGCAAAGCTGCAGAAGATTCTGAACATTTGATGAGATGCAACTCTACAAAAGACTCTGAGCGCACTTATCTCAAATGCTGCAATTGCAGAGGCTCTAAGGATTAGATTACGCATGGCTATGAAACGTCAGAGTCAAAGTGATACTTTTGGTTAACTCATACATCAAAAGATCTGAAGATTACTCTGATAAGGGGAGAAATGGAACTTCATCAGAGGATCTGATGCAAGGAAACATTTTCATATTTGTCCACTCAATAGATGCTGATCAAGATAAGTTGTGTTGCAACTTCATTATCAGAAGAATCTATTATGGAAATCAATGAAATCTAGTATCTGAACCATTTCAGTCCCCAAACCCTCTAAAGAAACACTTTTGGGTTTGATGTCATTATTTGAGCTTACATCTGTTGATGAAGCGCTTCTGGGCAAAGACTGAACATCAAAGTAGAGAATCTCTCCAGAAGATAAAGCAGAAGCTTTGAAGCTTTCTGAAGGAAAATCAGAAAAGAAATTATCTGGCGGAAAGAAGTATCTAACGTTCTAGTTCTTTAAAATCAAGTACAGATATTGAAGAAATAACAAACTTCAAAAGAAATGTATGTAATCACGAAGAATGAAAGCATTCTATACAGCAGTCAGAATAATTACTCAGAACTGAATGCAATTAGTATTTATCATGATGCATATTGTTTCTGGAAGACCGAATTTGGTATCAAGGACTCAAAATTAAAGCACTGTTACTAAGATTCAAGTCATGATTAATTTGATAACAAGCCAGGAATCAAAAACCAAAGGTGGATTAGCAGAAGTTCTCACACCTTTAATTGGTACGAGAATTCTAGCAGAAGAAGTCACCCTCAGATGAACTGATACTGATTGATAAGAACAAGATTATCATTCAAATCATTTCAAGAAGTACGTGTGAGTTTGATGATAATTTATGATGATCAATTGCGTCTATTCAAAGAATAAATTCTTGATGCAAGAAGTCAACAAGTTTCCTCAGCACGTAACCATTTTTTGAAGCTTATGCATATGCTGAGAAACTAGTGTTCATCTGGAAAATAAAAAGGCATGATCAGTTGTGAAGACAAAAGATGGGAGATCAGAAAATGAAGACCAAAGGAAGAATCTGGAGTTCATAACTATTGATCAAAGTGAAACAACATTAGAGGAGATGTGTGTCTATTATCCATCAGAAAGGAAGCTGAAGAAGTCAGTATGACTCAGATGGAGATTACAGTAGAAAGAAGAAAGATAAAAGACAGAATGAAAAACACTCAAATAAAGAATCATTCAGAAGAAGATTCCTGAAGAGAAATTGTCAGGATTGACACAAGAAGCTGAAGATGCTGAGAAAGCTAAGCCAGTTGTTGTAGTTGGTTCTTCTTCAAAACTACTCTTGTACGTGGAGAACGTGAAGTTAGTGAGATTCAAGAAGATCAACAAGCTATGAAGAAAGAACAACAAGTTTTCAGAGAAAGCTTTGCTAAACAGAAACTTGTCAACAACTCTCTTCTGTGCATGCTTCAACAAATTCTAGAAAAGATGTCAACCTATAAGAATTAGGCACTCAGGTTTTATTTCTTGACTCTCTTAATTTTATTTTCTGATATAAAAGAGGGAAAATTAGAATATATTTTAAATCTGGTTTTTAATGAAAACTCACCTTTTTGATGATGTCAAAAAGGGGGAGAAAAAGAATATGATTTCGATATAATCTGAAGAAATAGAATATAATCTGATATATCCTAAAGAGAATGCAAAACACCAACTCTGATATAAATTGCGTTTACCATTAATTGTATGTTTGATGTTTTACCGAGGAACTCTGAACAAGTTCACTAGGCATTCTAAAGACAGGTCAAATGAATGAACTCTGAGTTTAAATGAACTGGTTGTTCATTTAATAGAAGTTATACACTTCGATAACATAGATTCAGAAACAGATGGACCCAATACTGTTCAAGTGAAAGTTAAAGTCATCTGGAATCCTAATGTTCAGAAGATGTAGATTGTCTGTGATTATGATAATCAGAACATAAGAATCAGAAATCTTCATAGAAGCAAGAATTGGTTTTAGACTCAAAATCATGAATTGATATCAGACTCAGTATTAAACTAATTGGTATCAGACTCATAATCAATTAGCTTCAAGAAACCAAGGACCAAAACTGTATCATGTTCTGAAGATCTAAATATATGACCTATTATAGCTAGGGGGAGTTCACCCAGAAAGGTTCACAAGTCAGGATATTTGATTTTCACCCAGTCTGAAACTCAGGGGGAGTTTCTCATCTGAAAGAATAGCGTGGCTAAGTTATCAGAAAAGAATTGTTAAAACTATGTGCTACAGATGTTTTGATAAATAGAAGCAAATGCTTTAGAAGGCTATGAAGGTATATAACTCTGATACGATGCTTAAAGAAAACAAGTTCTAAAGATCTGAAGATGGAAGTTCTGCTAAACTAGTCCAGATGCTGAAGACTTATGCTCTATAATATCATAGTGAAGTATTCCTTCTCTTCTATTCATTTTGTTTTATTAAATAGTTCTTTTTTGTGAGTCTTGGGATTAGAGAAAGTCTTTGAACAAGCATAAAAGATTTTTTAAGGTTAACACATTCAGAGGGAGCTGTTGCTTGAAACTCTAAATATGTTAATGCTTGGTAATTACCCTGTATAAAATGTTTTATCAAAATACATGTTTTTGTCATCATCAAAAAGGGGGAGATTGTAAGAGCAAGATTTGTCTCTACAAGATTATCTCTATGCTTTGATGATAACAATTAAGTACTTGTGAAAAAACCATTTTATGTTCTAATGTTTGTTATGTGTAGATCATGATAATTAAATATATAAGATCAAACAAACAACATCAACGTGTGCAGCTAATACAATATGAGAGTTACTATGTGTGACGTATCATAAAGCGCTTATGGGAGAAGCTAGTTTGCTTATGCATCTGTATCTGGTCACGATCAGAAAGATCCAAGGATGCTGGATATTGCAGTTGCAATGCTTCTGTAGATTCTGTTCTGAGAAGTGTATCTGATCTAGAAGCTAACAAGCGTCTCTAAAGAGTGAGTCCTCTGAAGAACTACTCTACAGACTCTGATGACTTGAAGTTCTGAAGGCTGAAGGCTCTGAAGACCAAGTGCAGAAAGACTCTGAAGACGTGTTCTGAAGATCAAGACTCTGAAGATTCTAAAGACATGATTTCTAAAGAATCAGTCACGAAGATTCTCAAGACTGGATTCTGAAGTTGAAGATTGTGTCAGAAGAAGATTCACCCAGACAAAGGCGTATTACTCATCAGATAAGCTGGTGCTATTAAATATGATAAACATGTGCTTAAGTATAACAACTCTGATGCTGAAGCTTTCATACCAAAGTAGTTGCTGAACTAATCATCAGATGAATCATCAGAAGAACCAAGTTAAGAAGAATCAGTACAACGTATGCAATTATTCAACTATGACAAAGATGTTGGTACTATTCATAAGCATGATTTCCAATTTTGAGATATTAAAGTTCAAGCAAAGGTCACTGTTCCGACATGTGAGCTTATTCTATCCGTTGGGATATGACCGTTGGAATTGGAAAGTCATATCTACCCTCACAAAGTTGCACTATAAAAGAAGAACATTTGATTATTTCAAATGTTAGCTGGCTGACCCAGTATAAACAGAAAAGCAATGTGAGCTATTGTTGAGTGAGTTACGCAGCTGGAGCTGATAAAGAAAAGCTTAATGAAAAGAAGCCTTAGTGCTCACATAAGAAAGCTTTTAAGCAATATGGAAACTACTGTTCTAATAATCTCATAGAGATTTATCTTTAGATTAGTTTATGTATTAGGAAGCAAGGAGCTGTTGCTCAATACTTGCTATGTACTTAATTAGGAGTAATCTGCTTGATAAGAAGCACTCGTGTAATCTCCTACAACACAAATTCATTTTAGAATTAGTGGCTCCTCAAGTGATCTTGTGAAGATCAGAATACTTGAGATGACAAGTGACAATTGTCATTTGTGGTAACTAATAGGAGATCTTAATTGATCGGATTCTATTAGGTGTCAATGAACGTTATATCCTTAGGGATCCCTGAACGTGTCATTGTCTATTTGTTAGTCACCTGCAGTTAGCTTGTGCAATTGTAATCAGTTTGGTTATAGTGGATTAAGTCCTTGCTTGAGTGAGGCAAAATCACCCTGGAAGGGTGGATTGGATTAGCTTGATAGTTGCTCAAGTGAACCAGGATATATCATGTGTTCTTTACTTGTGTTATCCTTTATTATATATGCTTCCGCAATGCATTTGATAAGACCGTATAAAAGCAACAGGTGAAGAGGCAATAAGACAATAGAAAAAGTTTTAAGAAGGTGAATACCCAATTCAAACCCCCCATTTCTTGTGTATTTTTCACACCTTCAAGGGGTTGCCTTGAGGTTGAAATGATAAGCAATTTGAGGTTGGAGAATATTATGTGTGTTGACCGTATCAACTAGTACCATTATGGATAAGCCACCAATTAGACCTTTAAACTTGAGTGTTTGGGGAGAAAATTGACCAGTCAAGGGTTGAGTTGACAACTAAAAGTAAATATCACTCTTGTCTTGTTAATCAATTCCAGGGCTAGTGTTGTCTTGAATTGGATTTTATTTTTCCAAAACTTCATCTTCAGCCAAAAGAAGAAGAAATCTATTAGTGGAACATTTGTGTCCTGCAATAAAATTTTCCTCACAATTAAAATATAATCCTTGAGGACGTTGCTCTTGCAGATGAGCTTGAGATAGGCGTCTAATGGGGAGTCTCGTTGAGGTATTGGTGTTTGAAACTCAGGTGGGTAGTATTCCTTGTGGAGTGGCTGAAATATGGGTTTTAATGGCTTGAGGGATGGTATTAATAATAGTGGTAGGTTTAGGGTAGGGGTTAGAAAACAATTTAGAAAATTTGGGTTTTGCATCTTTGATTTTTGACTAAATGAGTTTGGCTAGGCCAATAGCTTAGGAGATAGAAAGTGGTCGATGAATGACCATCTCATTACGAATTTCAAGAACGAGGCCAAAAATGAAACAATTTAAAATTGCATCATGGCGTAATCCAACAACCTGATAGCCTAATTTTCAAATTGAGTTTGGTAATCAGAAACGAAGCCATCCTGCTTTAATTTAAATAACTCATCTTGGTGATTATCATACGTCGAAGGACCGAAACATAATTCCAAAGCTTTGGTGAACAAAAACCAATATGTTAATAATTGATTTTGATGCATCCATTTAAACCAGCCCAAAACACCACCTTTCATGTAGAAGGAGATAAAAGATAATCTATTTTCTAGTGGCAGTTAATAAAAGTTAAAAAATTGGTCAGCTTGAAACAACCATTCTAATAGGTTTGAACCATCAAACATTGCAAGTTCAAGTTTAGGAGTCCGAAACGAGGGCATTAGTGGGATGTGAGAGTACAAAATCTGTTGGAAAAATTGTAGATTATAAGGTTGTGTGGGTGTAAAAACAAAGGGATAGGTGATGTAGGTCGAATAGGGTGGTGGTTGGGCAGTTGTATTACGCATCACAACAGTGACGATAGGTTGTGGGGGAGGGAGGAGTGTGAAAATGTTGTTGAATGTCTTAAGGGGGTGTTTGTTGGGGAGTTAATATGAGTAACAAGTGTTGTTATCATAAAGATAGATGATGAATTTTGAGTGATACCTGATGAGCTTGCTGCCGAGTGAACAGTAGCAGTATGTTGATGTTCCCTTGCTGTAACTATTTTGTTGAGAATGGACATGAAAGAGTCATATCTTGCATCTTCAATATGTTTATCATCATCCATTCGTTTATGGATTTGACCAAGATGTTGCTCTATTTCAGCATAAACTTTGTCAAATCGGTCATCTATTTATTCTTGAATATGTTTTATAGCATTGTCCAGATGAATGTGTGATGTTTGGACAACTTCTTATATAATTACTCTAGAAGAAGAATTAAGGGGTCGGGGGAAGCCATGAATTTAAAATTTGAAAACATCAAATGTTAGGTTACAGTAAGCTACACTCTAAATTTAGGTTGCATAAGAAGAAAATACATAAGAATAAACTTTTCAGAATTTTCATTAATCTTCAATCATAACAATCAGTTTCAGAGATGAGTACTAACTGTTTAAGATCTCAGTCCATTAACTGTATTCAATTTTGATTTTAGGACGGAACAAATTGAATGTATGTAAATTTTGTAATGGCAAAATTTTAGAGAAAAAATATAATAATAACAATAATAATAATAATATTATTATTATTATTATTATTATTATTATTATTATTATTATTATTATTATTATTGTAATTTAAATAAAAAATTGAGCACCTTATAAATTTTAATAGATACAAATTTAATTCTTTTTTTATGTTTAAATTCAATTCTTTTAATTTTTCAATTATAAAATATTATATAAATAAAAATAAAATTTAATTAAAATAATAAAAGTAAAATACAATAAATTATGAGAATTCAAAGTCTATTTAAAAGAAAAATGAAAATAAATAATAGAAATATAAATTCAATTTTTGTTTATTAGCGATTAACGTAGTAGTTGTTATGTTAACAATGTGATAATATTTTGTTCCAATATATTTTACTAAATAAAATTCAGTTTAATTAAAAAAAAACCATTTAAATTTTTTGAATTTTTGCACAGTAGTGGTGGCCCCACTAGAGTTATCTTCAGCGTTGCACTGCAACAACAACAACAATATGCTTCTTCAGTTCTGCTTACTCCTTTTTCTCCTTCCCAACCGTGGAATTTAAAAAATAAACCTAAAAGAAAGAAAGAAAGAAAAAAAGGAAGATGCTAGGGTTAGGGTGCTTAAATTTTAATCGATTATCTCACTTTCATTCTCCACCATCTCTACAACCATCACGTTCTGGTCAGCTATGCTTCTTCTCTTTCGCTTTCGCTTTCGCTTCGTTGTTGTTTCTACTTTCTGCTATTGTTATTTCAACACATAATTCTCTAAAACGACGTAGTTTTTTCGTTTTGAATGTTGTTGTTGGTTATCGTGTAGACAGATTTACTCAAAGTTGCATCTAGAAGATTTGCTTTAGCAGTTAACAAAACACAATCGCCATTAACTAAAACTCAATCTCCTCCAACCTTATCCATTGTAAGTTTATTCAATTCGTTAGTTATTTTGCTAATTACTTAATTAATTCAATCGGAGTAATCATATTTTGACACCAATTTTTTTCCAACAATGCAGCACCTAGTTAATAAGGTTTAAAAATCGTTTGATTCAATTTAGTCAAAATTATCGTTAATTCAGCTATATGAATAACCACAATTTCATTTTTTTTTAATGCAGTCTAAACTAACCATATACATTATTGAATTAACCACAACTTTGCATTTGATTAATCAGGGTTGGTTAATTCAGGAAAATAGATGCTTATTCAATTTACGGTCAAAATTATGGTTAATTCAACTACATGATTAATTAGCATTTCACAAATTTCAATGCGATATAAATTAACCATACATGTGATTAACTAGGTGGCTTAGACATAGGGAAAATTGGATGTCCTTGAAATTTTTTTATTAGGTTAATTTTGTTTGTAATAATGATGTAAGATAGTGTTGGTTTATGTGTTTTGAATTTGAATTTGGGAATAGGAAATTGATAATCCTGCTAGTGTAAAAAGACAGTTAGCACAACTGTTTGATGTTTCTCTAAAGACAACTGTGCCCGATGAGGAAGATGTTGTGCCCCTAGTTGATGCTTGCACCGCCAAATCCGGTGGTGTAAAATTTGGTGATTATCAATGGTTAGTTCATTTCTTTTGCTCCTTGTTACAATTATGTTGTCTATGATTTGAATTTCTAGGTTTTGTATTTCTATTTGCATTGTGCAAAATTTGGTTGTTTTTTATGAGTAATTTTTTTTTGCATTGTGCACTGGCTAAGGGCATGTGTGGAAACTGGAAAGTGAAGAGTTTTTTAATTGGTGCAGTAATAATGCAATGGGTATATGGTCCAAGGTAAAAGGGAAGGAGACTGGATTTAAGGGCCCCCCTTCTATTGGACAGGTATAATTGGACACATTTATTTACTTATTTATTTTTAAAATTTCTCTCTCTGCAACCCGTATGATGAGTTTAATTACTATATATACTGACTACTGATTGTTTAAAATAAGTTTTGCACAAGCTTTATTCATAGTTTGTTTAGCCCCTTATTACAATATAGGTAGATGGTAAGTATGATTGGCTGGTTGTGTAAAACTTGTTTTGAGTGTTAGTATATAGCCATTAAACTATTTAATTAGTTGTTTGTTTGAAATTAGATTTTGATTTGTTGTCCTCATTAGTAATATGTGTTTTTGATTTGTGTAGGCCATCATTAACAATCTTCCTCCATCTGAAATGATAGATTCATGCTCTTTAGCTGGTCCTGGATTTGTTAATGTTGTCTTGTCAAAGAATTGGATAGCGCAGGTGATTACATTTACTCTTTTATAATTTTACATTAGAAATAGTATGTATCTTGTGTCTGAGATTTCAGTTTTTTTGTTTGCAAGAGGAAGAGGTTGGTAATTATGCATGTGTCTATTGACAGGAAGACTGTTATATAAGAGTCTTATGAACTTCTGATGTTTATTTTGTTTTGAATATTGAGCTTATTGAAACCCTCTATTAGTACTTAATGATAATAAATCCTCTTGCAGGGCGTACAGAGGATGCTAATTGATGGTATTGATATGTGGGCACCCCGACTTCCAATCGGGAGGGCTTTGGTTGATTTTTCATCACCTAATATAGCAAAGGAAATGCATGTTGGTCACCTTAGATCTACCATAATTGGGGACACATTAGCTCGCATGCTTGAATTTACACGTGTGAAACATATTACCCGCCGAAATCATGTTGGCGATTGGGGAACCCAGGTAGATTTAATTTCTAAAATCCTGCTATTTTTATGCTACAAGTTAGAATATAGTGCTTGTTTAGTTTGGGTAGAATATAGTGCTTGTTTAGTTTGGGTAGAATATAGTGCTTGTTTAGTTTGGGTAGAATATAGTGCTTGTTTAGTTTGGGGATAAATGATTTACGCCATTTCTTAGGGCTTGATCTTTGCTGTACTCTGTAAAAGTTAGGCTTCTTCATACACCTCACGACTTTAGGTGATTCATTTTTGCATTTGCAACAATCAGTTAACTTGACATTATGAGTGTTAGCATTACTTAGTTGCTTGAAAACAATATATTGGGATAGCAGTTGATGTAAGTTGAGTTCCTAACTGTTTTCTTGATCAAGAACACACATTACATCCCTCCTAATTAAATGTACGGATAGTGTGTCTTCTGTGTTATTCTCATTTGATATATGCGATATGTAATCTTTAACAGTTGATATCCTACACAGTGCTCTCTCCCCCTTAAATAAAATGTTTTAGTTATCAAAGTAATCAATTAATTCAATTAGTCACTAAATTAGTAACTACCATTGATTTTTTCTCAGATATTCAAATGACATATCTGTTGGAATTCAGAAACATTTCACTAGGAAGGTTTTCATTTTGGTATTGGTACTAGAGGGCTCAAAGTCCATGCATTTGTTTTGCAGTTTGGGATGCTGATTGCATACCTCTTTGAAAAATTTCCCAACCAAGAAGATGTTAGTGAAACAGCCATTGAAGATCTTCAGGTGAGAACACACATCAAACTCATTCTACTTAATCTTTATTAAAATGAGATATGAGAGAGAAGAGAGAGAAAGCTAAAAGATAAAAGAGAAAAACTGATTCTATTATTATATTGAATTGGAATGGAGCATGATGATCTATTTATACAAGAGGAGTTGAACATTCAAAAGTTGAATCATTCAAGCTCTACATTTAAGGATGACTTTTCTTGTTCTATTAAATTAAGGCTGGCCTTAATTATTCTATAGTGCTGATTTTTCATATCCTAAGATATAACTCTAATACTCCCCCACAAGCTCAAGGTGGCTGCAAAGGCTGACTTGAGGCAGACAGGTTGAGCTTGCTACTGAGCTCCATAAATCTTGAACTCGAGAGAGGCTTGGTGAGGATGTCAGCCTTCTGGTCAGCACCGGGAATGTGGCAGACAGTGAGAGACTTATTAAGGACCTTTTCTCTTACAAAAAAGAGGTCAATTTCCATATGCTTTGTTCTTGCATGAAGAACAGGGTTATGAGCCATAACAACTATGCTCTGGTTGTCACACTAGATGACTGGAGTTGTCAAGGGAATTTTTAGTTCAGCTAGCAAAGTTTGAACCCATAAAACTTCAGCTGTGGTGTGAGTCAAGCTGCGATCCTCTGCCTCAGCACTAGAACGGGCAACAACAGTTTGCTTTTTGGACCACCATGAGACCCAGAGGTGGATCTCCTATCATCTGGGTCAGCAGCCCAGTCAGCATCACAGTAGGCCTGCAGCGAGAACGGAACAGTGGAGGTAGGAGTGAACAATAAACTAGAGGTGATAGTGACTTTTAGGTAGCGCAGGATACGCTTGACAGCTAGCCAATGGGACTCCAAGGGGTGTGCCATGAACTGACATACTTTGTTAACAGCATAGTAGATTTCTGGGCGTGTAATTGTTGCATACTGCAGGGCCCCTACAATGGACCTGTAGTGAGAGGCATCGGACAAGGCAGCAGACCCTGTTTTGATGAGTTTGGTGGTGGATGCCATAGGAGTAGCAACTGGATTGGAATTCTCCATATCAATTTTGATTAGCAAGTCCCTTAGGTACTTAGATTGAGTGAGAAAGAGATTACCATTGGACAGTTTCTTCACCTCAAGGCCCAGAAAATAATCCAAGTCACCAAGTTGTTTGAGAGCAAACACATGATTTAGTTGTTGAGTAACTTGCTTGATGAGAGGAGGAGAGTTTCCTGTGATGATTATATTATAAACATAAACCAGCATATAAATGACAGCAATGACAGCACTGTGATGTTTGTAGATGAACAGTGAAGTATCACACTTGCTGTTCAGAAAGCCAAAGGATAAAAGAGTGGTTTTGAGTCTTTCAAACCATTGCCTTGGGGCCTGTTTGAGGCCATACAAGGCCTTGTGCAAGTGACAAACCAGAGATGAATTAGGGGCAGTAAATCCAGGGGGTTGCATCATATAGACCTCCTCTTCAAGAATGCCATTCAAAAAGGCATTGTTTATATCCAACTGCTGCAGAGGCCAATTGTAAGTGAGAGCAAGAGTCAAATTAATTCTAATTGTGACCGGTTTAATATCCGGGGAGAAAGTTTCATTAAAGTCAAATCCATGGGCTTGATGGAACCCCTTAGCAACAAGCCTAGCTTTGTACTTATTTACTGTCCCATCAGGATTTTCCTTTACACGAAACACCCACTTGCAGCCTATTGCTTTCCTGTTAGCCGGCAGTGGTACCAAAGACCAAGTGTTGTTACCAAAGACCAAGTGTTGTTCCTTATCAAGGCACCATACTCCTCTTGCATAGCAGCAAACCACTTAGGATCTTGGAGAGCAGTTTTAACAATCTTAGGCTCAGAATTGACAAGAAAAATGGAAGGATTTAGACGAGGTAAGGGTACACCAGATTTAGTTCTAGTAGTCATAGGATGAGTATTGGTGGGGAGAGGTTGAAGGTTAGTATCCCTAGGAGCAGAAATAGAGGAGGAGGATGGTGAAGTGGTAGTAGTAGGCTGATTGTTGGCATTTGAAGAGGGTGAAGGAGTAGGATTAGTGCTGGCTGTTTGTGTTACAGGGGTGGCTGACACAGAGGCAGTAGGTGTGTGGCTGGAATTGGATTGAGAAGAAGAAGAGGAGTGTAAGGTAGTGGAAGCAGTAGGAACGGGAAAAACATTAGGGAGAGCTTGTGTGTTAAGGGTTACTTTAGATGAGGAGGAGGATGGAATGGTTGATGAGGGGAGAGAAACATTAGAAAAAAAAGATCATTGTAAGGAAATTTGGACTCATTGAAAAGAACATCTTTAGAGATGAAGATTCTACCACTTGGAGAGAGACATTTGTAAACTTTGTGAGCTGTAGAGTACCCTAGAAAAAGGCACTCATGGGGTCTAAAGTCAAATTTCTGAGAGTTGTATGGGCGAAGGAGAGGAAAACAAGCACACCCAAAGACTTTGGGGAATTTATAGTCAGGATTTTGATTGAAAAGGACAACATATGATATATGTTGATTGAGAGACATGGTTGGTAACCTATTTATTAGGTAGACAACAGTTAAAAATGCATGATCCCAAAATTTGAGAGGTAAAGAGGCACGACTTAAGAGGGTTAAACCAAGATCAACAATGTGTCTATGCTTCCTCTCCACTACACCATTTTGGTGATGAGTGTGAGGGCAAATTAGACGATGAATAATGCCAAGATTAGAAAGAAGCTTTGTAAATGGGCGAATTTCACTACCTCAATCAGTTTAGACAGATTTAATAGGAAATCCAAATTGTAATTCAGCCATGACTTTGAATTGTTTAAAGATAGTTAAGGCTTCAGATTTATTTTTGAGCAAATAGATCCAAGTAAATCTAGTGTATGCATCAACAAAGGTGATGTAGTAGGTAAAGTTTTGGGAGGATTTGACTGGGGCAAGACCCCATAGGTCACTGAAAATTAATTCAAGAGGAGAGTGATATTGAGTTTGTGACTGAGGGGAGTGCAACCTATGTGCCTTTCCCATACAGCAGGCAGAACAAAAGACAGATTCAGCTTTATTAGAACAAGGAATGTTACATTGAGCTAAAACAAGTCTCATAGTATTAGAATTTGGATGACCAAGGCGTAAATGCCAAGTATGTTGAGAATTATATGAGTTATTAGCTGATACATTTTGATTAGAAACTAAAACCCTATCACTAGTGCTGGAATCAGATCTTGAAACAGGAGCATTAGAGTCTAAGGTGAGACATGAGACTTGACTTGTTGAAGGAGACTTAAGAAGCTGAAGATGGGAAAATTGGTACAGGCCATCACTTCCTACACGACCTTGGAGCAGAATTTCATTGGTAGCCTGAGATTTGACATAGCACATATCAGCATGAAACTCAAAGAAAACTCTATTATCAAGACAAAATTTGCTGACACTTATCAGGTTCTTTGTAATAGAAGGAACAAACAGTAAATTATGAAGAGCTAATGGAGTGTTGGGTTTAGAATGAGAGGGAAAATAAGAAGAGCCTGAAGAGTGAATGTGCAAACCTTGACCATTACCAATGAAGATCTGATCAGGACCTTCAAAAGGTGTGGCATGTTGTATGTTTTGAGAGGCATTGGTAACATGATAAGAAGCTCCTGAGTCTGGGAACCAGACACTGCTTGGAACTGAAGCTGTGTTAGCAATCATAGCATTGGGAGTGATCTGTGACCGAGGAACAGGGAGAGGAGCAAGTCTTGGTTGATAGCTTGGGCGTGACCACGTGTTAACCATGGGCTGAGCAAACTGAGGTCCACCAATTGGTTGATACGGATTGTAGAAATTTTGTAGGTTCATTGTTTGAAAATCAACAGGTATGTTAGGATGAAACTGTTGATTGAACCTGTGAAAGCAGTTAGCAGCAAGGTGACCATATTTGAAGCAAACTTGACATTGAATGTTGCTGAACCTACCTTTCCCACGGCCGCGTCCATCACCACGGCCAGATGCACGGCCTCCTCTTGAATAGGTTGGATTAAAGATTGAATTCGCAGCTTGTTCAGTGTTCTTGTTATTGAAGTTATTATTTTCAGGTTGAGAATTGGCTTGAGTGAGATTCACTGAGGCAGCCACCTCCATTTGAGAGTGTTTCTTATACTTGTTGAATCTCATCTCATGAGCAAGAAGAAGAGTTTCAACTTTTTCAAGTTATACTAAATCAAACTTGCTTTCAGTGATTGAAATAACAGAGGCAAAGTCTTGAGGAAGACCTTCAAGAATCACATCAATGTGTTGCTGATCTGGAACTGGATCTCCTACTGAAGCAAGCGCACCAACAAGAACTTTGATGCAAACCAGATAATCACCAACAAATTTGTCTTCAAGTGTTGTAGATCTGAGTTCCGCTCGTAGTTGTCTTGCTTTCGCACGCGTAAGCTTTTGAAAATGCGCAAGAATACGTTCCCAGAGCTCGTAGGAATGAACACGCATCCAAGAATGCGTGAAAGAATCGAAGGTGAAAGCGTGGATTGAAGCCACATCATAAGCCACTGATCTTGCGTAATCTAGGTGCGATACGCAGGGTTCTCACGAGCAGCTGTACGATCTTCATCAGTTAGGTATTGATTCGGTATGTCACGAAGGTAAATTTAGTTTTGAAGATTATTCGCGTTAACGAAAGGATCTACTTGTTGGCGCCAAAGTAGGAAATTCTTCTCATCAAGTTTTTCTGTGATTTTGAGTTGGAACGACATAGATGCTGCGGTGGCCGGAGTCGCTGCCATGGATAGAACCGAAGCTCTATGATACCATATTAAAATGAGATATGAGAGAGAAGAGAGAGAAAGCTAAAAGAGAAAAGAGAAAAACTGATTCTATTATTATACTGATTCTAAAGGAGTTGAACATTCAATCGTTGAATCATTCAAGCTCTACATTTAAGGATGACTTTTCTTATTCTATTAAATTAAGGCTGGCCTTAATTATTCTATAGTGCTGATTTTTCATATCCTAAGATATAACTCTAATAATCTTATTCAGGGGTTTAATCATATATTATTTTATTGGCATTTTTCAGTTCAGATATGAAAAGACATAGTTTAGTTCATCTTGCCACATGTTTGTTCTAGTTCTAGTTCTAATTGAATTGAATACAATTTCAAAAGGGAAGTAAAGACTGCATTCCAAGCTACCCCAGGAATTAATGTGCTATAATACTGTCAAGCCTAGCTAAGAAATATAAACTGCTATCATATGAGCAATGGCAAAAAACATGTGGTTTCTATCAATTTTTTGTGCTGGAAGTAGCTGTTAAGTTAAGGAATGGCGTAAGAAAATATCATTATGTTCAATAAAAAATGTTGATCTGTCACTTCTTATAAATGAACCAGCAGCATTTAAATGATAATGTTTACAAGTCTTTGAGGGATAACGTTCTGATTATTTGTCACTAATTACATTGTCTTTTGCTTTTTGTTTCACAAATATCTTCTTACTGGAAAAGGGAATTAGTATTGGTGATACTGAAACTCATGTGAGTTGGTGCATTTTTAGGCATTTTATAAGGCAGCAAAAGTGAGGTTTGATGATGATCCCGAATTTAAGCTGAGGGCACAACAGGCAGTGGTCCTGCTCCAGGTAGATGGTAGCCTGATTTTACCCCCTCCCTACTCATGAGATGTTGATGAACTTAATTTTGACTTAAATGTATGCATTAATTTTCATCTCAGAGTGGGGATACCAGGTATCGCAAGGCATGGCAACAAATCTGTGATGTTAGTAGGGCTGAGTTCAACAAGGTCTATCAACGTCTTGGAGTTCAATTGGAGGAAAAGGTAAGGGTTCTGGTTTTGTATTTTTTCTAATCTGTGGATTTTATCCCTTATGTCTATGTTTTGTACCCTGCATGAGGAATTTCTGAGCCGTTCTATTAACATGCAATATCAGACCATTCTGAATTCTATACATGCTTAATGTTAGTTGGATTTGCTAGAAATTCTTGAAGTTGCTGTTTGTATTTGATTCATCGGGTGGCTTGGACTCTCATTTAACCAGACCTACCATACTCTGTCTGATGAATCTGTGTCCTTGTCCTTGTTCTGTTATGACCAAAAGTTTGAGTGATAACCGTTAATTAGGATTTTGTATGAAACACAATTCAACTGGTGCTTTAAAGCATCTGCAGTGAAAACTATCATTATTGTGGGTGAAAAGACAGTGTTTTTTACTGACTGTCGTTAAAGCCACGAGCACTGAATATATTGAATATATATTGCATTTATGTTGCAATAATTACAATTTTTTTTACTTCAATCAGTGATTTTGACAATTTTTTTTCAGCGTACTGAATGATGATATGTTTGACAACAGGGAGAGAGCTTCTATAATCCATATATCCCTGGGGTTATTAAGAAGCTAGATAAGTTAGGACTGATTGAAGATAGTGATGGTGCTCGTGTGATATATGTTGAGGGTGTAAATATACCAGTTATTGCTATAAAAAGAGATGGCGGCTACAACTATTCTTCAACTGATATAGCAGCACTTTGGTTAGTTCTCTTACAGGTTTTTTGTTCATATTTTTAAGTAATCAAACTTTGTTATTAATTATTATGCTAATTTTTTCTATCTTGAATGCCTAAATATTCTTCCTTTTTTGTAAATTTTTGGTATACCTATTTCTATTTTTATCTTAGAATAGAACATGGAATATATTGACTTAGGAAAATAAACTGTTTTGTTTATCCGAGCTATTTGAACCATGCAGGTATCGTCTAAATGAAGAAAAACATGAGTGGATTGTATATGTTACAGATATCGGGCAACAACAACACTTTGATATGCTATTTAAGGTATATCTCAAGTGATGATTTTCAGTGTATATTATGGTTACTAGATTATACTGTTTTTACTAGTTACCGCCCTTTCTACTTTCTTTTGCTAGTAGTAAGTTGCTTTTGTTGTTAACCTGTTCGGGTTTTACTGATATTGCCCTTTAATGACAATTATATATTAAAATGCTTTAATGCTTTTATTGGATCTGTCATTTCATTCTCTTTGAAGTTTTATGAAAGAGAATTGTCACGGACTAGTGCCAGTGCTAATATTTCAATGAGTTAAAGTGGTAGAGTTCTCCTTTGATTTTCCTTTCAGGCCTTCAGGCGTGCAGGTTGGCTGCCACATAATGAGAATGCATATCCAAAATGTACCCATATAGGTTTTGGTCTTGTTCTTGGCGATGATGGAAAACGATTTCGGAGTCGAAGCAGTGAGGTTGTTCGTTTGGTTGATTTGCTTGACGAAGCTAAAAGGCGCTGTAAAACTGCAATTCTTGAACGTGGTAAAGTACAAGTTGTTCAGTTTGATTTTTACTTCCTTATCTTCATAAAGGCATCCACGATATGAAATTTCTGCTTGATCAAGATTTATGAATGATTGTTTGTGTCTATTTTATTTTCATTTGGTGAGGTTCCAGTGTCTAGACAGCAGAAAGTTAACCTTCCATATTCTATGTTTGTCTAGAAACAACTAATGATTGGTCTGAGGAGGAGATTGAGAAAACATCAGAGGCAATTGGGTATGGGGCTGTTAAGTAAGCTTCTTGAACTTTAAGCCTTTTTCATTTTCCTTCGTTAAAGCAAAATCAATATTCTATCCAGCCATGCTAATTTGTAATTAATTTCTCCGGAGGCATATTTCCTTTTGTTAATGTTGAGACAGATGAATTGGCAAACACATTCTCTTTGACCAAAATTTTAAAACTGTCATATGCATGGTGCTAACTGATAAGTAGAATAAATCAAGACAAAAGGAAAGTATATGAGCATAGTCTCAGTCTATTCGGTTGTTACCCTATTGCGAATTTTCCAACTATTTTTCCTACTTGGTATTATATCTCTCTTCAACAGTTAGGAGGATTGGTTTAGTAACTTATGGTTCCACTTCTACATATAGTTTTGTTTCGACTTAAAAAAATTTATACAATTGTGTCGCTTGCAATCTACACCTCTGGTGGAAATTCTAAATGGCTTATTGATTATAGTCCCTTATGTTTGCACTTTTGATTTATGTTTACAGGTATGCTGACTTGAAGATAAACAGATTAACGAATTACACGTTCAATTTTGATCAGATGCTTAGTGATAAGGTGCATTTACTACATACAAATTTTGAGAGTTAACATGTGAACTTACAGTAGAGAATCCAGTAGATTTAGTAGCCATTTTCTTTGGGGCCTGTCATATTTTGGTCCTTTGAACTTGAAGTAACTTTTGATAACCATGGATTGAAAGTATCATTGTTCTAAATTTTGATTAAATACCAACACATGGATAACACACCTTTTATTTGTGGAAATATAGACTCTTTTGACTTTGTTTCCAGTGGTTATCACTTGGATTCAACTTTTGAAAGTGCAACTTGTTGAAATACAAGAGACTAAGAGACATGAATAAACCGTGTGTTTTGAAAAGCACTACGGAGACATTATTATATATAAATAGATTACACCTAATTACATAATATAGTCGATGTGGGACTATTCTATATACAAATATTCTTAACACTTTATATATATATTTACAAATATCAACACTCCCCCTCAAGCTTGAGCATATAAGTCAAATGCACCAAGCTTGTTACATATATAGTTAGTTCTGGGGCTTCGTAGGGATTTTGTAAACACATCTGCCAATTGATCATTAGAGTTGACAAAGCTTGTGACGATGTCGCCTGACTCGATCTTCTCTCTGACAAAGTGACAGTCTATCTCAATATGTTTGGTCCTCTCATGAAAGACTGGATTTGAAGCAATGTGCAATGCAGCTTGATTATCACAAATAAGTGTCATTGGTCTTGCTTCTTCAATTTGAAGTTCCTTGAGCAACTGTTTTAACCAAATAAGCTCACATGTTGCCATTGCCATCGCCCTATACTCTGCCTCGGCGCTTGATCTTGCAACTACATTTTGTTTCTTACTTTTCCAGAATATAAGGTTTCCGCCAACAAGTACACAATACCCAGAGGTGGATCGTCTATCAATGGGTGACCCTGCCCAATCAGCATCAGAGTATCCAATTATCTAGGTATGTCTTTTATCCTCATACACAAGACCTTTTCCTGGAGCACATTTGATGTATCTCAAAATTCGGATAACAACATCCATATGTTCCTGACAAGGGGAATTTAAAAACTGGCTTACCACACTGACTGCAAAAGAAATGTCCGGACGAGTGACTGTGAGATAATTCAACTTTCCAACCAATCTCCTATACCTTCCTGAGTCAGATAGAGGCTCCCCCTGATTGGGTAGTAATTTAACACTTGGATCCATAGGAGTATCGGCTGATTTAGCATTTAACAAACCTGTTTCTTCCAAAATATCCATAGCATATTTCCGCTGAGAAATCGCCAAACCATCTTTAGATTGGGCTACTTCAATACCCAAGAAATAACGGAGTTTACCAAGATCTTTTGTCTGAAATTGTTTCGAGAGATGTTGTTTCAACTGGAGTATTCCCTGCTGATCACTACCAGTTATGACAATGTCATCTACATACACAATAAGATAAATACACCCTTGGGGTGAGTGACGATAAAAAACAGAATGGTCAGCTTCACTACGGATCATACCAAACTGTTGTACTACAGTGCTGAATCTGCCAAACCAAGCTCTCGGAGATTGCTTAAGACCATAAAGAGACCTGTGTAGCCTACAAACCATATTCGATGACTCCCCCTGAGCAACAAACCCAGGTGGTTGCTCCATATATACTTCCTCTTCAAGATCGCCATGTAAGAATGCATTTTTGATGTCAAGTTGATGAAGAGACCAATGTCGAATGGCTGCAATGGCTAGAAGAAGTCTAACAGATGCCATCTTGGCTACAGGTGAAAAGGTATCACCATAATCCAACCCAAAAATTTGAGTGTATCCTTTGGCTACTAAGCGAGCTTTAAATCGATCAATCTTGCCATTTGGACCAACCTTCACTGTATAAAGCCAACGACAACCTACTAAAGATTTTCCATGGGGTAGAGGAACCAGCTCCCAGGTACCACTGCTTTGAAGAGCACACATTTCATCAATCATTGCTTGCCTCCACTCAGGGTGAGATAATGCTTCACCTGGAGTTTTAGGAATAGAAACAGAAGACAAAGAAGACAAACAAGTATACTGCAAAGGGGAAAGACAATGATAACATAAATCAATATAATGTGGAGAAGGATTTTGTGTTTGACGTATACCTTTTCGAAGGGCAATCGGAAGATCAGACTCAGGTTGCAGGATCGAATCCGGTGATGGCGAGAGCGTCGGAGGAGAGTCCGTAGTGACCTCAGGGACAGGTACAACTTCAGGGACAGGTACGACTACAGGGACAGGTACAACTTCAGGGACAGGTACGACAGACTTTGGGTGACGACGCTGATATGTTTGAAGTGGGCGAGTGGGGGGGTCAACCGTAGGGGTAACTAGTGGGTCAGGTTCCCTAGAATGATGGGGGATAATGACAGATGGGACTTCCGGAAGAGGTGTGGGAATACTTTCCCGTAGAGGTTCTGTAGTTACTTGGCTGGATTCGAAATATGGAACAGACTCGAAGAAGGTAACATCGGCGGATACGAGGTATCGTTGTAGAGTATGTGAGTAGCAACGATAACCTTTTTGGGATCGATGATAGCCAAGAAAGACACACTTTAGTGATCGAGCTGATAGTTTATCAAGACCAGGGGAGAGATTGTGTACAAAACACGTTGACCCGAAGACTCGAGGAGGAATTGGGTGGAGTGGAGAGTTTGGAAACAGGATTGAATGAGGGATTTTATTATTAAGGACAGATGAGGGCATGCGATTTATGAGGTAACATGCTGTGAGCACCGCATCTCCCCAAAACCGGAGAGGAACATTACCATGGAGAAGTAGTGTCCGAGTGGTTTCTACGAGGTGCCGATTTTTGCGTTCGGCTACCCCGTTTTGTTGGGGTGTATGAGGGCAAGATGTTTGGTGCAAAATACCATTGGATGACATAAATGTTTGAAATTGTTGGGATAAATATTCACGTGCATTGTCACTTCTTAGGGTACGAATAGATAAACCAAATTGGGTTCTTATTTCTCGATAAAATTGTTCAAAAATAGAAAACAATTCAGACATGTTCTTCATTAAAAATAACCATGTGCAACGTGAAAAATCATCAATAAAGGTTACAAAATACCTAGACTCAAAAGTAGACACGGTACGTGAGGGACCCCAAACATCGGAGTGGACTAAAGCAAAAGGGGACGCAGCCCGTTTATTGACTCGATCGGAAAAGTGACTACGAGTATGTTTCCCTAACTGACAAGACTTACAATGTAAAGTGGATAATTTAGATAAACTGGGCACCAACTTTTGTAGCTTGGGAAGACCTGGATGACCTAACTGCGCATGTATAATGAGTGGAGAATCTGTGGTGGAGCATGTGGTAGATGACGTAGAGAAGTAGTAGAGGCCTTGAGACTCACATCCGACGCCAATCGTCTGTCCCGAACTCCGATCCTGCAGAGTAACATTACTATTAGTAAAGGTGATAGAACAATTAAGGGAACGAGTTAAACAACTGACTGACAGTAAATTAAATGGGCAATTAGGTACATAAAGGACAGAAGTAACAGAGAGAGACGGTAAAATTTGAACAGTACCAATCCCTTGGGATCGGGTTTGAGAACCATTTGCTGCAGTAAAATTTGAACAGTACCAATCCCTTGGGATCGGGTTTGAGAACCATTTGCTGCAGTTATAATAGGCAAGAAACCAGAGGTAGAGAGGGAGGAAAAAAGACCTTTATTACCAGTAACATGATCAGACGCACCAGAGTCAAGGACCCAAGGACCAAGAGGAGATGATTGAGAGAAGCAAACAGATGAATTACCAGTGTGTGCAACCGAAGCAGTGGAACCAGAGATCTGATTAGTCTGACACCATCTGAGAAAATCTTCGTAGCTTGGCGTAGGGTTCTGAATAGAAGGTGAAGTCTGCATAGTTTCTGAGTTATCACTTTGAGCTGCATTTACCTGGCGTGGGGGTTTGCCATGTAGCTTCCAACAACGGTCGATAGTATGTCCAAGCCGGTTACAATGGTTACACTTGGGACGAGGTTTGGAGTTGGATGACCCTCCTCGAGGACGACTCTGATTGTTGCCCAAAGATGCGAGGGCAACAGCGTCACTTGGTGTAGCAACAGTAGATGGAGGGGAAACCGGACCAAACGCATGAGGTGTAGCCAAGCGCAACAGTTCACTAACTGCATCATAGTTAGGAACAGTAGTACCTGATAAAATCTGGTTACGAACGGAGTCGAGTTCGGATGGTAGTCCTTTAAGTGCCATCACCATGAAAAATTTACTCTGTTGTTCGGCATGAGCTGTTGCGTCTTTTGCGTACGGCATGAGGGTTGCGTAACTTGCTTTCAAAGCATCAAGGTTACTCAGATAGGTTTGCATATCCATATTTTCCATCTTTAGTGTGTCGAGTTTGAGGATGACACTGTATAGACAATGAACGTCGTTGGAGAAGACTTTCTTGGCCTTTTCCCAAACTTCATAGCAAGTGGAGAAGGCTTGATACTGTGCTTGGAGGTTAGGTGCTATGGAGAACCATAACACGGTAAGGAGAGAGGCATCTGTTTTCTTCCATTTAGCAAGTTTGTCGGAGGCAACATTAGTCAATTGTGTGGTTAGGTGATCTTCATATCCCTGACCACGAAACCACATATCGACAGCACGAGCCCATATGTTATAGTTTGCTGATCCGGTCAATTTTTCACATGGGATAAGAGGAACTTTAGTAAATGAGTCTCCCATAGCTTAATGACACACAATCGGGGTTGCTTGCACTGGAGCACCGTTTTCCGTGAGTCGGAAAGTAAAACAGAGGCCGGATCTGGAATGGGTGAGGAGAGGTGAGTAGATCAGCAGAAAAACGGTCGGAATCAGCCGCCGGTGGCGGCGGTTACGGGAGAATTTTGAAAAGGCAAACCGGAGTGACAACACGGTTTGCCAAAATTTTTTTTTTTTTTCTCACCGGAAGACAGTAGGTCAACCGGGTAAAATACGGCGAAGAAAGAATTATCTCTTGTTAATAGGCTCTAAATACCATGTTGAAATACAAGAGACTAAGAGACATGAATAAACCGTGTGTTTTGAAAAGCACTACGGAGACATTATTATATATAAATAGATTACACCTAATTATATAATATAGTCGATGTGGGACTATTCTATATACAAATATTCTTAACACTTTATATATATATTTACAAATATCAACACAACTGATAATAGGACTTAAAAACCAAATGGACCGAACAATGAAAACTGGTTTTGTATATATCTGTCAACAGAGGAATAATTCCTCAATTACAAATACTGAAGTAGATTAGTCTACTAGTCTTATCTATAAGAAAGTTAAGGAAACAATGGATGGAGCAAAGCTCCTTACAAGATGATATCAGAAAAGAAAAATGTAGAGTCTAAAGGAAACCCCTGCTTAGAGAGAATCGCTTTTGACTAAGCTAAACCACCCAGTAAAATCTTATGAAATTTCTGTTGAAACAGCTAAGAAGATTACTCCTGTAGCAATAAATGAACCCTTTCTTTATCCCTAAGAAAACTAATGATCTAAAGTTATTTATGTCTCATCTTCCTAAGTTCAATGTGAAACAGGGGAATACTGCTGTTTATTTGCTCTACGCACATGCTAGGATTTGCTCTATTATCAGGAAATCTGGCAAAGACATGGAAGAAGTAAAGAAAGTAAGTTTATTTTTCTTCCTTAGATGACGACTTACCATATTTATTGAAATTTGATTTTTTGTTTTGTTTTTTGTATCCTATGCTTAATTTTACGATATAAGATACAATAGTTGTGCCTAGTTTAGATCCTGCCTTGGTTGATTTGATACCAAGCCAATTCAGCACTCATCTATTACAACTGTGATATGGCTCACAATTCAGTGTGTGTTTATTATATATATAGATAGTTATGATCAGATGAAATCAACTTGTGCATATTTCTTACTCTATTTAATGTCCCTGCCATCTTGTTGCGACAGAATGGGTTTATAGTTTTGGATCACGAAGATGAGCGTTTATTGGGGCTTCATCTGCTACAATTTCCTGAGGTAGGACATATGAATGGTTTATGTTGTTTTTAAGCTTTAGACCTTTACTTACCACTTACTTCTTACCGGGGTTCCGTGTTCTTTAAACAGAAGACTTGAAATATCATAGGATTAAAGCAGCTGGACATCTCTACATATTATTTATAATAAAAAAAATACTCTCAGAATCTCACTCATATGGGTTTTGGGTATTGTTTTATTTTTCAGGTTTTTGAGGAGGCATGCAGCAATTTATTACCCAGTGTGTTGTGTGATTACCTATATTCCTTGGCAGAAATCTTTTCAAAAAAGTTTTATTCTAATTGTCAGGTAATCATCTTCTGAAGCCATCATCTTATGCTATACATTCAAATTTCTACGGCTGTTCTTTTTCCTATTTTCCATTTATGTGGTTTGCATAAAGCTGCCAAGTAGAATATTTGTTATATCTCATGTTGAAGATAGGGTACTATACATCATCCATGTTACTGATGGGTCATTTTCTTTGTCAGGTTGTAGGATCGCCTGAGGAAAGTAGTAGACTTTTGCTATGTGAAGCAACTGCAATAGTGATGAGAAAGTGCTTTTATCTCCTTGGAATTGAACCTGTTTACAAGTTATAACCCATCTGATGGAGTTCAAATGATTTTTGTTTCATAGGATTTTTTGTTTTTTTACTATATAAATAAAACTTGTTCTGGCAAGTTATCATATCCTTTTTGTTTTGTTTATTGTATTGGTATGAGGTGAAAGAGGGAAAATTTGTAATGTTTTATAGCAAATTTATTGTCAGGGTTCAAATTAATTTCGTTTTATAAGAGCTATATATTTCATTTGATTTGTGTTTCATGTGAAATGAAAAGAATTGGACTTATGTGGATTCTAATGGACTAAGCAAAAACGCAACTGTATATAGAATCAGTGTGCACATTCAATCTTAAATATAAATCAATTTTTGTTAAAAGTTGTTTGAATTTATGTTGAAGCTTTGAGCTGGTGAATATCGTCTATTTTGTATTTTTCATTTTTGTTAATCATAATCACATTTTTATGGATGTCTTTTGCTTAGGCTGTACTAGTATTAGTGCCTTTGTAATTCTTGTTCTGGCCTGTTTTGGTGGTTTGTATTCAGGTTTTGGGTGTGCTGTTTATGTGGCTTGTGATGAGCAATACTAGTAAATTTTTTCTGCAATATTCTCTTGTTTCAGGTGGTTGGGTTTGAAGTAAAGTGGGTGGGGGTTTGAGTTCTCTATATTCTTTTTGGCTAATATAGCATTGTTTTCATGTGGGCCTGCAGAATTTTTGTATCAGTGTTGCTGGTTGATCTCACCAGTCGATTAGAATGTGTTGCCGGTAACACATTTGCAGCAGCAACGGTCAACAAGAGAGGAGGGAGGTGTACCTGCAGACACTTCGATGCTTAAGTTAGTCGGGTGAAGAGGTAGCAAGAAAGAGTAGAGAATAAAATACTTGACCCTCCTACAGAGGAGAGTTTTTATAGAGTTCTCAGCACTGAGCCAATGATCTCTTTTATAGAGTTCTCAGCACTGAGCCAATGATCTCTTTTATGGGCTAAATGTCCAAGTCCACAACAAATGATTGTCAGGATTCCTACGTGGCGTAGTGATGAGCAGCATGTGCCCATCATCTTTGATCAACTGCCCCACATTCTTTGGATAGTGGGCGGACTTGTCCATTATTATTAGAATAACAATGATATTCTAATATATCAACAATGATAGGATACCATATTGGAATGATAGGCCCTGCCTTTCTATTGATTTTGAATGATATATATGCAACCAAGACTATTTAATGATAATAATAACAATGATATCTTAATAATAACAATGATATTTTAATATATCAACAATGATATCCTAATAATAACAATGATATTCTAATAATTATGAAGGGCAGCAAAATTTCGCGAGATGTGTGGGTCAAGTTGAAGACGTGTCTTCGGGTGAGGAGCACGTGAGAAAATGCCTTTTACTGGTCTTAAGGGGTTGGGGTAGCATTTTGGGTTGTCATTGACGTAGGATTGGATTGAATGGATTGAATAGTGGATTGAATGGATTGAATAGTGTTCGACGTTGGGTTAGTCACAGACCCAACCTAAAACACTAGTTGTTGTATTCATAGTATTGCTTATGCCATTTAGTTAATATAAATTACTATTTTGCTGTTTAAAAATAAACATCTTTATGGTGGGGTTTGGATTGCTAGGATGAATGAAATGAAATAGAATGATAAATAATGATATTTTATTGTTTGAATTTGTAAATAGTGGATAGAGTAGAATAAAATATGATGGAATTTATTTTATCAATTTTTTTATTTTTTATTTTATTTTTTATTCCATCTGCTTTTAAATATTTATATTTTTCAACTGAAATAGAATATTACAATAAAAATTGCATTATACCTCCAAAATAATCTTAAGAAGACATGATCCCAAGAAGACATGATTCCAAGCTGATACTTGGCATGTCGCTCCTCTTCCAGGGCCATCACAAGGAAACCGAAAATCAAGATTTGCGTTATCCGATATCAATCGTGAACTACAAGCAAATAGAAATCTTCTAGGAGTATAATACCGTCACATGAATTGTAGATTGTAAATGCATGAATATGATGTTAAAAAAAATCTACAATTACTAATGGAATAGTGAGGTGAGTCAAGGTTATTTTTGATGGATTTCATTGCATATATAATGATTTAAGATTCATTGCCCATACATTTTTTAGTATAGATCTCTTCAACCTCTCTGATTTCCATCATTCCCATCCTCGCTTCATTTCTCTCTGCCTCCTTACTATGTCTTTTTCTGTTGCATAGTATATAGCAAGAGAGAATACAAATACTTTTGATTGATGCATGAATCTAGTAGTGACATCGTCATGAATAACCATCGTCATGAATAACCATTCGATGTACTAAAAATACATGTTAATTATTATATATATTTTTAAAATTAAACTAATAGAAATTGGGTCAGATAATAAGGACTTATTCATTTTCTAAAGAGTCATAGCTTCACCTCTTGAAGTGAACATTTATTTGACGAGTCTTAAGAATCCAACTCAATTAAACTTTTATTTTTTGATTTTTTTAAAACTTGAAGAAAATTCAATGAATGTTTTTAAAAATAAAATTTATTTATTTAATTTCTTATTTTATATTTTGAAGATACAAGTTAGCACTTTCCATCTTTTATTTATAGTTTTATAATTGCAAAAGCTTATTTTACACATATCATGGATTCAGCTCTAATAATTGATATAATTTGAAACCTCAAGGAATCAAAAAGTAACTCTCTCTTTTAGTTAATAGAGATGAAAAAGGAACTCTTGAAGTCTTTTTTGATATTGTAGCCTTTGGACTATACCATATTCTATCACCATAACTTTTACATTTCTTCATTCTCTTTTTGTAACCCATACTTTTCTTTCGAACGTCTTCTATCTTTTGTACCTCACCTAAACAACTGAATGATTGTGTCTTCCCTTCATAGAACATTGACAACCCTCTCCTACACAAATCATACACAATACTTAATAAAAATCTCCATTTAATAACATTTTTGGAATAAAACTTATAAAAATATATGAAGAAATTGTATACATACTTTATTGGAAGATTGTTCATGAGCTCTGATAAGTCACATAAAGATCCATTTGAAGATGAATCAGCATCCTCTATCAACTCAGATGAACAGCAACACATAGAATCCATCGAATCTTCTGAAAATGTTCCAATGGATGATGATGATGACGTTGTTGAATCACTTTTATTTTCCTTCATCATTATTCCTTTAACATTCATTTCAACAAATATTTTTGTATCAAGAAGAAGAAATGAAACAATCCTTCAATGAAGAAGCTTAGATCCGTTATGTTGTATTTATAAAAATGTTGGATCTTATATATAAGAATAATTGGATAACATTGACTAATTTTATCCCTTTTAGTATAGTTTACTTAAAATATTATTTTTATAATAAATTTTTGTCGTAATCAGATAAATGTTATATTAATATGGGGTGGAAAATGCATAGCTTTGTATTAGACAACAAGGATAAAGATAAGATCAAAATTTTTGGAGATGTGTATCCATGTAAATGAGTCACGTCCTTAATTAGCATATATTTTTTTTAATATTTTGAGAGGGTAAAGTTAGGGTACACATCTAACCAACTTTGTTTCATAAAGCCATGACAGATAGGTATATATCTACATTCTCTTTTTTAATGCACTATTATATTCAATAACCACTAATAAAAAATTGATATTTCAAAATTCGCTTTGTTATTGGAGATTCATTCCGAAATCTCACAAAAAATTTAGGTATCTTATCACTTCATCTATAAATAACAATAATATAAAAATGAGTTTAATTGATATATTACATTCTCATTCAATAAAAATATATCACATTATTAACTTAACATTTATAGTATGATGTGGTAGGATATATGAAAGTGATTGGTTGACACTGTAATAAATTCTATAAAAATATTATATTTAATTTGATTATTGTTATTGTTGTAAATTGATGTTGATAAAAATAAAATAAAATATGAGAAAAAAATTGAGTTTTTTTTTTAAATAAACACAAGAAATTCTATTAAGTTTTATAAAAGAAAGAAGAAAGAAGAAGAATTCAAATTTGTTAAAAATCTGCTTTACTATTTACTTACTCAATAAGAGTTCAAAAATTACATGTGAATAACAACAATTAACATCTCTTAACAACCTGAGAGAACTGGTCTATTTATAGGTTATTAAGATAACTTAGGCTACACCCTAACTTAAATAATTGGGCTTACAAGCAAGACCTAATTTGACATGCTAACAATCCTGACATTTCGACTACTGCATGCTTGAGCATACTTTAACTATAGCATACAAGATCAACATGTGAACAAACTTCGACTACATGCTAAATCTTTGCCGAACCATGAAGTTATCCTTGTCGACACCAGAGTTCGATCCAAATACCAAAAATCTCCACATTGGAACAAACTATACACTAACAAGGGAATAAATTAGCTTTCATCATGCAACTTTATTAACTGCATACAGTGGAAAAACTTCATACTCAACAATGTCTTGGTGATCATATTAGCAACATTGTCATCAGTTAAAACTTTGTTGATGACATTTTCTCCTCTACGCTCACCGCACCAGTTTGTTGTGAATCGATGTCGTCAAGAACAAACCTAAATATGAGAAAAAGATTGATTTTTTTAAACAAACACAAGAAACTCTATTAGGTTTTACGAAAGACAGGGAAGAAGAACTGGAATTGGTTAAAAAATTGTTTTACTATTCATTTACTCAATAAGGGTTCAAAGATTATAATTGAATAACAACAATTAACCCCTCTCAACAACATGAGAGAATTAGTATATTTATCTATTAATAAGTTAACTTAGGCTACAGGTTAACTTAAACAATTGGGCTTACATGGAAGTCTCAATTCCACATGCTAACAATCCTAGTATTTCGACTACTGCATGCTTGAGCATATTTCAACTAAAGCATACAAGATCAACATGTGAACAAACTTCGACTACATGCTAAACTTTTGTCGAACCATGAAGCTACCCTTGTCAACACCTAAGTTTGATCCAAATATCATAATTATTATAAATAAAAGTAATTTTTATTAAGAAAATTAATTAAATAAAATTAGTAAAATTTATTTTTATGTTTTATGAAAAATAAAAAATAAATTTAATATAACATTTTTGTTAATATTTCATATATCAATCATTTACATTAAATATTTTTAATTTAAATTAAAGATATAGTAAAAAAAATATAAATATTATATAATTTAAATATCATAATACAAGTCTTAAAGTATTGTCATTTTATAATATTATAAAATAGTTAATATTAAAATTTTAATTATAATAGTATCATAAATTAAGTATACATATATTAATTTAATTATAATAATATTGAAAATTTATTTAAATATATTTTTAACAGTGTATATATTCGAAAACGAGCATTATTTAGTGACCGTCGTTGGTGCACAAGATTTCAGATGAAAAAGATTGAATAAAGAGAATTGAGTGACTAAGTTTTACTCTAATTGAAAAATGTTTACAAAATGAATTTCATTCAATCTGAATCTTGTGTTTAGTTTATATACAATAGAGGAAATTAAAATACATCTCAAATTAATCCTAAATGCAATTTAAATGAAAATGCTAACTAGCTGCATTTGAATTACACTTTAACACCATCCTTTAATCCACATTCAAGACTAAAATCAATAACACCAATTCCATTCCTCAAATGAATAAACTGCTTAGTCTTGATAGCTTTAGTAAGCACCTATACAAGTTTCTTCTGAGTGCTATAATGAACAACTTCAAGCACTCTATTCTGAACTTGATTGCACAGAAAATAGAATTTTGCGTCAATGTATTTGCTCCTTCCATGAAGCACTAGATTCTTGGCAAGGCTTATAGTTGATTTATTGTCAACCATCAATCTCACATGCTTGCTTACCTTGATCTTGAGATCCTTCAATAAGTTCATAATCTAATGAACTTGACACGCAAACAAAGCCCCTACAATGTACTCAGATTCACAGGTTGACAATTCAACCACTGGTTGCTTTTTGAAGCATTAAGAAATGAGACATCCTAGATACTTGAAGAAATATCCAAAAGTACTTCTTTTATCAACTCTGTCTCTATACCAATCAGAGTATGAATAGTATATCAGCTCTGAATCAAATTTAGCACCAGAAGAGAACAAAATTTCATACCTCAGAGTCCCCTTAATATACCTCAGTATTCTAAAAACAACTTGGTAATGTGACCATTTTGGTTTGTTCATAAGCCTACTCACCATTCCAAATGTGTAATAGATGCCAGGTTTGATCTTACAAAGATATCTCAATAAACCCACAAACTGTTAAAAAGTTGTAGCATCTACATCATCACCCTCAACATCAGAATCCAGCTTATGATCTCTTTCAGCATGTGTTATTGCAGATTTTCAATTTATCAACTCAAATATCTTCAGAAGCTCAAGTTCATACTTTAGTTGATGCAAAATTATACCCTTATTAGAGTACAAAATCTCCATCCCTAAAAAATATACCATATTTCCTAGATTAGTCATCTCAAACTCATTCATCAACACCTTCTTGAACGTGACTATCTCATCTGAATAACTCCCTGTTGGCAATATGTCATCAACATAAAGACACACCAGAATCATATTGCTATCAGATATATGTTGAACATAAACTCCATACCCCACCTCACATATTTTTATTCCTTGAAGCTTGAAACACGAGTAAATTTTCAGATTTCAAGATCTAGGAGCTTGTTCGGTCCATACATGGCTTTATGAAACTTGTACACCACCCCTTCCTGATTCTTTTTCAAAAACTCAAGTGGTTGTGACATATAAACTTTCTCTTGTAAAGGACCATTCAGAATTACATATTTCACATCTAAATGCATCATAGGCCAATTTCTATTAGCAGTTACAGCAATCGCCAATCTAATTGTTTCATGCCTAACTACATGTGCAAACACTTTAAAGTAATATAATCCAAATTTCTGTAGAAATGCTCTAGCTACTAACCTTTCTTTGTGCTTTCTTGTTGATCCATCTAGATTCAGTTTCAACTTGTAAATTCATCCAAAACTGATGGATTTCTTGTTCTTTAGAAGCTTAGTCAACTCTCAAGTCTTGTTTCTTTCTATAGGATCAAGTTCTTCTTTCATGGCCTTCAGCCATAATTTTTTCTTGATAGCTTCTTCAGTACTAACCAGTTCATAGTCAACCAACATGGCACACTGAATGACTTTCCCTTCAGAGTCTATCTCAGTATCTTATAACATGTCAATCTCTGCAAATATTTTTGGTATTTATCTGATTCTTTATGGCCTTTAAACTTGTTTAGAATATATTTCAGATGCTTGAACATTATCAGATGCTGGACTACCTTTAGAGGTTGGACCTCCTTTAGAAGTGTGAGGGCAAAACCTCATATATAGATGTGCTCGTTTCGATGATGTCAAAACTCAACTTCATAGAAAAATATATGTTGGACGTTGTCACCATGTTGTATTTGCATGTCTTGTCTCTCATAATTCAAATGCTCGTAAAAATCACGAATGTTGCATATAGATAGCCAAATATGTGTGTCATATAGGGTTGACCTAGTTGGTGTTGTTTTTCATACTATATGTTTCATCAAAACTGTCGTAAAGCATGAAAGTAGGCATTTTTGATTGTTTCAAGGCTTTGAGTCGACCAAAAACCTGCTCCGGTCGACTCACACTACAAGTCTTTTTAGTGCATTAGTCTCAAGAGGGTTCGCGTCGACCCTCCGATCGGCTCATACTGTAAGCATTTTTGTTTGGCTAAAAATGCATGTTATGCTCCGGTCGATGCATGGTTCCGTTTTCTGCACAATCTTACATTCGGGTCTGCTCAGGTCGACCCCCTCTACTACATACGTTGACCGCTCGCTGTTTTGTGTCAAAATTCTGATATGTCAACTGTCTTTTTGAATTGGTTTTGTTTGTTATGTCAGTTATGTTTGGTATATAAGTTCAGTTGTTCTTTCATTTCACAACACAATTGAGAAAAACAAGAAAATTGAAATAGGTGTTTATTTGGTTCTCATCATCTTCGTTCTCTTCATAGCATTTCACAACAATTACACATAATCATCTTTGTTATGCATTGTGCATGTTCGAGGTGATACCGTCCAAAGCTGAAGGTTGGTTTATCTGGTTTGGGTTGAGTAATCGATAGGTTTTTCTTGAACAAAACCTTTAGGGTTTTTCCCTCCAAGAATATCAGATTTTGGGGTTTTTTTTGCACGATTCGTTCCATCACATATTCATCAGAGTGAAGGTAATCGAAGAGCTGGAGGTTCTGTCAATTTAGTAATGGTAAACAGAGGATTGTGAGTGGGAGTTTCGGGTTCGACACGCAGGTGATTGAAATCAGCCGGGCCAGATTTTGAAGACCGAAGGTTGTTCAAAGAGAGTGTCGCAATTGGAGGTTTCACAGTGTTCGAAGTACTTGATTCAACTTGAATCAAGGGGAAAGAAGAAATAGGATCTGCAACAACAATTGTGTTCATTTGTTTGATAGCTATTCGCTTCTTGTATAAACATTGACCAACAGGTTATATCTATCTATATACAGGTCTCAATTCTATTGTTAGAATTGATGACAGACGTACCCCGAGCGAGGACGACGGGGGAACTGCCTCAACAAATCGCTATGTCTTTTTCTTTATGTTTATATTGCTTAATATATGTGTTTTTAGTGCAAACGATTATATCAATCTAGTTCTAATTTGAGTTGTGCTGAACCAATTTTGAACCTAGTATAATAATTGATTGTAAGAGATAACTTGAGCACTTAACCCTCAAAACAAAATTCGCTTGTAGTGCTCTGCACTCCAAGTGTTTGATAAATTGTGTGAACTAAAAACCTTGTGTGCTGTCTTTTCATATTGTCAATATTTTAAAGACATTGGAACTAGTCACACCGTATAGTGAGCATAATCAAATTGAAAGTGTGATTAACATAGTGATTGTCATATCTTGTTTATCAGATTCCATAGGCTTAACGCATATCCGGTTTTCTAGTAACCATTCGTTTTAGACGTGTATAGTTCCTCGGCAGCTTCCACTATTAAACAAATTTTAAAAACCATTTTTATTGATAGCGCCGACTCTTTTAAGCAAGCGATATATTCAACCCCCCTTTTAGATCTGCGCCATCGTCTAACAAGTGGTATCAGGAGCACCAATTCATTCCGTGCTTCAACTATAACTTAGTAGAAAATGGCTAACGAACCTAAATGGGCTTATAATAGAGCACCTGTTTTTAATGGAGAAAACTATAGTTACTGGAAAGACTGTATGTGTGTGCATATAAATTCCATTGACATGAAGGTATGGAATGTTATTTTGAACGGTCCTATGGAAATAACCATGACCGATGAAAATAACATGATTGTGCCTAAGCCTGAAGAACAATGGAATGATGATGACAAGAAGAAGTATAATTACGATTAGAAAGTTAAAAATATTATGATCTCCTCCTTGGGAGTTGAGAAATACTATAGAGGGTCTCATTGTTTAATTGCTAAGGCTATGTGGGACTCATTGCAAGTTTCCCATGAGGGAACCAATGATGTTAAACTAGCGAGAATCAATACCTTAACACAAGAGTTTGATCTCTTTCACATGGAGCAAAGGGAAACCATTGGTGACATGCAAAATATATTTTCTCATCTTATCAATAGACTATATTCACTTGGTAGACCAATTGCCAATGATGTTGTTACTAACAAAATCTTAAGATGTCTTAACAGGGAATGACAACCAAAAGTAACCGCCATAAAGGAAGCAAACGATCTTATGGTTTTGGACCTTACAACATTGTTTGGAAAGCTTCAAGAGCACGAAAAAGTGCTTATTAGTCTAGAGCAATATGAGAAAAAGGAAAATAAGGAGAAAACAAAAAATACGGAAAAGAAGTCCATAACTCTCCTGGCTTCTTGTTCAAAGTCCCACGAAAAAGAGCTAACTGATTACAATACGAGTGATGACGAAGATGATGAAAAGAGTGAGGATATGGAGTTGTTTGTGAAGCGATACAATCGCTATGTCAAAAAGAATGGTATCCAACCTCTGAGAAGAATCTAGTCAACTTTCTAAAACAATCAAGATATTCCAAGAATGACGACAATAAAGGGAGTAGAACAAAAGGGTCATGCTATAACTGCGGAAAAGCCGGACACTATAAACCGGATTGTCCCTTGATGAAAAAGGACAAAGGAAAGGAAACAAGTCGATCACACAAGAAGCAAGCTAAACCAAGGAGAGCTTACATCACATGGGAAAGTGATAGCGAGTCATCCGAGGATGATAGCTCTAGTGACAAAGACGAATCCGTCAACCTTTGCCTCTCCGCTCATCAAAAGAAGAAAAATAAAAAGGTACAACATGCAAAATATGATAATTCCATTAAATTGTCTCATTCCGAATTGCAAATCGCTTTTGATACCTTACATCATAAAGCTAAAGAAGCCTTTAAAAGGATAGCCTCAAATAAATAAATGTTTGCTCACCTAGAGCAAAAGATTCGTGATTTCGAAAATAAACTAGAGGCATTAAAGGCTTCCATAGTGGAAGGTACAAAAGTGGATTGTGAGGAAGTAAGAAAGAGAGTTGTTAACTTCGGGTGTGATACTTGTTACATTTGGCAAAATGAGGTTAGAAATCTCAAGGCCAAACTTAACAAGGCTCTAGAACCCAAAATTAAATTTGCTATCGATAAAGCTCATTTTAGGAAGAGTATGGTTAATCCATATAAAAAATACACATATGTTGTAAAGAATCATAATAGCAAAAGTGATACAAAAGTTAACTTTTCTTGTTTGTATTGTTGTAAGAAGGGTCACACCATTGCTAAATGTCGCTTTAGGAAAATTTTAGTTCCTAAAGGGGTTTATCAATGGTTTCCTAAACTTGACCATGTTTTCACTCACAACCTAGGACCTAATAAACAATTGGGTACCTATTCTTGCTAATTGTGTTCATAGGTACAACGTCTTGAGACTACCGAGAGAAGATGGATTCTCGACAGTGGCTGCTCAAGACATATGACAGGATACATATCTCTCTTCATTGATTTTGTGGCAAAGAAGAAGGGATTTGTAACCTATAGAGACAACAACCAGGGTGCAATACTTTGAAAAGGTAGTGTAGGTAATCCCTCATCCACTACTATCTCCGATGTGTTGCTAGTCGAGGGCCTTAAACACAATCTAATTAGCATTAGTCAATTATGCGACAAAGGATACAAAGTATCATTTTCAAAAGATTGTTGCCTAATTGAACACAATGATAAAATGAAAGATGTGTTTAATGGTTTAAGGGTAAATAATGTCTATATGCTAGATTTCAGTGAAGTATCATTGACTAGCGATAAATGTCTCATGACAATGAGTGAGGACTCATGGTTATGGCATAGACGTTTAGCGCATGTCAATTTTGACTTGCTAAATAAGATAGTTTCAAAAGATATAGTCATAGGCTTGCCCAAAATCAAGTTCACCAAGGATCACTTATGTGATGCATGCCAAATGGGGAAGCAAACAAGGATCTCATTTAAATCTAAAAATTTTGTTTCAACTACGAGACCTCTTGAGCTTCTCCATATGGATCTATTTGGGCCATCTATAATTAAAAGTTTAGGTGGTAACTATTATGGTTTTGTTATAGTCGATGATTTTTCTAAATTTTGCTGGACTATCTTCTCGGCTATCAAGAGTGATACATTCTCTGCCTTTGAAAAATTTGCTAAGCTTTCTCAAAATAAGTTAAACACAAACATCATATCAATTAGAAGTGATCATGGGGGTGAGTTCGAGAATTATTTGTTTGAGGAATATTGTGGTAGACATGGAATTGATTATAACTTTTCCGCTCCGTGTACCCCTCAACAAAACGGGGCCGTGGAGCGTAAAAATTGAATTTTGGAAGAGTTAGGGAGAAATATGATCAATGAAAGTACGTTACCTAAGTATTTTTGAGCTGACGCCATTAGTACTACATGTTACGTATTGAATAGGGTGCTCATTCTCCCTATTCTAAACAAAACACCGTATGAACTTTTAAAAGGGGGAAAGCCAAATGTGTCTCACCTACATGTCTTCGGCTGTAAGTGTTTCATGTTAAATAATGGAAAAGAAAGTCTAGGTAAATTTGACTCCAAGGCAGATGAAGGTATCTTCCTCGGATACTCTCAGTCAAGTAAAGCTTATAGAATACACAACAAGAGGTTACTTGCTGTCGAAGAGTCCGCTCACGTAACATTTGATGAGTCTTATCCGAGAAGTGCCGGAAAAGGTAGTTTAATTCATGGTGCAGGTGTATCTCCTGAAGACATACTCAAAAGTGCTGAGACGAGAATTGATCAACCTGACCTAGCCAAAGTTGAGGAGGAAAAAGATCACCGCCATGAAGAGACTGAGGAAGTTCATCCGTCTAACAAAGATAATCTCCCTCTAGGTTGAAAGTCTTCCAAATACCATCCCATCGACAATATCCTTGGTGATATCTCAAAGGGAGTGACGACTCGATCAAAGCTAAGTAATTTCTGTTATCATTTCGCTTTTGTTTCTCAGGTAGAACCTAAAAACCCAAAAGAGTCTTTACTCAATGAACATTGGTTCCTATCAATACAAGAGGAACTTAATCAGTTTAAGAGAAATGAGGTTTGGGACCTTGCCCCTCCTCTGCGAGGCCATCGAGTAATTGGCACCCGATGGGTGTTTAGGAATAAACTGGACGAGAACAGAGTAATAACACGTAATAAGGTGTGTTTAATCGCGCAAGGATATAACCTAGAGGAAGGCATCGACTATGAGGAGACTTATGCGCCGGTTGCCCGACTTGAGGCTATACGCCTTTTACTTGCCTTCGCATGTGCGAAATTTTTTGAGCTATTTCAAATGGATGTGAAAAGTGCATTCCTTAATGGCTATATAAATGAAGAAGTTTATGTTACCTAACCTTCGGGGTTTTAATCCCATGAGTATCCTGATCACGTATACAAATTCAAACGTGCCTTGTATGGACTCAAGCAAGCCCCTAGGGCTTGGTATGATCGACTAAGCAAGTTTCTCCTTGATCAAGGGTACTCAAGAGGAAAGGTTGACACAACCCTTTTCATTAAGCTTCAAGGAAAACACTTAATTTTGGTACAAATTTATGTTGATGATATCATTTTCGGGTCAACTAACATGAATCTAGTAAGGGAGTTTTCTACTTTAATGCAGGGAGAATTCAAAATGAGTATGATGGGATAGCTCACATATTTCCTCAGATTTCAAATCAAGCAACTACAAGAGGGTGCCTTTATGAGCCAGACGAAATACTATCTTGAGCTTCTCAAGCGATTTGACATGGCAAACTCCAAAGCTATCGATACACCAATGCCAGCATGTGCGAATCTCAGCCGAGACGAAATTGGTAAGGATGTAGAGGTGAAAAAGTATCAAGGTATGATCGAATCTCTCCTCTATCTTAGTGCTTCTATACCCGACATTATGTTTAGTGTCTACATGTGCGCTAGGTACCAGTCATCTCCTAAAGAATCCCATTTGAAAGCAGTAAAGCGTATACTTAGATACCTCTCGGGTACTCCAAAGTATGGGCTCTGGTATTCTAAGGGAAATGATTGCTCCTTGGTTGGCTTCTCCGATTCTGATTTTATGGGATGAAAAGAAGATAGGAAAAGTACGAGTGGCACGTGTCATCTATTTTCAAACTCTTTGGTAAGTTGGCATAGCAAAAAGCAGGTCTCTGTAGCTTTGTCAACCGCCGAAGCGGAATACGTTACGGCCGACAGTTGTTGCGCTCAAGTCCTATGGCTTAAGCAACAATTGCTCGACTTTAACCTCAAACTTGAGCGTATTCCACTTTTCTGTGACAACACGAGTACATATCAAAATTCGAAACCACTTTCTTAGGGATCATGTGGAGAAAGGCGACGTGGTTTTTGAGCATGTTGGCACTAAAAATCAACTTGTTGATATCTTTACAAAACCTCTTGCTACTGAGCCTTTCTTTCATATCCGACGGGAACTCGATGTTCTTGATATTTCGGATCGTGTTTAGCAATATCTCTCGCATATTATATATATATATATATATATATATATATATATATATATATATATATATATATATATATATATATATATATATATATATATATATATATATATATATATATATATATATATATATATATATATATATATATATATATATATATATATATATATATATATATATATATATATATATATATATATATATATATATATATATATATATATATATATATATATATATCTACATGTGCTTTGTTCATCTGTTATCGAACAAATGAAGATATTAAAAGCCATATGCGAGTGCATCTCGTTACATTTGGAGTTAAGGTAATATCCTTTCTTAACTAGAATCTCTCAAAATTTTCATGTTCACAAAATGAAATGTATCAAATTAGGTGTCATCATTGTCGTGTATATCATGTTTGTACGTATTTCACTCCTTTGTATGATTGAAATATGTTTTTGCTTGTTATTTATGTCTTTATGTATGCTAAAATGGTCAAAAATTTAAGTTTTGCTGGTTTTTATCTACATGAGTCGACCTATGCAGGGTAGCGGTCGACTCACAAAATGAATATGCTTTTTTCCTGAGACACCGGTATGCTCAGGTCGACCCTCCGGTCGATGCATACCCCTGCTATTTTTCAAACGTGTGTTTTTGAACACAGTATGCGCCGACGCATAGACCTTCCCGTCGATGCATCACGCGAATTCTGTGAAAAATTGTCTGCTACAACAGTTCATTTCTTATTAAATCATATTGTTTATTCCAAGTATTTTCATTAAGACATTTTGAATTGAAAATTGTAACCTACATCAAGGCTATCTTTCCTCTTCCTCTCTTCCCAAAATCTAGTATCTACAATAAAAGGGTTAAATCATCATCATTCCTCTATCTTCAAGAGTACTCTCTTCATCACCTATTCTTCTTCTCCAACTTTGAAAGTGAAAATGTCCACCCGCATAATCACCGACAAATGATCAACTAGAGCTTCTTCATACCATGCAGGTCCATCACCGGCAAACGATCACCTACTCTTCTTCTCCAACTTTGAAAGTGATCTGTCGTAAAGCAGTATGCGTACTACCGACTGTCTGCTGAGCGTATGCACATTCCACAAGTGATGAATCTTTTTTATGCTCAAGGATTTAATAATTTCTTAGAGTGCAACACAAAGTACAATGGAGACCTTGTAAGGATATTCTACACTGGCCTTCAAGGAAAATTTCAAGGTTTTGCGTTCAACACGAAAGTAGGAACTACCAAGGTATGTACGAACGACGTTGTTTGGAAAACTCTGTTTAATATGTCTCCAGTATTCGCTGAGCCCATCATTAAAACCATAGACACTCACGCTGTCATTGGATACGAGTTCAAAGAAGCTTTGAACTCCATGCTGAAGAAACCTTATGCGGATGATATTGTGGCAAGTGACCTTTTTCCTAAGACGATCACTATGGGAAAGTTAAAACCATTGGATAGAATCTTACAGTGGATTGTGGCGCATATTTTGCGGCCCAAGAAAGGTGGATATTTGCGCGTTGATCAAGCTGAGGTACATTTTATCTACATTTTGAAGAAAAAGATCAAAATCAGTTGGCCTCAATATATAGCAAGCCATATTTATTCACTAAGGGACTCGGGAAGATGGACTGCTCTCTCATATGGGTCTTTCATTCAAGAAGTTCTCAACCATGCCAAAATCACCGTTCCAAGTATTCCGTATAAATCCCTAACCTCAAATCAAGAGTTCAGCCAAAAGACTCTTACAATGCTGGGATATATCTGGGATCAAACCCAAAGTCGTTACAGGATTTTTGTCAAGGCAACTACCTCTCGGCTGGAAGAATCAGACGAGAGTGATGATCAGAACAAAGAGGTACAAGACGAAGACCAAGATGAACAGGTTGGTGGACAAACAATGGAGGCTGAAGACCAAGATGATGGAAGGTAGTTTAACCAACCTCCTCCCTCGGATCATGCGAATGACAAAGGATGGGGCGCCTGGCAACATACTGGTTGGACATCGTTAGGTGACAACTATATTCCTCAACAACATTCGGAGTATCAAGAAACTCCAAACTGGATTTATGAGCCTCCACTATTCCCGAATCCGCCACAACAACACTCTGATGAACTCCTCGATATGATAAGGACTATGTGTCGCTACTGCGAAAATCGGCGCCGACTGAACAGAAGAGTCGCCACCGTGCGTTATTTATCCCAACAGAGGGAAAGGAAACGCTCGAAGTAAACCTACCGCAAAGACGGGAAAGGAATGGTCATCGCAACCAAATCCTGGATTCGGGAGTCCGTTATGCAAGGCGAAGGTATTAGCACCCCTCACATCCGTCGTACTCGACGGGATCCACGCTTGTTTTCTAGTACGGATTGTTATTCTATCTATTCTACAGGTCTGGGGTTAAAAGAAAAGAAAATGACTCGGCAAAGTATCGCACTTTATGCCTACGTATTCCCGTCTGGAACGAGAAATCAGAGTCAACGTAGTTCGCCTACCTACGGGAAAGGAGGGGAAGGTTGCTCGTTAGGATATCACATCCTATGCCTACGTACATTCATACAGCATGAAAGATCAGAGCAAACGTAGTTCGGGCCACGTATGACACAAGTCTGTCTTGATTGTTTTTATCCTTCTGAAAAAGGTTTTCTCCTGATTACGGGTCCAGGCGGACAAAAATGACTCTTTTGATTGGTTTACAGTCTTTTTACGCAAGAAGTATTTTTTAGTGTGTTTGCAATCTCTGACGCACTAGAGACTATGATTTGAGAGTGACTACGTCGTATGTCACCCTAAGGGTAACACACTAAGCAATCAGATTACTGAAGAGTGACCCTCCAGCAACCTTTTCTCAAATAGCTTAAGGCTCGTAACGTACGACATTGATTAACCTTATTACTGTGTTTTTTGAATTATTCTGAGATGAGAAGAGAAAGGAGCTCTAAAAAGCCTATGGTTGGAAAGGGAATCAAAATCTATCCTAATGTTGTCATGCATGGATGAAAGCCTAATGTCTGTCATATTTCTCTCTTGCACAAAGAGAAACAGAGATCCTAGGGGATAGATGGAAAAGCAACAGCATATATACAGTAAAGCAGTAAAATGCATGAATGCAGCAGTACAAGCGAGGCAAGGGAGTCCCACTCAACCTCGAACCTAGAAAACAACAGGTAAAAGTGAACAAAATTCACTTTAAACCTAACAGGGTGATTATCAAACAATACAGTCAGGAAACTCAAACAATACATCAACAGCTCTAAACAGCACCAACAACTCTAAGCAGCAAAATCTGATAGAAACAGCAACAAGTCCCTAACACCTTCAAGCAAGGTCTTCATCCATCTACAAACTGCAAATAAGCATCCAATCTTCAAGAGAAACAACAAGCTATCACAAGCAAAAACTCTAAACAGTAGACAGCATCAAACAGCTAAGCAGCAGTAAGTCCTACTTCAAACAGTTGCACAGCTCTGACAGCACCAGCTCCTTCTTCTAACAGTCTTCAAGGCAATGTACTTCATCCTCAATCTTCAAGGGATTCTTCAAAGCAAACTCTCCAACAGAGAAATGATTATAAGAAGATTTTGAATGTTAAACAGTCTGTTGAGCACCAAAGGTGGCCTACAGAAAGTTAACATAATACAGACTGTTTCTCTCAAAGTTCTATCTCCTAGATACCGCCACTAATCCTTCCAAAGGAGGGATGTGAGTATTAAGGAGAGACTTTTAATCATTGATAAGAATGGAGGTAAAAGAAACCATCCATGTTTATGAAGAAAATTTCTATTCTAAGGCTCTACCTATACCCTATGTCCTATGGTCTTCAAGCAACTCCAAGCACTCTTCATCAAGCTTTGATTTTGATCTTCAATTTTCCTTTTTAATCCTTGCCAAGCTCCACAAGCTCTAACTAAGCCCACACCCCAAGCAAAAGCCCAAAAAGCTCACCCAACAAAATAAACCCAAAAAATGGGCAAACCAAACAATCACACAATTGTAAAATATACTAAAAGTAGTAATATAATATTTACAGGTCTAATATTAATTCCAAGGGAAATACTATATCTACCCTATATACCCCATAGGTCCCATACTCTAATTCAATCTAAAAAACCCAAAATAAAATGTTCAAGTGCACCTATATTGTGTGTAAACCCTAATCTAACCATCTTAATATCATCTAATCAAAACTACCTAAAAATAATCCTAAAAATTATGGAATAAAATCCAGGGGTACCTAATGTGTGTATCTAATCACCCTAAAAAGAATGGCCTAAAAAAGTAAGGGGAACTATATAAACAAAAATATACAAAATTATGTACAAACTAAATTCAATGAAAAAAAAACTAAATGTAAAATATTCACAAAAAATAAAGAAAATACCTAAACTAATATTTTTATTTATTCACAAATTTCTTGAAACCATTATTAACATGTAGCAAAAATTCCCAGATTAAAAAGATCATTTCTTAATTTTACATGATTTTTCTAATATGCAAAACAAAATGAACAAAATGAAAAGAAAATAAAGAAAAACAGGTTGCAAATAGCAATAGAATATAAAGCAAAACGTACATGGGCCAGACAGGGGGGTGCGCGTAACAAAACTTACTAAGCCCACTGCTTCATCAGAAAAACAATTAAAATGGTAAAGAAAAAAAACAAAGGCGCGGTGTGAATAGCATACAAGTTCAGTTCAAAGTTCAAATGGGCCAGTTAGTAGGGTGGGAACAACACAATCCAAATTAAGCCCATTGCTTCTACACTTAATGAAACAGCGCGTTTTGTTCTCAGCATGACTCTCTTCACAACATTGAAACGCAATAAAGGCCACACGATCTTCTTTCCAGTCAAAGTCCAGCAATGATCCAAAGGCCATCCTTCTTTCTTCCTCATTTGAACTGGTTTTGGAGCCAAACTCCATTGAAGAACAATAGCAAGAACATAATCTGCAGCTATTCGTGAATCACTAATTCTCAACCAAAATCAATAAATCAAAGCCTAGACCTGCTCTATTTTATCCCCTGAATCTAACTACGGCCTTGAAATCCATTGATATGAACCCTAACTCTAAACACGATTCCATCTCCAAGATTTGGTCCAACATCAATTGTCATCAATCATCAAATTAAGTATCCCAATCTCTTCATCACCTAACACTGATCATGTAATGCTATAACACTCACTCTAATTCTCCATATCCATCAGGTTCTTGATCCAAACAGAAACTACGTCATTATATCAATCATCACCAAATGGCTTCAAATTCTCTAGAAAGATTCACCTAACTACATACTAACTATCTAACCTAAAGATCAATGCTAATTATACCTAAATCGAGCTAGAGTTTGAAATTTACTAACCTGTGAAAGTGAGTGAAACAGATGATGAAAACCTCCAAATCAATGCTTGTCCTGTTCCAGATTCCTTCAGTATGATGTATTCTTGCTTCTGTATGCACCAAATCCTCTTCAAACTGCTTGGATCATGGAAACCGAATTTCAATTGCAGGTGTGAAAGTTCAACTTCAAGAACTCGATTCAACCATGGATTCACTTGGATTATGATTTGTACACACTCAATAATGGCAATAGAATGAAATGAAATCAAAAAATTGGATTGATTGTGAAGAAAATGAAGAACTCGAGTATGAATTGCAATGGAGGAATTTGAAACTCAATCTTTCTTCTCTGCACCAAATGACACCCAACCCCTATTCTGATCAATTACAATGGCTTTATAGAGGATGTTAGAAACTTCTAGAGAGTGCTGGAATGATCTAAGGAGAAATTGGATATCTCATGCTATGGTAAATTGAAATGGTGAGATCAACATATCAGTTGCAGCTTGCCTTGTTGCAGCATTCAAATGTGACTTGAATATCTCCTCAAATGAGAATTAAAGTGTGTTAGAGTGGTCTTTTGCCTTGTAATTTAACCCTAGCTTGATTTGGCAAGTGTATCTTCTTTTACAAGCAACTAATGACAAGTCCAATTTCTTGACCTCAAATTCAAAATCTAATGATGTCAATGATCTCAAAATGTGTTTTCCCTTCAATTTGGTATATCACATGATGCATTTTGGCCTTGGATAAAAAAATCCCAAATTTGGTCACTTGAAAATGGACTTTTACCTTCCATATTTGGTCAATTTTATCATTTTGAGTTCCATGCATTTCCAAACTATCATGACCTCTTACCTAGACTCAAAACATCATTTTGAGCAAGTTTGATGTTGAACATTTTTTCATTTGAAGTTTGCAATTAGGAGTTTTAGGCATATGCTTGAAATGACCTATAATCTTACTTTCCCAAAATACCCCTGGCTTGTCAAGATCACAAGTAGAGTTCCACAAATCAGAATGAGGCATACCATACCTTTCTAGAAAGCTAAGATCATGAGGAACAACTTTCATGTTTACCAAAAATCCATTTGACAAATCCTTGTAGGGAAAAAGTTGCTTGGAAGTCAAGTAACTTTCACAGATACATTTTAGTGTCCTCAGATGACCTGTAACTTGCAAGAACCATAACTTGAGTTCTATAAATCTCCTTGATGCCTTCCACCACTCAAATTAAAGGTCTTGAGATGGTATACAAGTTTCATGTTGGCCAAGGATCCATTTGAGACTTGTATTTTGAATTAGTTTGCTTGGAAGTTTGACCTAAATCAGGGGATTTTACACAGAAACCCTAATTTAGAAACTTCTCTTTTTCTTGATTTCTTTTGATTTCTCCTTGGAACAACACCACATCCATATACCCATATCAAATGATGAATCCCACATCCTTCAAATAGGTCTTGATACCCTTCAATCAAGCATTAGACCTTGGGTTGACCTAGGGTTGACCCAGAAGAATCCTAGTTGACTGTCTTCAATTGTAGCTCTTGTAACCACACCAATAACTTGTCTTACTTTCAAAATGACCCTCTAGGTCTTCCATGATGTCTACACACATTCCATGCCTCAGTCCATAGCTCACAACCTCTTTGATGATCTTTAAATACTCCCTAGATAGGATATAAATCTACTGCTTGATCTATTAACTTCTCAAAGCTTTACCTTCTTTCTGGGTGACTTGAATAGGCTTGAAATTGAATAAAAACCTTTTGGATATGCTTCTTGAGATGAAAATGGCACTTGATCCCTTGTTGGATGGCTGGCCCATGCTATGCTATGCAAATGAATGAACTATGTATATGATCTACTATGCAAATGATAAAGCTATGAAAACACAAATCAGGTAAAACAAGTTGGTCAAATTTTAGGGTGCAACAGCTTCTCCTATTCAAACGGCTTGGACCCGACTGGGTGAAACGCCCGGAGCCTTCAGACAATCGAGGTACGAGACGGTTGAATACCAATAAACCCGGAAATTTGCCAACTGCAAAAAATAAATCGCGAAATAAACTGCACCACTACTTGGGGGAACACTATCTACAAATCTGATTTCAACACTATCTTGTCAATATCGGAATAAACTTATTGACTTCACTGGGAGAAGTACTTTTGTCGAACATAAGAACGCAATTTTGTCTTGTCATGGGACACATACTATATTCCTTACGGGGAAATCATCCGTCTAGATACTGAGGAGTTCATCTGCCTATCTCTCACGGGAAACATGCATCGATTTAGTAACACTTCATCCGCCTATCCAATACGGGAACCCTATTCTGTTTACATCACAGGAAACTTTTCTTCTGCCCATCACACAGGAAAATACACTTCTGCCCATCACGCAGGAAAAATACACTTCTGCCCATCACACAGGAAAATTACACTTCTGCCCATCACACAGGAAAATTACGCTTCTGCCCATCACACAGGAAAATTACACTTCTGCCCATCACGCAGGAACATTACACTTCTGCCCATCACACAGGAAAATTACCCTTCTGCCCATCATGTAGGAAAATTACACTCCTGCCCATCACACAGGAAAATTACACTTCTGCCCATCACGCAGGAACATTACACTTCTGCCCATCACACAGGAAAATTACACTTCTGCCCATCACACAGGAAAATTACACTTCTGCCCATCACGCAGGAAAATTACACTTCTGCCCATCACACAGGAAAATTACACTTCTGCCCATCACGCAGGAACATTACACTTCTGCCCATCACACAGGAAAATTACACTTCTGCCCATCACGCAGGAACATTACACTTCTGCCCATCACACAGGAAAATTACACTTCTGCCCATCACGCAGGAAAATTACACTTCTGCCCATCACGCAGGAAAATACACTTCTGCCCATCACGCAGGAAAATACACTTCTGCCCATCACGCAGGAAAATTACACTTCTGCCCATCACGCAGGAAAATTTTCTCGGATGCCCATCACGCAGGAAAATTTTCTCGGATATAGCTTCTTTGCCTATTCTTTGCATTAACTAACTCCACTGGGGATATTCCGAAAATAACTGTCAAACACTCGTCTAGATAACAAGTAGCTACTTCCGAACTTTGATTTTATGAAAACCTGAAACGCTGCCGCAGCAACAAACCTGAAGAAACATTCCGCTGGCCGGATGCAATACCGCCTCAATTGGCAACTCTGTGGGAAAATAATAAACTGAACCACATCACCACACGTCTCCCGGCGAGACCTCGATTGCTTGGTACTATCTGAGCTTTTTAGAGAACCACACCTGAAAGCAAAAGGTCAACCAACCTGATCTATGTTTCAAAAATGCGTATGTTTGACAGTGGCGTAATGCTCCATACAATATGGACATGCTACGCGTTTTTTTTGTTTGGTGGATGCAAATATGACACTATATGCCGATGCAAATGCAGGCTCGAACTGCCGGGATAGCTCTAACAAGCTTGCTTCATCAATCTTGGCCGTCGAGGACAAATATCACCCTGCTGGGGAGTGAACGGGTATCACAAAGTATTCCGGCAAAATAACTGCTAGGACACACAACCAACTCTGTCGGGGAGAGTTTTAACCTTCGAGTTCCACTGGGAGGAAAGAGAACACTTGCTGAAAAGAGAGAACTTCGCTGGGGACGAAACGACTCTCTTGGGGAAAATAAACTGACTCCGTTGGGGAGAATAAATGACCCTACTGGGAAGGGAATCTCTACTGGGATGAGTAGACTGTCTGGGCACAACTCACTAGTTTGGAAATATTAATCTTCTGAGGCTAAACAACTATGCTTGAGATAGGGAATCCTTTCGGGGGACACCACACTGTCTGAATACATCCTACAATCTTGGAATCACCAAACTCGACTGAGGGTAAACGACTCTGCTGGAGAATGTCCTTCGGATAGGCTGCGACTAGCTGGGGAATTTGATCCTTCTTCAATAAGGAACATTGTTATCTCAGCTTCGGGAAATGAAGCGCGACCTGCATGGGGGTTCACTTCACATAATGATCAAGTCTTTTCGTTACGAGCCTCTGGTTAGGACTGCAATCTTCTGATCGTCCACTTCGTATGGTCAAGAACCCTGCAACACCACAAACGAGACAAAACAAGTCTATACAACCAAATCTATTCAGGTTAGCGTTAGTGACATCATTTTCAGTCAATTCGAAGTTTTAGCAATTATTGGCAAGGGCCAGCAACGTTATGCACTTGCTAGTTTTATTAAACATTGGCGCTTTTCACATACAAAACCGTAAAGAATAGGCATCAAATACTGAATAACATGTTTTATTAATTGGGCCCCTGAATGGGCAGAGTTTTGTACACTGGATGTAACTCCTGAAAAGAGGAAGTTACACACAACAACTATACAAGTATGCACAGGAAGCATAAATGCAGTGACAACTCAAATTTACACATATGTCGGCAACGTGATGGAGACGAACATCATGAGCTGATCCTCCTATGACTCGCCTGACTCTGGCGCTTTCCCGGTATTCAAACTTCTGAAGAGATTGTATCTGATAATCGAACTCTCGGGTATATTCTCCCGCACCAATGTGCACCGTAGTATCAAATTCGGACCGCAGTCATTCGCTTTTTTAAATCCCTAACTTTTGCGTGAACCGCCCTTTGCGGGTTTTCAGTTCACCGAGATACCCTTTTTTGCCGAAGCCGCCCAGTGTAGGTTTTCAACTTCGCGGGTGTACATTTTTTCAATTTTTATCCCTAATTTTTGCCCGAACCTTTCATTCTGTTTTTGGTTCGCCAAGATGCCCCATTTTTGCCTGGACTCTCTCTTTTTTTTTGTCCAGCGGGTCGATTTCAAGCAAAGTATCTTTTAACTGCGTCTGAATTCACAGGCGACGTAAAGTCTTCACCGTCCATGGTGGACAACAACAATGCTCCTCCTGAAAAGAATTTTCTGACAACGTATGGCCCTTCGTAGTTGGGGGTCCATTTGCCCCTGTGATCAACCTGTGGCGGGAGAATCCTTTTCAGCACAAGGTCGCCCATCTGAAAGCTCCGAGGATGTATCTTCTTATCATACGCTTTCTTCATTCGGCTCTGGTACAAACAAACGTATGCTAGAGAAGCTAGCCTCTTCTCATCCATTAAACTCAGCTGGTTCAATCTGTCTTTCACCCATTCTGCCTCGTTGAGTTGGACATCTTGTAATACCCTCAGGGAAGGAATCTCAACTTCCAACGGTAACACTGCCTCCATTCCGTATACCAACGAGAACGGGGTTGCCCCGGTTGATGTGCGTACCGTCGTACGATAACCGTGCAAAGCAAAAGGTAGCATCTCATGTCAGTCCTTATAGGTCACCACCATCTTCTGAACAATCTTCTTTATGTTCTTATTGGCCGCTTCAACAGCGCCATTCATCTTGGGTCGATAAGGAGAAGAGTTGTGATGTTTGATCTTAAAATTCTGACACAACTCCTTCATCATCTTGTTATTTAAGTTCGAACCATTGTCAGTAATTATCCGCTCGGGGATTCCATATCTGCAAATGATATCTCGTTTGATAAACCTGGCTACCACCTGCTTGGTCACATTTGCATACGATGCTGCTTCCACCCACTTGGTAAAATAATCAATTGCTACCAAAATGAAACGGTGTCCGTTAGATGCTGTCGGTTCAATCTTTCCTATCATGTTAATTCCCCACATCGAAAATGGCCATGGTGATGACATCACATTCAGAGGACTTGGAGGCACATGGATCTTATCCGCATAAATCTGGCATTTATGACACCTCTTCGCAAACTTGAAACAATCTGTTTCCATAGTTAACCAGTAATAACCTGCCCGCAGCAGCTTCCTCGTCATAGCATGCCCACCAACATGTGTACCGAATGTACCCTCATGTATTTCCTCCATAAGCAACTTCGCCTTTTTCTCGTCTACACAACGTAGCAGCACCAAGTCGTGGTTTCTCTTGTACATGACACCGTCCAGATTCAGATAGAAATTACTAGCCAATCTCCTGAGAGTCTTCTGATCGTGACTGGATGCCCCAGCCGGATATTCTTTGTTCTTCAGGAAATTATGGATATCAAAATACCAGGGTTTATCATCAGATGCCTCGTCAATAGCAAATACGAAGGCGGGTCTGTCAAGCCGAGAGATAACAATTCTGGGAGCCTCATTCCAGAAGTTGACTTTATACATGGAAGACAATGTGGCCAGGGCGTCAGCCATCTGATTTTCTGCTCGCGGTACATGATGCAATTCCACCTTGTCAAAGAAAGGCAACAATCTCCTCGCGTAATTCACGTACGGTATTAAATTGGGTTGACGTGTCTCCCATTCTACTTTTATTTGACTCACCACCAGAGCTGAGTCTCCGTATACATCCAGATTTTTGATTTGCAAATCAATGGCTTCTTCAAGCCCCATGATGCAAGCTTCGTATTCGGCTTCATTATTGGTAACCGGAAAGGTCAATCGAGCAGTAAATGGGATGTGCGACCCATGTGGAGTAATGATGATTGCCCCTATTCCACTACCATAGGAGTTTACAGCTCCGTCAAAGATCAACTGCCATTTGGAACCCAACTCTGGTCCTTCGTCCGACAACGGTTCTTCACAATCTTTCATCTTTAGGTACATGATATCCTCGTCAGGAAAATCAAACCTCATCGATTGGTAGTCTTCAATAGGCTGCTCAGCAAGATACTCTGATAAAACACTCCCCTTTATAGCCTTCTGTGAGACATACTGGATGTCGTATTCGGTCAAAACCATCTGCCAACGGGAAATTCTCCCCGATAGTGCCTGCTTTTCAAATACGTATTTGATAGGATCCATCTTCGAGATGAGCATGGTTGTATGATTCAGCATGTACTGCCTCAAACGCTTGGTGGCCCAGGCTAGCGCACAACAAGTTTTTTCGAGCATTGAGTATCGAGATTCACAGTCAGTAAACTTCTTACTCAGGTAGTATATCACATGCTCTTTTCGCCCTGTCTCGTCATGTTGACCGAGAACACAACCCATACTCCCCTCAAGAACCGTCAAATACATAATCAAGGGTCTCCCTGCCACTGGAGGTATCAAAATAGGAGGCTCCTGCAAATACTGTTTTATTTTATCGAACGCCTTTTGACAATTTTCATTCCATGTCACAGCCTGGTCTTTTTTCAACAGCTTGAATAACGGCTCACATGTTGCTGTTAGGTGAGATATGAACCGAGCGATGTAGTTCAACCTCCCTAAAAACCCGCGCACCTCTTTTTCTGTTTTAGGCGTCAGCATCTCTTGTATGGCTTTTATTTTTGCAGGATCAACCTCTATTCCTTTTTCACTCACGATAAACCCCAGTAGTTTACCCGATCTCACCCCGAAGGTGCATTTGTTAGGGTTCAGTCTCAACCTAAACTTCCTAAGCCTCTTGAATAATTTCAGCAGATTCACCAAATGTTCTTCCTCCGTCTGGGATTTGGCAATCATATCATCGACATAAACCTCGATCTCTTTATGCATCATGTCATGAAAGAGAGTCGTCATTGCACGCTGATACGTTGCCCCAGCATTCTTCAATCCGAAGGGCATCACTTTGTAGCAAAATGTTCCCTAAGGCGTAATGAAGGTAGTCTTCTCCATGTCTTCTGGCGCCATTTTAATTTGATTATAGCCCGAGAAGCCATCCATGAAGGAGAATACGGAGAATTGAGCGGTGTTGTCAACCAGCACATCGATGTGAGGAAGTGGAAAGTCATCTTTCGGGCTCGCTCTGTTCAAATCACGGTAATCTACGCACATTCTCACTTTACCGTCTTTCTTTGGCACTGGCACAATATTAGCGACACATGAGGGATATTTTGTAACAGCTAGGAAACCAGCATCCCACTGCTTTTGAACCTCCTCCTTGATCTTCACAGCCATGTCTGGTCTAGTTCTTCGGAGCTTCTGCTTAACCGGCGGGCATTCTTCTTTTAGCGGCAAACGGTGCACAACCATATCTGTATCCAATCCGGGCATGTCTTCGTACGACCAAGCGAGTACATCACTATACTCTCTGAGCATTTCAATCAACTCTCGCTTGACATCGCTCTGCAGCGCGACCCCTATACGGATATTCCTCTCAACCCCTTCCGACCCTAGATTGACGATCCCAATGACCTCCTCATGAGGCAGAATGATTCGTTCTTCTTGTTTTACCAACCAAGACAACTCTTCTGGAACGTCGCCATCTTCATCAATCTCTTCTTCGGTCTGAAATACCGGGTGCTCAAAGTCGAAGTGAGTCATAGGCGGTTTATAGATGTCATCTGAAATAGTAATCCTGCAAAGGAAATGGTTAAATGCTTCAAAATACATACAAAGCGAATAACCACGTTGCCATTTTATTGTAAAAAATAAAAACAGGAAAAACAGAGATCACAATATTTGTACATGAAAAACGCCTTTTTATTTAACGGTTAAACAGTGCAATGTACATAACAGAACGGCCCTAAGCAAAATCACGATGCCCCGGGTAGGACACCGGATTATTCAACAATTAAGAAAACAAAGTATTATTGTTTGGTGGTCACATGAACAATCTCTTGAATAGACCAGTTGCAAAGCCCTTGTCCTGGCACGCTTGGCTGAATCCAGGCGTCCATGTCGCAGTCGCTGTCTCCTTCTTCGGAATTTGAAACAGCGTTGATGGTCTCGTGATATACTCCGCTAGCCGTGATTGTTATTGGTCCTTTGAAACGGGGTGCCCCTGCAGCAGGCGTTGATGATGAAGGTTGATACCCTAGCCCAAATCTGTCCATCTTCACGGGAATATCCAGAACCTTGCCCCAGCCCTTGGCCTCACCAGTCTTTACTAGAGCCTGAGCCTCCTTGTATGACGATACTGCCACCTCTGATGCCTTACTCGGCCCTGGAACTTTGTCTTTAATGCGCAACCCTTCAAAGGCCTGACAGGGTGTCTCATGAATCTCGCCGTCGACTTCTACGTACTTGAATGACGACAGATGACTGACCAATATATCCTCCTCCCCACAAACTGTAACCACATTGTCCCCCACCATGTACTTTAGCTTTTGGTGCAAGGTAGATGTGACTGCCCCAGCACCATGGATCCATGGTCGTCCAAGAAGACAACTATATGCTGGCTGGATGTCCATAATGTAAAATTCAGTTTCGAAAATCTCCGGCCCCACCTGCAGAGGTAACGTTATAGATCCAAAGACTGACCTTCGTGTACCATCAAATGCCCTGACCACCAAGTCACTAGGCGTACAAATGATCCCCCTGATGTCCAATTTCATCATTGCTTTCTTTGGCAGCACGTTCAAGGAAGATCCGGTATCTACCAGCACGTGGGACATGACTGTGCCCCTGCATTCAACTGAGACGTGCAACGCCATGTTATGCTCTTTTCCCCTCGGGGTCAAATCAAAATCCGTAAATCCCAAACTATGGCCTGCATTCACGTGCGCCATCACCCCCTCCAACTGATTCACATAAACATCTTGGGGTATAAACGACGTGTCCAAGATTTTCAATAACGCATTCCTATGGGCTTCGGAACACAATAACAGCGACAGTATGGATATCTTCGACGGCGTTTGTTGAAGGTGCTCAACAATCTTATAGTCACTCTTACGGATAAGGCGCATAAACTCTTCTACATCTTTCAGTGACATTTCTCTTTCATTCCTCTGCACCGGAACATCCTCATTCATTTTTTCTTTACCTTTTGCCAATCATTCAGCCTCTACCTCAGGCGATATAAAAATTCTCCCACTCCTTGTCATCCCTCCGGTCCCGACGACATTGTCCACAACCCCAGCTGGCTGTTTACTGATATCGATTTTCACCCCATCACAATATGCTTCCAGCCCATAAGTCCAAGGTACTGCCTTAGTGCTCTCATAAGGTGTTGGCCCTGCCTTGGTGATAGTGATCGTCGGTCTTCTGGCTGGCGCCGTTATAGTTATCGTTTTTCGGGGAATTGTCACAGTAGCTACATCACTTTGCTCATCAGCTAATACTTCTGCAGGTTTCTCAACTGTCGTTCTGTCGAATTGCAACGTGCCTTCATCTATCAAGGTCTGAATACCCTTCTTCAATTCAGCACAACCCCCAGCTTGGGTCCAACATTCTAGACAAAACTCATCGCAGCCCGGATACACACCTCCTTTCAATAACCTGCTCTTTATTTCACACAACGGTGTTTTTAGTTCATCAACATTCATGATCAGGTTCAAACCCTCCTCAGTCAAAATAGCATTTGCCCCATGGTTGGGCATGGGCTGTTGTACTATGTTCGTACCTGCTTGTCCAAAATTTATGGCCTTGCTATCCAACAGATCTTGCACCACATGCTTGAACGCGTGGCAAGTCTCTATGTCATGGCCAGGAGCCCCAGAGTGGAACTCGCAGTGCTTGTTCGTATCAAAACCAAACGGAGGAGTGCCCGTCATTGGCGCCATAGTCCTCTTTTCCACCAAATTCAAACCCAGTAATGTTTGGAGTAACTCTGCGTACGTATAAGGAGGTACATCAAATACTCTTTTCGGCCTCGTGTTAGGAAATCTCCTCTGTCCCTGATTTGGCCTCTGCTGTTGTTGTTGTTGCTGTTACTGCTATGGTGGTATCTGCTGTAGTGGTATTGGTTGTTGATGAAATGGAATGGTGACGCTTGCCACCTGTTGCGGAGGATTGTACTAATCCCGTCCTCTGCCCCGGCCTCGGCCTCGGCCCCCGAATACTGCACTTGTGTCACCCTGACGGAGACCACCAAAAGCTCTTCTGTAACTGCCAACTGGAGTAGATTCCTCAGCTTGGAATCTCCCCATTTTAATATTACTTTCAACCTTCTCGCCCATCAAGATTAGATCCGAGAAACTGCCCAAAGAAGAGGGAAACAACTTATCATAAAACATACCGGTGAACGTTCCTATGAATATATCATTCATCTCCTTCTCAACCAAAGGAGGATGAACCCTTGTAGCCATGTCGCTTCACCTTTGCGCATACTCTTTGAAACTCTCATCTTTCTTCTGCGACAACCCCTGTAACTGGACCCTGTTCGGTGCCAGATCACTATTGTACTTATAATGAGCCACAAACGCTTCAGCCAGTTGCTTCCAAGTCTTTACCTGAGTAGGCTCCAATCCCATGTACCATTCAAGGGAAGGAGTGGACAAGCTGTCTTGAAAGAAATGCATCAACATTCTTTCATCGTTCGAATAAGCCGACATCCTTCTGTAGTATGACCGCACATGCACCTTCGGACAGGTATCTCCCTTATATTTGTCAAATGTGGGAGCTTTAAACTTCAGCGGTACCCTCAGGCCAGGCACCAAACCCATTGTGGTCATATCTAAACCGACAGCACTTTGATTCACAACACCTTTCATCTGCTCCTCGAGCATCTTGATTCGTTGAGTGTTGTCTACAGGACCTTCAAAACCTCCACCAGAGAAAGCATCTTCTTGTTGGTCTTCTATCCAATTACCGTTCCCATTTCCGTATCCATCATACCCATTGTTACGACCAAATCTAGTCTAATTCATCACAGGGCCCCGTCCCCTGTTACTATACCCTTGAGCGACCCCGGCAGGTCTAAAAGACATCATTCCAGCACCATTTCCGTTACCGAGTCCACTATAGCCTTGATTAGCATTACCAAATCCATCATGTCCGAAACCCTGAGCGTTGAAGCCAAACTTCCCATCCTGGTTAGCATAATCAAACCCCTGGTCGTTATAGCCAAATCCGTTGTTACCGAAGCCATTACCTCCAATATTATCACCGCCCAGATTGGCATCTCCGAATCCAACGTTGTTAATGACAGTCTCATTACCGATTCCTGTATTACCGTTCCCGGCGCCAGCGCCATTGTTCATATTCACAGCAGGTATATTCGCCACAGGTGGAGCTACCGGTGTAGGAGTACCATCCCCATGAATGGTGTCAACACGTACAGAATTGTGGTCTTCATGTCCATTCCCGACATTTCTCGCTAGCAATGGCTGCACCAGAGTTTGCAAGTTTTCCTGTCCCTTCACAATTGTCTCCATCGTCTGCATGAACAGCGCCAGCTTCTCACGCATTTCCTGCATCTCGCTCTGCATCTGATCCATAACTCTTTTGCAGTTGGTACGAGTAGAGTATCGGTGCAGGCATTGACTTTCAATCCTGGAAAGACCTGGAGAATGCAGGAGATGAGATACAATTTAATAATTACCTGTAATGCAATGTGAATGCGAATGTGATTATGTAAATATGCTACAGGTTATATTCCCCCGATTCTAGTTCCAGAGAGAAAGCCATTATGGCAATGGAGTCCCTATTCAGCAAGCAATAAACCAGAAAATCCACATATATAACAAATGCCAAGAGGCTGAGTACTGAATACAACCGAAGAGACCTCGGCCAACAAGTCTGGCGATGGCCCAAATACGAGTACAAATAGCAAAGGTAAGGCAAAGATACGTCAGGCCAAGTGGCACGCTCGGACGTCCTCCAATATCCTTATCGTCTCTGAGTGTCATAGTCGGGAGATCAACTCCTGCATCAGTACAACATGCCACTCGGTAGTGGATCTCAGCTTCGCGGCGTCGTCCCGGGGAGCTCCTTTGCTCGAACTCTCGTCAGATCTGTACCTCTTGGAACCGGCCTTCTCCTTGCAACCTCTTGACTTCTCGTCACCGTCACTAACTCTGAGATTAGCAGTACTTCTAAGGGATGTTACTTCAACAATCCTTGCTTCCTGGGCTTTAACCTGTGCCTCCAGCGTGGCAATCTGCATTTTTAGTTTGTCTTCGCGCTCTTTCCGCTTGGTGAGCGTGGCCTCCCACAAAGCCTCCCACTTGCTGATACGAGCATAAGCCTTGCTTAGAAGTTCCTTCTTGGACGTAAGTACCTTGCTAACCCCGTTCAAAGCTATCCCTACTTTTTCTTTCTTGTTGGTCGCTTCTATCAGCTCTGATCCCAACCTGTTAATCAATTCGGTCTGTTCCTTCACCGTGAAGGTGGCTTCCTTCTTCTCTCGTCGTAACAGGAAGATCTCCTTCTCTAACTCCTCGTTGGCTTTCTTCAATTCCTCATTTGCAGCCAACAACTTGTTATATTTCTCGCTCTCTTCTGCAGGAGGTACCTCAATCAATGGAAGATACAGTGGTTCCACAGCGGGATAAGGCATCAAAGACATACGAGCTCTCTCACGGACCCAGGCCAAATAAGGATCATAAGCTCTGTTGTTGCTCTTACCGAGCAAAGCCTTCCCCCTCTTGTGGATGCTAGCCCACGCATGCCTCAACCTGATCAAAGTAGTCTCGTCTAAGGAGCCCGTGAGATACAGAGATTCCTATATCTCAACCTCAATATGAGCATCTCTCAAGGTATAACCAAACTGTCGTACCAATAGTGAAGGATTATAGTTGATGCAACCTTTCCGTCCAATCAGGGGAACATTCGGAAAGCCACCACAACTATATACAATGTCAATACCAAGCATACCCCGGTCAAACCAAATGATATTCTCATCAGATAGCCCCATCAACCGGGACAGCCAATCCAAAGTATCAACGGTATCAACAAACGGCCCAGTCTTCGGAAGGTGCCTCTGGAACCACCTGTACAGGAGAGGAAGACAGCAGGATACGTTCTTGCCACGACGTTTCTCATTCTTGTAGTGAATAGAATGATAAACATCGCCCAAGAGAGTAGGAATGGGATTCTTCGAGGCGAAAATCAGGAAGGCATCCGAATCAACAAAGTCTGGCACATTAGGGAACAAGACAATCCCGTAAATGCAGACAGCCAGAATAGCACTAAAGGCAATCCAACACCCATTCTTCGCGCACTGTGTGGTCTTCTCAACTAGGACAGATAAGTGAAAACCATAAGCGTCATTCAACTTGACCAAGCCTCCTGGAAACTCAGAAGCGTCCAGACTGACAATCTCTGTGAGTGTAGCTAATTCAGGCTCGGTATCAATGTGTACAAATGGCATATGGTCTAGCACGAGAATATCCAACATGACATAATACTCTTCCAAAGTGGGTGCAAGAATGTAGTCTGGAAACAAGAAACATCTCAGCTGCGGCTCATAAAACTGCATCAAAGTATACACCCCAGTAATCTCAAAAGTCGAAGGTGTGTACAACAAGCTAAGGAGCCTCCCATAGGATACTCTGAACCCAGCCCTCACACTCTCATCTGCCAAAGCAACTAAATCCAGTAATGAACTGATGTCTGGTGAATGCAACCTGTAAGCAACCGTCTTCTTCAGGGACTCCATGCCTGGCTAGAAGATGTCCTAGAATCGGAGGGGAATAATCACCTGCAACATAAATACATGTTAATGAAATGCAAACATGAAAATGCACATGCATATGCAAACATGGGATCAAGTGCAATGCTGATAGACTGGGTTGCTCTGTACTGAATCCTTGAGAACCAATCAATCTTTATTTCAAACCAAACCAACCACTCAAAAGAAACCTGTAACCACATCTCACTGATAGAGGTAAACCAGGTATTTTGAGGTTAAAGGTTCCCTGCAAACAGACCCTCCTACCCCTCACAGGTGTGTACTTAACTCGCAGACGAGGTACGACATCCTATGCGGGTTCAACGTCACAGACTTTCAAGAGCGATGATACGATACCCAGAAGGTGTGGCATCATCATCCCTTGAAGCGGCCTCACTTAGTTGAATCCCAATTGATAGGTTCCCAGAGTCGACAATCCTCGGGTCAGACAACTTGTCGAGCCCTAAGGGCCAGGCAAGAAGCATCAAAGAGAATCTCGTCCGAGTGAGATTTCGTGGCTAGCTGGTGCGAGCTAAGCAAGCAGGCTAACCACTACTCCCTCTCTAAATCTATAGGTGTACTCAAGCCTGGGTTTGGCTTATCTCTCAACAGATTACCCCCTCATACCCACAACAATAATCACAATAAAATAATGCTGAAAGTAAGTACAGAAACGTAAATCCATACGAAATCCACGACGGGAAAACAAGCGCTAGGACTGACTCGCGTAGGGAACCGTTGGAGTCCCTAGCTGTCACTACTGCGAAAATCGGCGCCGGCTGAACAGAAGAGTCGCCACCGTGCGTTATTTATCCCAACAGAGGGAAAGGAAATGCTCGAAGTAAACCTACCGCAAAGACGGGAAAGGAATGGTCATCGCAACCAAATCCTGGATTCGGGATTCGGTTACGTAAGGGGAGGGTATTAGCACCCCTCACGTCCGTCGTATTCGACGGGATCCACACTTGTTTTCTAGTACGGATTGTTATTCTATCTATTCTACAGGTCTGGGGTTAAAAGAAAAGAAAATGACTCGGCAAAGTATCACACTTTATGCCTACGTATTCCCGTCTGGAACGAGAAATCAGAGTCAACGTAGTTCGCCTACCTACGGGAAAGGAGGGGAAGGTTGCTCGCTAGGATATCGCATCCTATGCCTACATACTTTCATACAACATGAAAGATCAGAGAAAACGTAGTTCGGGCCACGTATGACACAAGTCTGTCTTGATTGTTTTTATCCTTCTGAAAAAGGTTTTCTCCTGATTACGGGTCCAGGCGGACAAAAATGACTCTTTTGATTGGTTTACAGTCTTTTTACGCAAGAAGTATTTTTTAGTGTGTTTGCAATCTCTGACGCACTAGAGACTATGATTTGAGAGTGACTACCTCGTATGTCACCCTAAGGGTAACACACTAAGCAATCAGATTACTGAAGAGTGACCCTCCAGCAACCTTTTCTCAAATAGCTTAAGGCTCGTAACGTACGACATTGATTAACCTTATTACTGTGTTTTTTGAATTATTCTGAGATGAGAAGAGAAAGGAGCTCTAAAAAGCCTATGGTTGGAAAGGGAATCAAAATCTATCCTAATGTTGTCATGCATGGATGAAAGCCTAATGTCTGTCATATTTCTCTCTTGCACAGAGAGAAACAGAGATCCTAGGGGAGAGATGGAAAAGCAACAACATATATACAGTACAGCAGTAAAATGCATGAATGCAGCAGTACAACCGAGGCAAGGGAGTCCCACTCAACCTCGAACCTAGAAAACAACAGGTAAAAGTGAATAAAATTCACTTTAAACCTAACAGGGTGATTATCAAACAATACAGTCAGGAAACTCAAACAATACATCAACAGCTCTAAACAGCACCAACAACTCTAAGCAGCAAAATCTGATAGAAACAGCAACAAGTCCCTAACACCTTCAAGCAAGGTCTTCATCCATCTACAAACTGCAAATAAGCATCCAATCTTCAAGAGAAACAACAAGCTATCACAAGCAAAAACTCTAAACAGTAGACAGCATCAAACAGCTAAGCAGCAGTAAGTCCTACTTCAAACAGTTGCACAGCTCTGACAGCACCAGCTCCTTCTTCTAACAGTCTTCAAGGCAATGTACTTCATCCTCAATCTTCAAGGGATTCTTCAAAGCAAACTCTCCAACAGAGAAATGATTATAAGAGGATTTTGAATGTTAAACAGTCTGTTGAGCACCAAAGGTGGCCTACAGAAAGTTAACATAATACAGACTGTTTCTCTCAAAGTTCTATCTCCTAGATACAGTCACTAATCCTTCCAAAGGAGGGATGTGAGTATTAAGGAGAGACTTTTAATCATTGAGAAGAATGGAGGTAAAAGAAACCATCCATGTTTATGAAGAAAATTTCTATTCTAAGGCTCTACCTATACCCTATGTCCTATGGTCTTCAAGCAACTCCAAGCAATCTTCATCAAGCTTTGATTTTGATCTTCAATTTTCCTTTTTAATCCTTGCCAAGCTCCACAAGCTCTAACTAAGCCCACACCCCAAGCAAAAGCCCAAAAAGCTCACCCAACAAAATAAACCCAAAAAATGGGCAAACCAAACAATCACACAATTGTAAAATATACTAAAAGTAGTAATATAATATTTACAGGTCTAATATTAATTCCAAGGGAAATACTATATCTACCCTATATACCCCATAGGTCCCATACTCTAATTCAATCTAAAAAACCCAAAATAAAATGTTCAAGTGCACCTATATTGTGTGTAAACCCTAATCTAACCATCTTAATATCATCTAATCAAAACTACCTAAAAATAATCCTAAAAATTATGGAATAAAATCCAGGGGTACCTAATGTGTGTATCTAATCACCCTAAAAAGAATGGCCTAAAAAAGTAAGGGGAACTATCTAAACAAAAATATACAAAATTATGTACAAACTAAATTCAATGAAAAAAAAACTAAATGTAAAATATTCACAAAAAATAAAGAAAATACCTAAACTAATATTTTTATTTATTCACAAATTTCTTGAAACCATTATTAACATGTAGCAAAAATTCCCAGATTAAAAAGATCATTTCTTAATTTTACATGATTTTTCTAATATGCAAAACAAAATGAACAAAATGAAAAGAAAATAAAGAAAAACAGGTTGCAAATAGCAATAGAATATAAAGCAAAACGTACATGGGCCAGACAGGGGGGTGCGCGTAACAAAACTTACTAAGCCCACTGCTTCATCAGAAAAACAATTAAAATGGTAAAGAAAAAAAACAAAGGCGCGGTGTGAATAGCATACAAGTTCAGTTCAAAGTTCAAATGGGCCAGTGAGTAGGGTGGGAACAGCACAATCCAAATTAAGCCCATTGCTTCTACACTTAATGAAACAACGCGTTTTGTTCTCAGCATGACTCTCTTCACAACATTGAAACGCAATAAAGGCCACACGATCTTCTTTCCAGTCAAAGTCCAGCAATGATCCAAAGGCCATCCTTCTTTCTTCCTCATTTGAACTGGTTTTGGAGCCAAACTCCATTGAAGAACAATAGCAAGAACACAATCTGCAGCTATTCGTGAATCACTAATTCTCAACCAAAATCAACAAATCAAAGCCCAGACCTGCTCTATTTTATCCCCTGAATCTAACTACGACCTTGAAATCCATTGATATGAACCCTAACTCTAAACACGATTCCATCTCCAAGATTTGGTCCAACATCAATTGTCATCAATCATCAAATTAAGTATCCCAATCTCTTCATCACCTAACACTGATCATGTAATGCTATAACACTCACTCTAATTCTCCATATCCATCAGGTTCTTTATCCAAACAGAAACTACATCACTATATCAATCATCACCAAATGGCTTCAAATTCTCCAGAAATATTCACCTAACCACATACTAACTATCTAACCTAAAGATGAATGCTAATTATACCTAAATCGGGCCAGAGTTTGAAATTTACTAACCTGTGAAAGTGAGTGAAACAGATGATGAAAACCTCCAAATCAATGCTTGTCCTGCTCCAGATTCCTTCAGTATGATGTATTCTTGCTTCTGTATGCACCAAATCCTCTTCAAACTGCTTGGATCATGGAAACCGAATTTCAATTTCAGGTGTGAAAGTTCAACTTCAAGAACTCGATTCAACCATGGATTCACTTGGATTATGATTTGTACACACTCAGTAATGGCAATAGAATGAAATGAAATCAAAAAATTGGATTGATTGTGAAGAAAATGAAGAACTCGAGTATGAATTGCAATGGAGGAATTTGAAACTCAATCTTTCTTCTCTGCACCAAATGACACCCAACCCCTATTCTGATCAGTTACAATGGCTTTATAGAGGATGTTAGAAACTTCTAGAGAGTGCTGGAATGATCTAAGGAGAAATTGGATATCTCATGCTATGGTAAATTGAAATGGTGAGATCAACATATCAGTTGCAGCTTGCCTTGTTGCAGCATTCAAATGTGACTTGAATATCTCCTCAAATGAGAATTAAAGTGTGTTAGAGTGGTCTTTTGCCTTGTAATTTAACCCTAGCTTGATTTGGCAAGTGTATCTTCTTTTACAAGCAACTAATGACAAGTCCAATTTCTTGACCTCAAATTCAAAATCTAATGATGTCAATGATCTCAAAATGTGTTTTCCCTTCAATTTGGTATATCACATGATGCATTTTGGCCTTGGATAAAAAAAATCCCAAATTTGGTCACTTGAAAATGGACTTTTACCTTCCATATTTGGTCAATTTTATCATTTTGAGTTCCATGCATTTCCAAACTATCATGACCTCTTACCTAGACTAAAAACATCATTTTGAGCAAGTTTTATGTTGAACATTTTTTCATTTGAAGTTTGCAAGTAGGAGTTTTAGGCATATGCTTGAAATGACCTATAATCTTACTTTCCCAAAATACCCCTGGCTTGTCAAGATCACAAGTAGAGTTCCACAAATCATAATGAGGCATACCATACCTTTATAGAAATCTAAGATCATGAGGAACAACTTTCATGTTTACCAAAAATCCATTTGACAAATCCTTGTAGGGCAAAAGTTGCTTGGAAGTCAAGTAACTTTCACAGATACATTTTAGTGTCCTCAGATGACCTGTAACTTGCAAGAACCATAACTTGAGTTCTATAAATCTCCTTGATGCCTTCCACCACTCAAATTAAATGTATTGAGATGCTCTACAAGTTTCATGTTGGCCAAGGATCCATTTGAGACTTGTATTTTGAATTATTTTGCTTGGAAGTTTGACCTAAATCAGGGGATTTTACACAGAAACCCTAATTTAGAAACTTCTCTTTTTCTTGATTTCTTTTGATTTCTCCTTGGCACAACACCACATCCATATCCCCATATCAAATGATGAATCGCACATCCTTCAAATAGGCCTTGATACCCTTCAATCAAGCATTAGACCTAGGGTTGACCTAGAAGAACCCTAGTTGACTGTCTTCAATTGTAGCTCTTGTAACCACACCAATAACTTGTCTTACTTTCAAAATGACCCTCTAGGTCTTCAATGATGTCTACACACATTCCATGCCTCAGTCCATAGCTCACAACCTCTTTGATGATCTTCAAATACTCCCCAGATAGGATATAAATCCACTGCTTGATCTATTAACTTCTCAAAGCTTTACCTTCTTTCTGGGTGACTTGAATAGGCTTGAACTTGAATAAAAACCTTTTGGATATGCTTCTTGAGATGAAAATGGCACTTGATCCCTTGTTGGATGGCTGGCCCATGCTATGCTATGCAAATGAATGAACTATGTATATGATCTACTATGCAAATGATAAAGCTATGAAAACACAAATCAGGTAAAACAAGTTGGTCAAATTTTAGGGTGCAACACTATGCAGCTTGAGCAACGCTCATTCATGACTACTCAGGATGAGCGTCTTTCTCAACTCCAAAGTCAATTTGAAACTCACACCGAGAATTTCAATGCCTTTTCATCCGGTGTCATGAGACAGTTCAATGGGTTTGTTGAAACATCAACCAGTCAACACATGGCTCTTGCCACTAGCTTCAACACCCTAAATAAAGCGGTCTTGGAGTTTACCAAAAGAGCTGATTCCCAATTATCTCAGAAGTATCCCTCTCGAGGGCCTAGCCACCATTTCAGGGGGAGGAGACCTTGAAGTTGCCTTGCATACTACATCTTGCATCTGTTTATCATGTGTTTAATATTGTTATTTGCTGTTGCATGGATTATGTACTTGTTTGGGTTTAATGACATTTTCTTTCTTGACTTAGCTAGAAAACTTTGTTGTTGTTCTATTTGTGCGTGACTCTATTTATCATTCTGTTATATGTTCAATAACTACGTTATATGTGAATGTATGTTAATGTATAGCCTGTTGCGATTATTTTTGAAATATGTGTTGTCTGTTACTTTTATATCATTCATTGATAGGTGTTTCTTTATTTTTAGTGTTATGAAAGGGGGAGAAAGTGTCAAGCATTGCAGTAGAACCAGGAACATCATAGGTGAAGACTTAGTATTAACACAAAAGAGTGTGTAGGGATGAAGGAATCAAGCAAGGGGGAGGATAACGTGACATATCATACATCTAGGTTCTATTTGCTTTGCCATCATCAAAAAGAGAGAGTATGTAAGGGCAAAGCCTCATATATAGATGTGCTTGTTTCGATGATGACAAAACTCAGATTCATAGAAAAATATATGTTGGACGTTGTCACCATGTCGTATTTGCATGTCTTGTCTCTCATAATTCAAATGCTCGTAAAAATCACGAATGTTACATATAGATAGCCAAATATGTGTGTCATATAGGGTTGACCTAGTTGGTGTTGTTTTTCATACTATAGGTTTCATCAAAAGTGTCGTAAAGCATGAAAATAAACATTTTTTATTGTTTCAGGGCTTTGAGTCGACAAAAAACCTGCTCCGTTCGACTCACACTGCAAGTCTTTTTAGTGCATAAGTCTCAGGAGGGCTCGCGTCGACCCTCCGGTCGACTCATACTGTAAGTGAAATTCTGGCAAGCACATGATGGATGTTATGGCCAAAGTTATAACATTCACTGTGACATTGACTACTGTATAACTAATTAAACTGTAATTAAAAGCAGTAAATAACACAACAATTGTTCACCCAGTTCAGTGTCAACTACACCTACATCTAGGAGCTACCAAGCCAGGGAGGAAATTCACTATTAGCATAATCAATTCAAAGTCAAACAACAGTTTGCACTTCTCACTTAATCTCTACCGAATGACACTTCAACCTAGAGACACTCTAGACCTGAGTATTCCCACTCACTCCCCCTCAATCACACCATAATGATATCCAATTACAGTTTCAGAATAAAGATGAAGCACCACTTCATACATACCTTGATCTTGCTTCAAAGCTCTGATCAAGGGACACACACACTCTTTCTTAAAAGCTTTGAGTGAGACACAACTTAGAATCTACCTAACCAATGCAGCAGACAGTTGCTTGGTATACAAGTATTCCTAAGACTCAATTCACATGTGAAGAACACATTTTCTTCACTCACAATACTCACGTGAAGAACAACCTTCTCCACTCACAAGGACTCTGTAATATGCACTCTTTATTCTTCAGTCCAAAATCCTTACTGCTAGGATTGCTCCTTCTGATATTTATAGAGCAGTCAGTCCTTTGGGCCTTGATGCACATAGCTAGGTTTAATCATAACAAACCCTACTCTTCAATTCTCTGCACGCTTGCTCTTTAATTCAGGAGCATTTGTTTCGCTTTAGGGCTTCTCAAATGTCTCTTGTCTTTCAGCTTGAGCTCCTGATTTGTTTCCTGATTTCTAGATACCAGAAAAACTAACCTGCCCGTTGCATGTCATACGGTCAGTGTCATGACATTCAGCTTAACTTATAGTTAACTTACCCTGCACACACATCATTAAGTATGTCCTAACATTAAGTATGACATACATGCAAACTCTAAAGTTTTGCCACAAAATGAAGCCAATCAAGAGCACTTACAAACTCCTTCTTTGGCAAATTTTTAGCTAAAACACACTGTTTAACAAATCAGAGTTTACACACAGCAGAAGACTTATCATGTGCCCTGTCATGTAGGAAAGTTACTCGCTCAAACCACTCTCAGAGTCCTCACAGTTAGCTCTCACCTTGTTAACCATCTGTTAGTTACCACTACAGATGTCACACTTTGTTGAGTAACTCACTGGGTTACTCCCCCTCAACTGATGCACCTTACCAGCTGAGCACTTAACCTGCACACTCTGCAGTCACACAATTTCATCCAGTCTGCTCTGGATGTCATAACTTTCAGGATGACATCCTGAAGTACACACACCTGTGCTACTTCCCCTGAAGGGATTCACACGCCTCTCATTCTGCTTACATACAAACATACATTCACATATATATCAACAACACATTACTTAACAGCCCTAGTCATACAGTTATCGCACATCTTATCATTTCATCAACTGCACCTGTGGTTACACCTGCAGGTATGATTATATCGTATGCACAATGGTACATATGCTCTAGCAAGTCTTCAAGCTATCCATATTTGTACTTTATCACCTGCTGCCTGATGTCTTAAAGCTATCCATATTTGTACTTTATCACCTGTTGTCTGTTGTCAGTACCTGCTGTTTTCTATTACCCTCTCCCCCTTTTTAGCCACAAATTAAGATCCAACTAATTAGTATAGATAACAATGTATAACTTTAGATATGATTGGGGTCATTACACACAAACATTGCTTATGAAGAGCATCACAAAAACAATACAATTCTTGCTATCAAATAAGTCTAACAAAAAAACTCAGATCAACAAAACTTCAAACCAGCAGCTCACAAAAACAGCTCAGTAACCAGCAGCTTGAGCTCCACAGCACTTCATCAACACATGTCATTCTTCCTCCTCAGAGGCAAAACTGGAACTAACCTTCTCAGATTCTTCATCACTAGTCTCCTCAGCATCAGGGGAGCCATCTTCATCCCTGTCCTTTCCTTGACCAGAGTGTTCCTCTGAGCTGGCAACATCTTTTTCTGAATCAGCTGTCTAGCTATCCTTCTCTTCTGACCCATCATTTTGCCTATCCTCATCATTAAACTCAGCATCTTCAGTTTGCTCAAGGGTTCTGATCAATGCTTCAAGAGTTTTCTTCCTAGCATCCAGCTCCTGGCAGGTTTCCTTTAGCATGGCAATCACTTCAGCTTTTCTTGATTTAGACTTGGATGTCTCGGCTGATGTTACAACAATGTCAGGAACATTAGTTCCTTGTAACAACTTAGAATGGAATGATAAGGGGCTTTCTCTTTTGCTTGCTGCATCACTTTTCTTGAGAATGTTTGGATACTGTTTCAAAATGATGCCACAGATGAGTGAAGGGAATGCAATGGGGCCTTTGATGCTATAACTCCTTGCATGCTTCATAGTCTGATCAAATATATATGTCCCAGAGTCAAATTTGGCCTTGGTCCCAATAACATATATGATCTTTCCAAGAACATTTGCCACAGTAAACTTATAGTTTGTGGGCACCCAATTTGCAGCACCAATCTTGTGCAACATAGCATACTTGACACTCAATTTGCTGGCAGCTAACTTTCCTTTTGATGGCCAGCTTTTTACCTGGTTGCCTGTTATCACTTGACATATTTTGTTTTTAGAGACAGTTACATCAGGATGCGCTCTATCTGACCTACCCAGATACTTGTTGATTGTTGTTGAAGAAAAAGTAACACACTTCCCTCTTACATACACCTTGCCAAACTCTTTAGATTTCCTGTCAGCACATTCCTTTAAAAGATTAACGATGAAGTCTTTGACAAGTAACTCATAGCATTGTGAGAATTGACTAACTGTTGTCATCAAACCTGCATCATGAATGAGATTCATGATTTCTTTACTCTCAAGAACATTATGTCCCAGTTCCCTTTCCAATGCCAGCCTCTTCTGAACAACATACTTCCATCTATTTACACATGAGGGATAATGAAATGAAATGTTGTCAATTGGAACCTCAGGGTCACTAGAAAGCTTGCTAGTGGTTGGTTTCTTCTTTGATAGAAGTTCAGATACATCATCATCATCATCATCCGAAGTAGAATCAGTTTCAGTACTGGATTGGGCCTTCCTCTTCTTTGGAACCACCTTGCTCCATGCTTTAGCAGGCCCAACAGGGGTATTCTTGGCTACAGTCTTCTTTTTGGGGTTGCTTTGCATAGCTTGCTTCTTCCCTTTCCTCGTCATGAGCCTTTTGGCTATACCAGGATTGCTCTTGATTATCAAATCATTATCAGAGTACTCCTTACGATCTATAGTGTCAGCCACATCATCATTCTGGTCACCTTGCATGTGAACATCCATATTCTCAGAACCTTGACCCTTGTTATTTCCCTCTTGTGAAGTGGCTTCCAATATTTCAACATCGTGCGTGACATTGTCTTGATTATCCAAATTATGCGCAGGACTCTCAGAGTTAGGTGGAATGGCTATTCTTGGCACCTCATTTGGCTCAATCAGGACCCTCGTTACCAAGTTGGCAATGACGGAGTGGATTTGCCTAGCCTCTTCCTCATTGATTGCCTCATCATGAGTTAAGGAGTGAGAAGCCTGACCTGGTACAAGTTCTTTAGGTCTTCTTGCATGTGAGGTTCGTGGTTTCTTCACCATCAATCCTTCTAGGGTTAGCATTCTCAGAGGAGCTATCTCAAGAGCCTCTTTAGGGTTAGCAGCGGAATCTATGTCAGAGTTGGTTTGCATCTTCTTGGAAGGAATATCTGTTGGATGTTGAGACATTTTTGGTGACTTTGATCGTGAGAGAGAGGGTTCTCTGTGCTTGTTGAAGGATGAATGGAATATGAACAGTTTGTGAGGGTACCAAGGATAGAATGGGTGTATCGTATATGTAGTAGAGAGGTACGATTGCTCAATAGGAGGGAACTTACCTTTTTGATGGAACAGTAAATGATCACATTTCAAAAAATAATTCCCTATTACTTTTAATTGCTATAATCCATCATTAATAGAGGATCTCAACTTCCTTAGAGATTTTTCAAATTGAGTATCATTAAGGCCTCTTGTACCCTTGTGATCACTGTATGCTCCTGAGTCTCTTGGTTCCTCACATTCTTTCCCAAGGTGATGCCAGTCATACTTTTTCACAATTTTCTCTGGCTGACTAGGATAACAGTTCATGTTACTAATATTGTCACAAAACGATGTTATGACATTCTGAGTGACATTGCTCTCTGTATGCTGAGTAGCTTCCATGGACTCCATCAGGTTCCAATATAACCTATCTAGATTTCCCTGATGACTATTCTTTGGGTATCCCTTCTTGGCTTGCCTGTCCACACGACATTTACCACAACCTGCCCTACTATTTAAAGTAGACTTTGAAGTTCCTCTTGCTACTGTTTTGGACACGGTCCTTTCTATTTTTAGAACTTGTTTCCCTTTCTCCAGCCATACTTGATCCTTTTCTTCATTTTTGACCAGGAAATTGAGGTTACTCCTAGGCTCCCATATATAGCAGTTGTTCTTGGCTCTAGATCCCCTCATAACTTCCTTACCTTCTTCATTAATGATAACACATTTATCTTTAGTGAATTTTACATTGAGGCCTTGGTCACAAAGCTGACTGATACTGATGAGATTAACAGTCAGTCCTTTAACCAACAAGACATCATCCAGTCTTGGAACACCAGGGCCATCTAGTTTTCCAGCACCTTTGATTTCTCCTCTAGCTCCATCACCAAATGTTACATGACTTGAGGAATGAGGTTTTAGGTTTAACAAACTATTCTCTATTCCATTCATGTGTCTAGAGAAACCACTATCAAAATACCAATCCCTTTTGGTAGGCATCCTTAGAGAAGTCTAAGCTACTAGAGCCACATTCTTAGTAACCCATTGTCTCTTCTTATTAGTAACTTCCTTCTTGGGTTTGGCATGATGCTTTTTCCTGACATGAGAACCCTGTTTGGATCTTCCTTGATGAGAATGATTGGGAAATCCATGTAGCCAATAACAGATGGCTTGTATATGACCTAACCTTCCACAATAGTAACACCTTTTCCTTTGAAAGTTCCTCTGGTTCTGGTGTGTACTTCTTTGACTCTAAGGTTGTGACATTGGTCGTGACATCCCCTTTGGCCTCTAAGTTTTAGGTTTTGGCCCCTTGATCTCCAAGATGGGTTTCTGTTTCCCAACAAATCCTAGTCCAGACCTGTTACCTGATGTCTGACCATTCTATAGAATTTCTTCTAGAGTGTCAGTCCCAGGTTCAGCATCCTTATGGATTTGGACATTTGATCAAGATTAGATTTCAATAGGCTGGTTTCACTTTTGAGAGATTCTATTGTTGCAAGATGTTCCATCTTATCAGCTTCTAACTCTCTTATGAGTTTCTTCTGTTGCTCTCCTTGCTGATATAATTCTCCACTTCTGTTGCACAGCTTTTTAAATGAATCAGCAAGTTCATCATAAGTCAATTCACCTTCACTTGAGTCACCATCAGATGCACATACACTTTTCAGAGCTGTGACATGTTTTGCAGACTCATCTTCTGATCCACTCTCAGAATCTCCATTAGACCAAGTGATAGTTAGGCCTTTTTCTTTCTTTTTGAGATAGGTGGGACATTCCTTTCTTATGTATCTATATCCCTCACACTCATGGCATTGTACTCCTTTGCCTTTGATTAGAATTTTCCTCAGACTTATCCCTTCTGCTGCTGTCAGAAGAGGTGTTCTTGCCATAGGACTTTGACTTATGATCTATCCTTTTGATCAGTTTATTGAATTGTCTTCCAAGCAAGGCTATTGCTTCTGACAAATTCTCCTCTTTTTCACCACCCTCTTCTTCTGAATCCTCAGCAGTGTTTGAGACAAGAGCTATGCTTTTTCTCTTTTTCTCTACAGTTTGTTCACACATGCCCATCTCAAATGTTTGGAGAGAACCTATGAGTTCATCCACTTTCATGTTGCATATGTCTTGAGCTTCTTCAATGGTTGTGACCTTCATGGCAAACCTCTTAGGTAAGGATCTGAGAATCTTCCTTACAAGCTTCTCTTCAGCCATCTTTTCTCCCATGGCTCCAGAGGTGTTTGCAAGTTCAAGAACATTCATGTAAAACTCATGAATGGTCTCATCTTCCTTCATTCTCAGACCTTCAAATTTGGTGGTCAGCATTTGAAGTCTTGACATTTTGACCTTGGAAGTTCCCTCATTAGTAGTTTTGAGAGTGTCCCAAACATCCTTTGCTAGTTCACAGTGGTGTACCATTCTAAAGATGTTTTTGTCTATACCATTGAAGAGTGCATTCAATGCTTTAGAGTTCCCAAGAGCTAAGGCCTCTTGCTCTTTGTTCCATTCCTCTTCAGGAATTAACACATCTACTTCATCCTTTTCAGTCTTCACAGGATGTTTCCAGCCAGAGTTTGTAGCTCTCCAAGTCTTGCTGTCTAAGGATTTTAGGAATGCAATCATCCTAGGTTTTCAATAATCATAATTAGAACCATCCAGAATTGGAGGTCTATTAGTGAATCCTATATCTTTATCCATAGTACCAGAATTTATTTCCCTAGATCTCACCTAGAATAAACAGGCAGGGTCCCTGCTCTGATGCCAATTGAAATTATGGCAAGCACACGATGGATGTTATGGCCAAAGTTATAAAATCCACTGTGACATTGACTACTGTACTAACTAATTAAACTGTAAGTAAAAGCAGTAAATAACACAACAATTGTTCACCCAGTTCAGTGTCAATTACACCTACATCTGGGGGCTACCAAGCCAGGGAGGAAATTCACTATTAGTAGAATCAATTCAAAGTCAAACAACCAGTTTTCACTTCTCACTTAATCTCTACCCAATGACACTTCAACCTAGAGACACTCTAGACCTGAGTATTCCCACTCACTCCCCCTCAATCACACCACAATGATATCCAATTACAGTTTCAGAATAAAGATGAAGTACCACTTCATACACACCTTGATCTTGCTTCAAAGCTCTGATCAAGGGACACACACACTCTTGCTTAAAAGCTTTGAGTGAGACACAACTTAGAATCTACCTAACCAATGCAGCAGACAGTTGCTTGGTATACAAGTATTCCTAAGACTCAATTCACACGTGAAGAACACACTTTCTTCACTCACAATACTCACGTGAAGAACAACCTTCTCCACTCACAAGGACTCTGTAATATGCACTCTTTATTCTTCAGTCCAAAATCCTTACTGCTAGGATTGCTCCTTCTGATATTTATAAAGCAGTCGGTCCTTTGGGCCTTGATGCACATAGTTAGGTTTAATTATAACAAACCCTACTCTTCAATTATCTGCACCCTTGCCCTTTAATTCAAAAGCATTTGTTTCGCTTTAGGGCTTCTCAAATGTCTCCTGTCTTTCAGCTTGAGCTCCTGATTTGTTTCCTGATTTCTAGATACCAGAAAAACTAACCTGCCCGCTGGATGTCATACGGTTAGTGTCATGACATTATGTATGACATTCAGCTTAACTTATAGTTAACTTACCCTGCACATACATCATTAAGTATGTCCTAACATCCAGTATGACATACATGCAAACTCTAAAGTTTTGCCACAAAATGCAACCAATCAAGAGCACTTACATTAGGCATTTTTGTTTGGTTAAAAATGCATGCTATGCGTCGACACATGCTATGCTCCGGTTGATGCATGAGTCTGTTTTCTGCACAATCTTACATTCGGGTCTGCTCAGGTCGACCCCCTTTACTGCATAAGTCGACCGCTCACTGTTTTGTGTCAAAATTCTGTTATATCAACTATCTTTGTAAACTGGTTTTGTTTGTTATGTCAATTATGTTTGGTATATAAGTTCAGTTGTTCTTTCATTTCACAACACAATTGAGAAAAACAAGAAAAGTGAAATAGGTGTCGATTTAGTTCTCATCATCTTCATTCTCTTCATAGCATTTTACAACAATTACACATAATCATCTTTGTTGTGCATTGTGCATGTTCGAGGTGATAACATCCAAAGCCGATGGTTGGTTTATCTGGTTTGGGTTGAGCAATCGACAGGTTTTTCTTGAACAAAACCTTTAGGGTTTTGCCCTCCAAGAATCTTAGATTTTGGGGTTTTTTTGCATGGTTCGTTCCATCACATATTCAACCGAGTGAAGGTAATCGAAGAGTTGGAGGTTCTGTCGATTTAGTAACGGTAAACGGAGGATTTTGAGTGGGAGTTTCGGGTTCGATACGCGGGTGATTGAAATCAGTCGGGTCAGATTTTGAAGACCGAAGGTTGTTCAAAGAGAGTGCCATAATTGGAGGTTTATTCACAGTGTTCGAAGTACTTGATTCAACTTGAATCAAGGGGCAAGAAGAAATAGGATCTACAACAACAATTGTGTTCATTTGTTTGATAGCTATTCGCTTCTTGTATAAACATTGACCAACAGGTTATATCTATCTATATACAGGTTTCAATTCTATTTTTAGAATTGAGGGCAGACGTACCCCGAGCGAGGATGGCGGGGGAAATGCCTCAATAAATCGTTGTGTCTTTTTCTTTACGTTTATATTGCTTAATATTTATGTTTTTAGTGCAAACGATTATATCAATCTAGTTCTGATTTGAGTTATGCTGAACCAATTTTGAACCTAGTACAATCATTGATTGTAAGAGATAACTTGAGCATTTAACCCTCAAAACAGAATTCACTTGTAGTGCTCTGCACTCCAAGTTTTTGATAAATTGTGTGAACTGAAAACCTTTTGTGATGTCTTTTCATATTGTCAATATTTTAAAGGCATTGGAACTAGTCACATCGTATAGTGAGCATAATCAAATTGAAAGTGTGATTAACATAATGATTCTCATATCTCATTTATCAGATTCCATAGGCTTAACGGATATCCAGTTTTCTAGTAACCGTTCATTTTAGACGTGTATAGTTCCTCAGCAGCTTCCGCTATTAAACAAATTTTAAAAACCATTTTTATTGGTAGTGCCGACTCTTTTAAGCAAGTAGTCTATTCAACCCCCTTCTAGATCTGCGTCATCGTCTAACAAAAATCATGACCACCTTCATAGGCATGATTACCACAAGACTCTGGATCATCATCAGAATCTGAATCAAAATCAGATTCACCTTCAGATTCTTCTTCAGACTCATTTCCATACTTAACTTCAGCATCAGAGTCACTTTCAGACTCTGACTCATCTTCAGAGGCAGAATGCAATTCAGAGGAAGATTCTCATTCAGAGTCTGGAATATCTTTAGAAGTTAACTTAGGTGTTAACATTGCACCAGATTTGGAGACTTGTTTGAATCTCATTGTTATGTTTCTTTCATAATGACATCTCTACTGATTTCCACCTTGTTAGTGACTAGACAATAAAGTTTATAAGCTTTTGTAATATGGTCCCTAATCAGTAACATTACTTTGCTTTTATCATCCAGCTTTTTTCTAGTAGCACCTAGAACATGTTTGTAACAAACAGAACCAAATACTCTGAAATGAATCACACTTTGCTTATCTCCAATCCACTTCTCAAAAGGAATAGTTCCTTTAATTTCTTGGTTGGACACCTGTTGAGCACATATGATGCAGTAGCAACATCTTCTCCTCATAAGGTGTGAAGGAAATTCTTCTCCTTCAGCATGTTCCTTGTCATATTAAGCAAAGTCCAGTTTCTTCTTTCAACAATACCATTATGTTGTGGAGTATATGGAGCAGTCATCTCATATTCAAATCCATTCTCTTCACAGAACCTACTGAACTCTAATGAGTTGTATTCACTTCCACCATCAGTTATGAGAACTTTCAGCTTTTGTCCACTCTGGTTTTCATCCTTCACCTTGAACTTATGAAACTCAAGAAACACCTCATGCTTAAACTTGATGAGTGTTACCCATGTCATTCTTGTGAACTCACCCACAAATGACACAAAGTACTTATTTCCTCCAAGTGAAGGTACCAAAGCATGTTTTGCTCTTGGAGCGACTTCTGATGTAAATGGAGATCTAGGTTAATTTCCATTCATGCATATCTTATATGACTTATTAGGATTCAGAATCTTAGGAATGCCATATACCAGCTTCTTAGAAATCAGATTCCCTAAGCTTCTAAAACTCAGATGCCCCAATCTCTTGTGCCACAACTCACTGTCACCTTCAACACCTTCTGCACTAAGACATTTATTTTTCACCTGTTTCTACATTCACTTTGAATGTTCTGTTTATTCCCTATTCATATTGCATAATCAGCTTCTAGTCATAATCATACAACTTTAAGAGATTGTCCTTCATAGTAATTGAGAAACCTTTCTCAATTAGCTAACCTACATTCATCATATTGCTCTTCATGTCAGGAACATACCAAACATCCTTGGTCAGAATAGTTTTTCCATTCATCACTCTAACTTTGACATTTACCATTCTTTCAATATTAAGATACTTATCATCAGCACATCTGATCTTTATTCTCTTTCTAGAGTAAAAATCAATGAGTCATTATTTGTTTTCAGTTAGGTGATTTGAGCAGCCTGTGTCCATATACCACCAGTCTACCAGATATCCATCATCGGATTCAAAAGCCATCAATAGCATAGGTTTATCATTAGACTTTCCCTTGTATTTGTTTGCTTCTGATGATTTCCTTTCCTTGTTTGACCAACAACCATCAACAAAGTAGCCAAACTTTTTACAACAGTGGCATTAAACCTTCTTCTTGTCAAACTTCTCCTTTTCCTCTTGATGTTTCTTCTCATCAGATTCTGAGACTTATAACTTTTGATAACCACCACCATGTCTCTTCTTGGCCTATGATCAAGACTGCTTCTGATTCTTCTTACCAGAAGACGCTTTCAGCATCTGCTCTACCTCTCTTTCAGAGGCTCTCCTAGTTAGACGCAACTCTTATGCCTCTAGACTACTCTGCAACTCTTCATTTCTCATGGTGTTGAGGTTCTTAGAATGTTCAATTTCTGCAACAATGTAATCAAATAAGAAATAAGTGATCTCAATACCTTTTCAATTATTACTTTCTCAAAGAGAGTATATCCATAAAATTTCATCTCATTTGTGATCAGAATCACTCTGGAGATGTAATCAGGTACCTTCTCATTGTTTTTCATGTTGAGATTCTTATACTGCTTACATAGAGACTAAAGTTTCGCCTTTTTCACTAATGCTTTACTTCTGTAGCATCGTACCAGTGTGTCCCATACAACCTTCACCTTCGTTGAACCAATGATCTTCTCAAATACATTCGTATCCACATATTGATGGATATAGAACAACACCTTTTGATCCTTCTTCCTCATTTCTCTTTGCGCATTTCTCTGTGCTTCCGTTGCATATACTACAACCTTCGTGTAACCTTCATTTACGAGATCAAGAATATCTTAAGCGCCAAACAACACACGCATATGAATCATCCACCGATTCCAATTATTTCCATCAAATATTGAAAGCTTTGTGTTCAAGCTACCATTTTCACTGTTCATATTTGTTCTTGTGCAAATTCACTAAGATCTCACCAACACTCGTGTTTCTCAATCCCTTAAAATCAAGAAATATGATTATGTTTTGATTCAAATCTTAAATTCACTATGAAATGAATGGACATAATCAATCACACACGCCTCACGTACACTTGTGTTTTCTATTCTTGAATCAAAATCAAAAGTCTAAATAATAATTGTTCGTGCACAAGGTTACGAAGAAGATGAAATAGAGAGAATTGAGTAACTAACTTTTACTCTAACTGAAAAACAACTACAAAATGAATTTTATTCAAATTGAATCTTGAGTTCAATTTATATTTACAAAGGAAATTAAAATGCACCTCAAATTAATACTAAATACAACTTAAATGAAAATGTTAACTAGCTGAATTTGGATTATACTTTAACATCTGTTTTATTTAATAGGTTCTTCATTTAACATTTTGTAGGTAAGACCAAAATTATTCACAACATTGCTTTTCCAATTTATGAGTAGAATTTTATTCTTAATTTAATTTTATATATATATATATATATATATATATATATATATATATATATATATATATATATATATATATATATATATATATATATATATATATATATATATATTTTAGTAACTAAGATCATTCACTTAATAAAAAAAAATCACGAGTACAAATCCATTCTCATATATTAATGTCTTTAAGGTTATAAAATGACTTTTTGTATTTATATTACACATTCATATACTTTTTACTAAATTCAATATGCACAAATCTTATATTAGCAAAGGAATAGAAAAGATTAAGTGATTTTAGAATTCCATAATTTTTAAATACATTCATTTATAAATAAGAGAAAGATTTAAAGTTATGGCGCCTGAGAGTTAACAAAACTAATATGCTAAGAAAATCACATATTTTAGATCTTTTTAGTTATGATTATTTTATTATGCAAAATTTTCAACGCTCATATTCAACTCTAGTGCAACATACTAAATCATCAAATATGTTGATAAATTTTTTGCTTAAGTTGTAGAACATATCTCATATTATAAAGAAGAAACTCATGATCATCGAACATTTTAAGTATGACCGTACTAATACGATGAACCTTGCATATCTTATTATCACCATGGAGAACTACTCCACCTTCTTCCAACTTCAAAGTATCAAAGTATTATTTTCTTAGACACATGTGATAAGATCAACTTGGGTTATGACCCAACCCTCTCCAGTCCCCAAACTCGACACCGTTAATGCACCAACACTCTCATGACTATCCTCATCGAAGGTAACTACAATTTGAAAAGAATTATCATCGCCTATCTTCCTGAGACAAGCCTTCATGAAGTGATCTATTTTCTGACAAGTGTAAAATCTATTTGACTTGAACATCCTTCTACGCTCACTTCCTCATATTGAGGCACTCAAGCCTTCACCACTATTGTTGATCTTCAAATTTTTCAACTTTGAAAATTCTTTGGATCTCACAGCTATCATGACATCACCTAAACTAATATTAAATTCCTCACCATAAATAAGGGCATTCTTAAAGTGATAAAAAAATATGGGTAATGGACTCAATAAGACTAAATTCTTGTGTTTTATTTTATTTTGATTCCTCTATTAGACACATGTGAAAGTATACACAGTCTCCTTGTAGTAGGTGATATAAAAGTAAAAATATCATTCACATTTGGAGTGTATTAACTTAAATTAATTTCTAAAAGTTAAAACTTATGAATATTCATGAGCAATATACAATTATAATATTTATGTCATAGATTCAGAGTCAACTAGTATGGTATAAGATTACAGAAGTTTGGGAAAAAACAAAAGGCATGTTAAACAATGTTCCATTTAATGTTTTTCATATATTGTGTGTGGGTGATAAGATATGTCATAACAGATGAGTAACTAAGATATATAGTTGAGTAACTAAGATCATTCACTTAATAAAAAAATCACGAGTACAAACTCATTCTCATATATTAATGTCTTTAAAGTTATAAAATGACTTTTTGTATTTATATTACACATTCATATACTTTTTACTAAATTCAATATGCACAAATCTTATATTAGCAAAGGAATAGAAAAGATTAAGTGATTTTAGAATTCCATAGTTTTTAAATACATTCATTTATAAATAAGAGAAAGATTTAAAGTCATGGCGCCTAAGAGTTAACAAAACTAATCTGCTAAGAAAATCACATATTTTAGATCTTTTTAGTTATGACTATTTTATTATGCAAAATTTTCAACGCTCATATTCAACTCTAGTGCAACATACTAAATCATCAAATATGTTGATAAATAAGAAATTTCGCTTAAGTTCTAGAACATATCTCACATTATGAAGAAGAAACTCATGATCATCGAACATTTTAAGTATGACCGTACTAATACGATGAACCTTGCATATCTTATTATCACCATGGAGAACTACTCCACCTTCTTCCAACTTCAAAGTATCAAAGTATTATTTTCTTAGACACATGTGATAAGATCAACTTGGGTTATGACCCAACCCTCTCCAGTCCCCAAACTCGATACCGTTAATGCACCAACACTCTCATGACTATCCTCATCGAAGGCAACTACAATTTGAAAAGAATTATCATCGCCTATCTTCCTGAGACAAGCCTTCATGAAGTGATCTATTTTCTAACAAGTGTAAAATCTATTTGACTTGAACATCCATCTACGCTCACTTCCTCATATTGAGGCACTCAAGCCTTCACCACTATTGTTGATCTTCAAATTTTTCAACTTTGAAAATTCTTTGGATCTCACAGCAGTCATGACGTCACCTAAACTAATATTAAATTCCTCACCATAAATAAGGGCATTCTTAAGGTGATAAAAAAATATGGGTAATGGACTCAATAAGACTAAATTCTTGTGTTTTATTTTATTTTGATTCCTCTATTAGACACATGTGAAAGTATACACAGTCCCCTTGTAGTAGGTGATATAAAAGTAAAAATATCATTCACATTTGGATTGGATTAACTTAAATTAATTTCTAAAAGTTAAAACTTGTGAATATTCATGAGCAATATACAATGATAATATTTATGTCACAGATTCAGAGTCAACTAGTATGGTATAAGATTACAGAAGTTTGGGAAAAAGTAAAAGGCATGTTAAACAATGTTCCATTTAATGTTTTTCATATATTGTGTGTGAGTGATAAGATATGTCATGACAAATGAGGTTATAAAGTGATATAAGGGTGTATGCTTACAACATCATATAAATGAAACTAAGTGAGGAACAAATTCCTAAGTCTCACATTACATTAGTGCACTGATAACACGAAATCGTATATATATTTTGATGCATAATTCAACTGATGTTTAACTGTTTTCGATCTGATTTTGGGTTATTTCCGTGTTATTTGTCTGATACTTTGCAGGTATTTTATGATCATGTCTAAACAAGGCAATATGAAGAAAAGAAGCAATCTCAGATGAAATATAGACGAAAACCGGATGAAAACAACATGAAAAACGCAGAATGCTGATTTTGCTGATGTGACGACTGTCACACGGGTGACGACCGTCACACACCGTGACGACCGTCATGCAGGCAAAAACGCCCCACTTCAAATGCACGTGAAAGAAGCAGTTCCAAGTCCCAAATAGTGGATCACTACTCCCTGATAATTCTGCCTCAAAGTCCACCTTCTTCAAGTTATAACCGTTAGAACTCCATTTCTATAAAAGGGGAAGAAAGGGAGCAGAGAAAGGGAGCCGCATTCAGACAATGAAGTGCTGCCAATTTATTTTTAGAGCAACCTTTCCAGTTTTTAATATTCTTATTTGTTTCTCTTTTCTTTTTCTGCATTCCTTTGATTCTTCTGTAATTCTTATTTCCGTTGTACGATCAATTGGCACAAAGACCAGAATCCTGCCAACATTTGTGGAGGATCTGCCCAAAGGTCAATTGGAATATTTACAGGTTTCTCGTAATTCCAGTTTTTATTATGATGCATGCTATTATTTATTGTTTTTATTTATGTTTTACCTTTCCCAAATCCATGTCTAGCTAAATCAAAGTAATCGATATGTAATAATAATTCGGAAGGGATTTGATAATAACTGGTTGAAAACTATCTTCTTCAAAAGTTGTTTATGGTCTGAGTGTTTAAATTAATTTACTGAATAAACTTCGTCGCGAAAGCGAGAATTTATTTAAAAGTAGTTTTGCCACGAAAGTGGGAAATTAATTAAGGTACGAACCAACAAGCGAAAGCTGCGGCAAGACCAGATAGTAAACACTAGTCATCCATTTTAATAACAGCGAAAGCACTTTAAAATGAATTAGAACTTAGAGATTTCCAAAAACTAGTTTAAACCCCGAATGGGACACGAAAGCGTACATTTCGCCCTTAGAATTATGATTAGCGTCAATAACCATCGTGAGACGAGAGTCTTCAGATCACTATTTTCTGCTTAAATAAACTCTGAAAAATATTTCGTATACCAGTAACTTGTCAAATCCCCGAAGAACATAATTACTGCATATCGATTCACTTAATTATAATTTAATTAACATTCTTAGTTCCCTTTAGTGACAATCTTATTCCCTTAAACATTATCTACCTAGTTAAACATAGTAACTCCCGAGAACACTAGTTTGATTACGAGTCCCTGTGGGATCGATATCTATTATTACTATGCGATAGACTGTGCACTTGCAGTTAGGTTGTATTAGACATAGAAAGTCGCGATCAAGTTTTTGGCGTCGTTGCCGGGGACCCGTTTAGTCAATAGTGTAACCTTCTGTTACACCGTATAGACTAGGTTAACTATTTTCATTTTTTCCTTTACTAGTGCTGTCGATTGTATGCCAAGTGATCGCCCACAACGCGATATCTTGAAACCTTCAGTCGCAGAACTAGAACGTTTCTTACATCTAAGAAGCCGAATCATTGAGTACCAACTCAAACATAACATTCCCGATCCTCTCACTCCCATTCCCAAATCCGAAGAAGAATCAAACATGGCTGAAGGACCTCCAAACAAACCACTGAAGGCATACGCTACACCCTCTCAGATGGAGCCTAGAAGTAGCATTGCTGCCCCAGCTATTACCCGAAACGATTTTGAGCTGAAACCATCATTGCTGTCAGCTGTACAATAAAACCAATTCTCAGGAAACGCAACTGAGGATCCAAACGAATATTTAACGAAGTTTGTACAATACGCAGACACAGTGAAAGCAAATGGAGTAACTCCAGACGCGATAAGACTTCGTCTTTTCCCATTCTCTCTTAGAGACAGAGCGTGGACATGGTTACAATCATTACCATCCAACTCCATTACGACGTGGGAACAATTGAAGAACGTCTTCTTAGCGAGATATTTTCCGCCAAGCAAAACTGCTATGCTTAGAGCTCAAATCAACGGATTTCGACCAAAAGATACTGAATCTCTTTACGAAGCATGGGAACGATTCAAAGATATGATGAGAACATGTCCTCACCACGGTCTAGAAGACTGGGTGACAATCCATACTTTCTATAATGGGCTTTTATACAATACTAGATTGACAATAGACGCTGCCGCGGGCGGTGCACTTATGGATAATCCATACGACGAAGCCTATCAACTAATCGAAAACATGTCTCAGAACCACTGCCAATGGGGAGGTGAACGCACTCCAACAGAGAAAACCTCAGCGAAAGGTGGGATGTACGAGATCAGCAGCCTTGAAAAGTTCAACACTAAAGTAGATGCTCTAGCACAGAAGATTGACAGTCTGACCGTTAACCCCACTGCAACCGTCGCTGCCGTAACTCCAAACTGCGAGTTATGCGGAAGCACCACTCATAATGCGCCCGAATACCCATTGCTAGCCGGAATCCCACCAGACCAAGTAAACTATGCTCAAGGAAATCCTTACGCAAATACCTATAACCCAGGTTGGCGAAATCATCCAAACTTTTCTTACAAAAGCAAAAACGCATTGCAAATGCCTACTGCTCCGCCAGGATATCAGAAACCAGCTGCTGCTCAGACTGCACCTAGGAAATCAAACCTCGAGTTGATGATGGAAAAATTCATAGCTACTCAAGCTCAAACAAACAAAGAATTCCTGAATCAAAACATACACACTAGCGAGCAAATTAAACAGTTGACCGGAAAAGTAGACGCTTTAGCCACACACAACAAAATGCTAGAAACACAGATATCACAAGTGGCTCAACAACAAGCCTCTGCTGCCGCACCCGCTGGCACATTTCCTGGACAACCCGAACAGAATCCAAAAGGTCAAGCAAATGCTGTAATACTAAGAAGTGGAAAATAATTGGACGAACCGATCGATCCGAGGACCGAAAACTCAGCCATGCAACAAAAACCAACTGAACAAGCAGAAGAGGAATCCGAGTTAGAGAAGAAGGAAGACAACGAGAAAGAGGATGCCGCAAGGAAATCATGAGACATTCACCAACATATTTGAAATGCAATGAGGAACAAACATATCACCATCACAATGTTAAACTCACGCACAAAAACACAACTGCTATGCTATGCCAAAATGAGATTTGAAGAAAAATGCAAGTTGAAGGCTTGATCATGGAATAAGCATAAACAGATGGAAATGGCTTCACACACAAACTTAAATCATGATATTAAATGTGTCTACACCTCAAAATTATCCACAAACATCATAGAAATGAAATTCACAAGTCAGCTACTCATTTAACACATAGAATTGCAATATTGAAACCAAAACTGGATTGGAACAGATTGAGGTTCAAAGGATACCACACACAAAGATTAATAAACTCCAAAACTTCAGGACAGTTTAAGAAATTTGTAGAGCTCCTTAAACAGTTGAATATCACTATTCCTTTTACATAAGCGATAACTCAAATGCCGTCATACGCTAAATTTCTCAAAGAAATCCTGTCAAACAAGAGAAAGATCGAGGATAACGAAACAATTACACTTACTGCAGAGTGTAACACTATAATTCAAAACCGCATGCCTCCTAAATTAAAAGACCCAGGTAGTTTCTCCATACCCTGCGTCATAGGAAAGTTCGTGATAGACAAAGCTCTATGCGATTTAGGAGTCAGTATAAGTGTTATGCCTTTATTTATATGCAAAAAGCTGAATATGGGAGACCTAAGACCAACCAAAATATCCGTACAATTAGCTGACCGATCAGTAAAATACCCCGTCGAAATACTGGAAAACGTTCCAGTACGCATAGGACAATTCTACATCCCAACCGACTTCATAATCATGGACATCAAGGAGGACACTGTTACCCCAATTATCCTAGGAAGACCATTCCTAACTACAGCCGGAGCTATTATAGACGTGAAGAAAGGAAGGCTAACATTCGAAGTAGGAGAAGAAAAGATAGAGTTTATTCTCACCAAGTTCTTACAAGCACCAGCCATAGACGATACCTGCTATTTAGTAGACGAAATTGACGAATGCATAAGAGAGCTTGAAAATGAAGAGACCACGTATTCAGAAATAATAAAGATTCAAATACCCGATATTTCTGAAGACGGTGATTGGCATAAACCGTATAAAGACGACAGCCTAAAGGAAAGCTTAACACTGACCCCAAACCATATGCCAGGTCCAAAGAACCCATCTTTAGAACTTAAAACACTACCCAAAAACCTTAGATATGAATTCCTAGACGATGAACTAAAAAGACCAGTGATAGTCAACGCCGACTTAGGACAACCAGAAACCGAAAAGCTATTAGAAGTCCTAAAGAAGTACCCCACCGCGTTAGGCTATAACATAAGCGATCTAAAAGGTATAAGCCCTTCAATCTGTATGCATCGGATTACAATAGAGGAAGACTCTAAAACCTCTAGAGAGCATCAGAGGAGACTGAACCCCATCCTAAGCACTGTAGTCAGAGATGAAGTAAAGAAATTGCTAGATGCAGGAATCATCTATCCAATCTCCGATAGTGAGTGGGTTAGCCCAGTTCATGTCGTACCAAAGAAAGGAGGAGTCACAATAGTTAAAAACGAAAAAGGCGAATCAATAACAAAAAGAGTCGTGACTGGAAGCAGGATGTGCGTTGATTATAGGAAGCTTAACAAGGCCACACGAAAAGATCACTTCCCGTTACCCTTCATAGACCAAATGTTGGAAAGATTAGCCAAACATTCATATTTCTGCTATCTAGATGGCTATTCAGGATTTTTCCAAATTCCCATTCATCCTGATGACCAAGAAAAGACTACATTCACATGTCCTTATGGTACTTTTGCTTACCGCCGAATGTCGTTCGGACTCTGTAATGCTCCAGCAACCTTCCAAAGATGCATGATGGCAATCTTCGCAGATTTCATAGACGACATCATGGAAGTATTTATGGACGATTTCTCGGTATGTGGACAAAGTTTCAAAGGATGCCTACAAAACTTAGAAATGGTATTAGAACGATGTTAAAAGTGAACCTCGTCCTAAATTGGGAAAAATGTCATTTTATGGTCCGACAAGGAATAGTTCTAGGACATGTCATATCAAATAAAGGAATTGAGGTCGACAAAGCTAAAATAGAGATTATAAAAGATCTCCAACCTCCAAAATCCGTACGAGAAATACGGAGTTTTCTAGGACATGCCGGTTTCTACAGAAGATTTATAAAAGATTTTTCAAAAATCACAAAACCTTTGACCGGCCTGTTGATGAAAGATGTTGAGTTCGTCTTCGACGACGACTGTCTAAAAGCATTTGAAACATTAAAATCAGCCCTTATCACCGCACCGATTATGCAACCACCCGATTGGCGACTACCGTTCGAAATCATGTGCGATGCGAGTGATTATGCCGTAGGCGCAGTTCTAGGACAAAGGAAGGACAAGAAACTCCATGCCATCTACTATGCCAGTAGAACCTTAGATCCTGCCCAAATGAACTACGCTACAACAGAAAAGGAACTTCTAGCAGTTATATTTGCGCTTGACAAATTCCGTTCTTACCTAGTAGGAGCAAAAATTATCATATACACAGACCACGCTGCCATTAGGTACCTAATAAGCAAAAAGGATGCCAAACCAAGATTATTGAGATGGATCCTGTTATTACAAGAGTTTGACTTAGAAATCAAAGATAAGAAAGGAACCGAGAACGTCGTTGCAGATCACTTATCCCGAATAGAAGGCATCAAACATGAACCAGTACCGATAAATGACGATTTCCCGTACGAACGTCTGATAGCCAAATTAGAAAGTGACACGCCCAACTCAATCTCGGAAGATCCAGAATTCGAAAAAGCTGTAGAGGCCTTCTATGCCCAAGTCACATTACCTTGGTATGCTGACATCATTAATTACCTCGCTGCAGGCGTGCTCCCACCGGATCTCACTTATCAGCAAAAGAAGAAATTCTTCCACGATCTGAAACACTATTATTGGGACGAACCTCTACTCTTCAAGAGAGGGGCCGACAACATATACCGTCGTTGTGTCCTAGAGGAAGAAATAGAAAATATCATTTCCCAATGCCATTCAGCACCATATGGTGGTTATGCTAGTACATCCAAGACGTGCGCTAAGATTCTCCAAGCCGACTTATTCTGGCCTAACCTCTGGAAAGACGTCCACATCGTTGTGCTGAACTGTGATCGATGCCAACGAACTGGCAACATCTCACGACGCGATGAAATGCCTCAGAAAGGAATCTTAGAGGTAAAAATCTTTGACGTATGGGGAATTGATTTCATGGGACCATTCCCACCTTCTTTTGGTAATAACTACATACTCATCGCTGTAGACTATGTGTCTAAATGGATAGAAGCCATTGCTGCTCAAACAAACAACGCACGAGTAGTAATCAAACTCTTCAAAAACACAATCTTTCCTAGATTCGGTGTACCCAGACTCGTCATTAGTGACGGCGGATCTCACTTCATATCGCGAATATTTGATAAACTTCTTTCTAAATATGGAGTCCGACACCGAGTAGCTACACCTTATCATCCGTAAACTAGTGGACAAGTAGAGGTCTCGAACAGAGAAATAAAACAGATATTGGAAAAGACTGTCACTACCTCAAGGAAAGATTGGTCATCAAAGCTACATGAAGCTTTATGGGCTTATAGGACCGCTTTTAAGACACCAATAGGTACTACACCCTACAAATTAGTTTACGGTAAATCCTGCCATCTCCCTGTAGAATTAGAGCATAAAGCCTTCTGGGTCATTAAAACACTCAATTTCAACTACACCGAGGCAGGAGAAAAGCGAATCTTGAACTTACACGAATTGGAAGAACTTCGATTAGACGCTTACGAAAATGCCCGTATCTACAAAGAACGAACTAAAAAGTGGCATGATAAACGTTCAGTCAAGAAACAATTCAGTGTGGGAGACATCGTATTGCTATTCAATTCAAGATTAAAACTCTTCCCAGGTAAACTAAAATCTAGGTGGTCCGGACCTTATGAGGTGACTAAAGTACTTCAGAGTGGAGCTGTTGAAATTACCGATAAGACGAATGCACCGTTTATCGTAAACGGGCAACGTCTAAAACATTATAATAAGAACGAAAACAACCCTCAAGTCTGCAGTATAGCATTGCTTGAGCTTCCAGCTCAAACACCCGAATAGCTTGTCACCAAGCTATCGTCAGGCTTTAGACGTTAAAAATAGCGCTTACTGGGAGGCAACCCAACTTTTCCCGCATTTTTCCTCGTTATTGTATTTCAGTTTTATTTAAAATTTTACTTTGAAACTTTAACAAAAATTCTAAACTTAAAATTACTACTATTTTTACTTTCGTTTATTTTCATATTTTAATTTTTTTTATATTCTTCCTTTATCTTTTGTTTTTACCGCTTTTTGTTTTAAAAAAAAATCTTGACTTCAAACTTCTGTTTTAAACTTTTCAGGATTTTAAAAGTCTTCAAAACATTCCTCCTGTTTTTCTCCGACTTACTTGAGAGTATGGCCGAGTACGACTTCACAAAGGTTCATTTTCGAGGACTGGCTCAAAAGGCAAGATTTGCAACACTAACTGAAAGAGAAATAGCCTTAACGATGTATTATGATAAGTCTACCATGGATAAACTCGGAATCACTGATAGCATCCAATACCTGTTTAATCAACTAGGTTGGGAGAACACTGCTTTGAAAACACGTTTTGCTACCTATAAGGACCTCACCTACGAATTCCTTAGTTCCTTCAGATACTTACCCAACTATGGTTTTGGATCCAACACAGAGCTGATTACCTTTCGAATGTTTGGAATGGACCAAACCCATAGCCGGATGTCACTAGCTAACCTCCTAGGATTTCCTAGCGGACCGCATGTGTTCATCAGTGCAGAAGATGACGATATTGATTTTGAACTCGACCAATTCTGGGGTAGAATCACAGGCGACTATCACCCTGAACCAGACAGAATGTATAATGATGATATTCATAACCCAGCTTTCAGATACTTTCACAAGATACTAGCTCACACCCTTTTCGGGAAAGAAGAAAATATTACTACAGTATCTAAAGAGGAGTTATTCATCATGTTATGTGCTTCTCAGGGACGTACAGTAAATGTAGTGCCTTTCATAATGAGATCTTTCAGACGCCTCACTCAGGACCCACAATCATCTATTCTTATAGGAGGCCTCGTGACAATGATTGCCCACGAGCTTGGCCTTAGATTCCACTTAAATGCAAGCACTAGTTTTGGCACCATCCGACCCATGAATATACAGTTCTGCTTTAACAGGCGCATTTTAGGAACTATGGGACCTGGACCTTACGAGTACCTCATCAACGAAAAACCTGTCCAGCTATTCACACTGCCTAATCATCAGATGACAAGTATCCACAACAAGGACAACTGGCTTTATGAATTGGATGAGCCTATGGGACCTCCTTCACCTCAATCAACACCACAGAACTATATGTACGACAGTGACCATATCTCTGAGGCACACGACTATATGTACTATGAGGATGTTGTATCAGAAGCTGAAGTAGACCCTACGACCCCTCTGCATTACAACACCTATCCTGAGCCTATTCCTGAGGAGACCACCGACAAAATGGATATTGTTCTACTCCGGTTGGACAATGTTGATGCAGCTCTGACTACTGTAAAAGACAACATCGCAGGCATACACAACGAACTCGTAGTCTTCATGGACTTAGTCTATGACCAGCTCGACTACTACGCACGGAAGTTTAATGAGTTGAAGGCACGAAAAGACTAGATACTAGTTTTAGCATTAGATTTAGTTTAGTTTAGTTTTTCTACTTTCTGTCCGTTTTCGATTGTTTTGATTTTTGCATTGTTAATTTCTTTATGTACTACATTACAATCACTCTAATTACTTTTTATTTTTTATTTCAACTATAGTCTTTATCTATTTATTCTGTTTTTACGTTGTTTCTTTGTTTATTGGCCACTATAATGCATTGCTATATCATTACTAGGCCTAAAAGTCACTGCAAGAACACCCTCACAGCAAAATTCTGCGTTCTGCAGATTTTGTTGGTGTGATGACCGTCACAGGAGCCTGACGAGCGTCACGCGGGTGACGACCGTCACAGAAACGTGACGACCGTCACGAACCCAAAACTGTTATCTGATATAACAGGGGTTGCATTTTCTCTCTCACTCGTCTCCTTTCAACTTCCAATCATCCGAAACTCACACCCCACTCCCTATTTTCATTTTTCCCACCTTGCACCATATATCCCAACTCCCATCTCAACTTCCTACTACACTTCTGTCACATTCTTCCCACTCTCAGAACCACCTCAATCCTCCAACAATGGCGAGAAACAACGAAACCCCATACCTCAGCAACATTGTGTTCAACGAAGGTGACTCCGGCGAGAGACAGCGGGCCAACTACATCGCATTCCATCAACGGTCGCTCCAACCGACTCATTATCCACATATCCCATCACTCACAAAGCTCGGACTCCTTGACGGCGTCACTTGGATGCTTCAAAGAGCCGGCATCTGGAACCTCTGCACCAATCCACTGCCGACGTACGAACAACTCACTCTCGAGTTCCTAAGCTCGTTCACCTACGTCACTTCCAGCGGCGACCTCAGCCAACACTGCGGTGCCGCATGCTTCCGGATGTTCGGCACAAACTATCAAGTGAACCAGAACCAGACTGCCGCCATCTTACAACTCCCTCGAGGCGACAATACTCACCGTCGCCTCACCGATCAGTTCCAGCATGAAGCCTTCGCGCTCTAGTACCAGTTGACTGGCATCAATGCCGATGGTTGGGATTCTCTGCACGCAACGCATATCCACAACCCGACCATCTGGTACTTCCACCGAGCATTGAGCAACACAATCTTCGCCCGGGACAACAACCATAAGGTGAACTCGAAAGAGCTCTTCTTCCTCCGCTGTGTCTTCAACAACGAGCCTATCAACGCTGCTCCGTTCCTCCTGGCCCACATTCAGGCCAACTGTAACCGTGGCTCCAAGCCATTTTACTTTGGCGGGATTGTCACTGCCATTGCACTTGGGCTGAGCCTCGGTGACCGCCTCCAGCACCTCCATGCCATCCCCTCGGTGTTCCTTGACACCGACCACTGCAGAGCCTCTCACCTCATCCGTTCCAGAGTCGATGGCAAGTACCACCTGGTAGTGCGTGGCAAAACCGTCTGAAGCATCATCCTTCCATCACGCACCCGGATACACCCAGAGGATCATACCAACTGGTTATTTGACCTCACTGCCCCTCCTGCTGCCGCTGCTCCAACTCAGGACCACACCCAAGGTTCTGACGACGAAATCCAAGCTGAGTTGGACAGACCAGAGCAACCGGAGGCATCGCAGCCTCTTCCTTCCGAAGGTACATCCTACCGCCGCCGCCATCGTCCAGTGCCCGACTACTCAGAAGCAGACCTCCGCCGCTCTCTCGACCAGCAGGCCCAGATCCTCGCTATGATGCAGCAGCAGGATCAGCGAGCAGAGCAGTTCGAAGCTTGGCATCGGACCCAAATGCAACAACTACAAACCGGCCAAGAAACCATTACTGAGAACTTGGCGAATCTGACCTTGCAGGTCGAAGGACTCCGCAACTATGTCTACCACACCGGAGCTATGAGTTTTGAGGACCGAGTCGCCCAAGTCAGAGCCAGAGGACACGAGCGCGGACGTGACCGAGGCAGAGGACGTGATTAGTTATCACTTTCCTTATTTGTTTAATATTTGCAGTTTCTATGTACTTTCATTTTCGTTGTATCTCCCTCTCACATTCTTTCAAATCAGTGGGGACACTGATTGAGATAGTGTGGGAGCGGAGCGTTTATTTCTCATTCCTGTGTACTTTTATTTTCGTAATTTCTATTCAAACATTTTCTATTTTTAGCAAATAAAGCTCGTTTATATATCCTTTTTCCGTTACGCAAACATCTCCACGTTATTCGACGTAAACAAAATTTTTTCGTTCGTTCCTCAAAAGCAAAAGCATCATGAGAATGCACCCGAGTTCAAACTAAGTTTTGAAACTCCGAGGAGACGACAATTCTAACAAAACCAGTACCGTCCTGACACCTTAGATCTCCGGTTTATGCGAGTCGGTTTCACTGCCTACGTGTACCAAAGTCTCAAGTGTCTACGCAAACTCAGCCCCAAGTAGTTTATACTAGCAGTCATCACCATCCTAAAGCACTTTTAAGAGAGCGACCGATGCAAATAAGTGTATGATCTCCAAAAAGATGAAAAATCATGAAAAGAAAGCTAGATAGCCAAAAATATAAAGACACGTTTCCTTCTAAGTTAGGTGCTCCTCACCCGAGCATTTAGCCCAACGGCATGAAAACTCATTGAAAAATCAATGATATAAGCTTATGATCAATGAAGAAGATCAAAACAGAAATGAGATCATATTCACTAACAGGTCGACTTGCCATGAAAGTGTATGGACAACGGGCTTAATGTGATTGCGCTAGAACAAACAGGGTGAACTTGCCGCGAGGACCTTGACACCAAGCTACAGTAGCATGACTGGGACCGATTTGCATAAGAAGGAGACCTCCAAAGACTTGTAGTCCAGTGTCGTCATGGTACTCGTTTTGTTCTTACTAAGAATCCCAGCTTTTCCCAACTTTGCGAACGAAGAAGTTGCCTCGTGCTTGCCGACTTTTTCCTGTTTTACTTGAGGACAAGCAAAGATTCAAGCTTAGGGGAGTTTGATAACACGAAATCGTATATATATTTTGATGTAAAATTCAACTGATGTTTAACTGTTTTCGATCCGATTTCGGGTTATTTCCGTGTTATTTGTCTGATACTTTGCAGGTATTTTATGATCATGTCTAAACAAGGAAATATGAAGAAAAGAAGCAATCTTAGATGAAATATGGACGAAAACCGGATGAAAACAACATGAAAAACGCAGAATGCTGATTTTGCTGATGTGACGACCGTCACAGCTCCATGACGACCGTCACACGGGTGACGACCGTCACACACCGTGACGACCGTCATGCAGGCAAAAACGCCCCACTTCAAATGCACGTGAAAGAAGCAGTTCCAAGTCCCAAATAGTGGACCACTACTCCCTGATAATTCTGCCTCAAAGTCCACCTTCTTCAAGTTATAACCGTTAGAATTCCATTTCTATAAAAGGGGAAGAAGGGGAGCAGAGAAAGGGAGCCGCATTCAGACAACGAAGTGCTGCCAATTTATCTTCAGAGCAACCTTTCCAGTTTTTAATATTCTTATTTGTTTCTCTTTTCTTTTTCTGCATTCCTTTGATTCTTTTGTAATTCTTATTTCCGTTGTACGATCAATTGGCACAAAGACCAGAATCCTGCCAACATTTGTGGAGGATCTGCCCAAAGGTCAATTGGAATATTTACAGGTTTCTCATTTTAATCGTAATTCCAGTTTTTATTATGATGCATGCTATTATTTATTGTTTTTATTTATGTTTTACCTTTCCCAAATCCATGTCTAGCTAAATCAAAGTAATCGATATGTAATAATAATTCGGAAGGGATTTGATAATAACTGGTTGAAAACTATCTTCTTCAAAAGTTGTTTATGGTCTGAGTGTTTAAATTAATTTACTGAATAAACTTCGTCGCAAAAGCGAGAATTTATTTAAAAGTAGTTTTGCCACGAAAGTGGGAAATTAATTAAGGTACGAACCAACAAGCGAAAGCTGCGGCAAGACCAGATAGTAAACACTAGTCATCCATTTTAATAACAGCGAAAGCACTTTAAAATGAATTAGAACTTAGAGATTTCCAAAAAATAGTTTTAACCCCGAATGGGACACGAAAGCGTACGTTTGGCCCTTAGAATTATGATTAGCGTCAATAACCATCGTAAGACGAGAGTCTTCAGATCACTATTTTCTGCTTAAATAAACTCTGAAAAATATTTCGTATACCAGTAACTTGTCAAATCCCCGAAGAACATAATTACTGCATATCGATTCACTTAATTATAATTTAATTAACATTCTTAGTTCCCTTTAGTGACAATCTTATTCCCTTAAACATTATCTACCTAGCTAAACATAGTAACTCCCGAGAACACTAGTTTGATTACGAGTCCCTGTGGGATCGATATCTATTATTACTACGCGATAGACTGTGCACTTGCAGTTAGGTTGTATTAGACATAGAAAGTCGCGATCATGCACATCTTTCATAAATTATGTATTCCCCTACGGTGGTAGTTCTTTATTATCCTATGGTTATAGAAAAAATTCCTATTCTACTATTTTCAATCATATTTATCACGAGTTCCATTTTTTAAATAATTCCTCAATATTAACAAGCTTTTACCTATTTCTAAGATTATCAGCCAAAAAATCAAATGTATTACACTAAATCACATGATAAAAAAGCATCACTATAGTGTTAAGATAAGTGTTTTTGAAGATGATCATTTGATGAAGATAAATCAATGAAATAAGAAAAATATATCTCAAGGAAGCTTCGAGACAAAGGATTAAAGTTTCATGAAATTGGATTGACCAAGCTCTTATGTTTCATAAAAATGGATCATTGATTAAGGTACAATAAGAAATTTATTTATATATAAACCTTAGGTGCTCAAGAAATGATCTTTAACATTAATGCATGCATTATTTTAAGTTTCATTTTTATCTTAGAAATTATTTCAAGTTTTTAAGGAGATCAATCGATTGCTCCTAGCATTCAATCGATTGATATGATCTCTGCAAAAAAAAATGAAAGAACCAATAGCATAAATCGATTGACCCTCTTACTACAATTGATTCAGTGTTCCATTTTTTTCTTAAGTCAATCAATTGACTATCCCTCCCAATCGATTGATTCAGTTCTTTTCTTCAAATTTTTGAATGTTGGATGTAAAACATTCGATTAACATCCTAGATCAATCGATTGGCACCTATAGCATGTCGAAAAATTCTAAATCAATGTCATACCTCTTCATTGCATATGATCATGATACCTTTTCCAAAACATTTCAAATTCTCAAGATCATTTTCTCAAACATTGCCACTATTTCTAGAGGCATCTTGCAATGTATAAATAGCCGAATTTTTCATATTTAAAATCACCTCTTTCATCAAATATTTTCAAATACTTCATCAGTGCATTGCAAAAACTCTCAGAAACTTTATGCATAAATTTTATTTATCGGAGAAAAGTTTCTTGAGCACTTAGATTTTATAATTTTGATTTGTTATATTGAAAGAGAAGAAAATGTTTGAATTTTGCGAATAATCAAAATCCATTTGTACTCCAAAATTCAACTGTATTCAATTATTTGTATTAGTGTATTGTAACTTATTTGTCAAGTTTGTGAAAATAAGAAAAACTAGGAGAAAGTATAATTCTTTCTCTGTGTGTTGTAAAATTAGAAAGTGGCATGTTTTTATGATTGTGTTAGAGAATTAAGTAGAGTCTTAGTGTGAGGATGTAACAATTTCTAACATATTGAAATCCTTTACGGAGTGTGGAGGGACTAAACTACCATTGTTTGGAAAGAGGAACCATAATATATCATGTGTTATTTTCTTTACTGCATTGTATATTTCTTACATTTTTGTTCATCTGTTCATCATAACTTTTCGCAAAACTAAAAGAACCATAGCATATGCAAAATAACCAGAAAAAGTCTTAAAACTTAATTCACCCCATCTTAGGTTGCATTGTGTACTTACATTTGGCATCATAGAAGTTTAAGGTAACTTTCTCCTAGATCCATAAAGATGGCTTCCAGAAAACTGTTTCTTGCAAATGGTGGAAATAGTAATAAACGTCCATGATTCATTGGTGAATACTATGATTTTTGGAAGATTCGCGTGCAAATGTATCTAGAATCACAAGGAAAGAAATATGGGATGTTGTTGAAATGGTCCATACATTCCTAAGACAGTAATTAAGGAAGTAGAATATGTAAAAGGGAAAGGCTCTTGGAATAAATATGACAAGAAGAAAGTGTTATTTAACAAAAAGGCAAAGAACATTCTTACATTTGCACTAGGTATAGATGAATTTTTCTGTGTTTCAAATTGTTCAACAATAAAATACACTTGGGATATGCTAAAAATAACACATGAAGGCACAATAGAGGTAAAAAGATCCAAACTTAACACTTTTTCACAAGAATATGATTTATTTAGAATGCAGTTCGGTGAATCAATTCTTGATTTACAAAAGATATTCTCACACTTAATAAATAATTTTATGGCTCTTGGGAAAACATTTACAAATGATGATTTGAATCTCAAATTCCTTAGATAATTGACAAAACTCTTGTAAGCAAAGGTGACAACAATATCGAAAAAGAAAAGTCTCTCGAAAATGTATTTTGAGGCATTGTTCGGTAAACTCCAAGAACATGAGATAGAACTTGAAAGATTAGAAAAGAAAGAAGATCAAGAGAAGAAACCTAAAAGAATTTCCTTAAGAGTTGAATAAAGGGAAATAATGGAAGAAGAAAGTCCAAATGAATATGAAAACACCACCCTTCTTGTGAAAAGGTTTGGATAGTTTCTTCAAAATGACAAGACTTTAAAATTTGGTAAAAGAATAAAGTTCTTCAAGAAAAAAAAGGCTTCAACATCGAATTCGGTCTTCACATGTTTCGAATGTAGGAAGCAAGGTCACATGAAAACATATTGCCTAAATCTTGCAAAGAAAAGTAGACACAAAGGAAATAAAGAACTCAAATAAAAGATGACATGCATTACTTGGGATTATAAGAAAGTAAGTTCATCTTCCGACTCAAAAAATGAAGAACATGCAAATTTCACATTAATGGTGTCACAACATTCCAATAATGAACAAGAGGTTAATGATTATAAATTAAATGATAAACCTTCATATGAGAAATTACAAAATTAATTTCATGAATTACATGAGGAACACTTGACACTTTATAAAATTACATGAGGAATGCTTGCAAAACAAAATAAATCAATTTTATCTATAGAAAACAAGGCTAATGACACAAATGTGGAATTAGAAAAGGTAAGTTTTTTTTGTATGTAATAAAGGTCAAGAACACGAATCTAATATTTTGAACTAAACCAAGCTATAAAAAATATGAAAAATGTCAAATTGGTTTAGAAGATGTGCTTAGTAGACAAAGACATTCAAATAACAAAAATGGGTTTGGGTATTCTAATTTTGATAAACCAAGAACAAGTATAACATTTTTTGTCAAAGATACCATAACATCCAACAACGTGGAACCAAAGAAAATGTATGTTGTAAATCCTACCAAAACATCGAATGTTAAAAATAATTCTTATAGTAGAAATTATTCAAATATTAGAAATAATTCTTATAATAGAAATTATTCTAATGTTAGAAATAATTCGTGCAATATAAATTATTATAACAACTCTTATGTTAAAAATAATTCATATGTATATCATCTTCATAAGTCAACATGAGACTTGATTTCAGGATGTCCTTGCCACCTCTGGTTTGGAGTGTAACACCCCCTTTCTATACCCCCAAATAACACAATTAAATCATTTAGGTACGAATTAAAAATTCCATCAAAGTATATTTATTTCATGGTATAAAAGAAGTGCGTCACATTACTCACAAAACGACCGCATGAATATTAATGTTTATAAAGAAATAATTCAAAAGGGGTAAATCTCAACTAAAAAGAATAAATGCATGGTTCTTAAAATAAGCATATTCATGTTTTCTGTTAAAGCGGAAGACTAAAATATTGAATTACTTAAGACATGATAAAATACAAGTACACGTCATTAGATTGTTCATAACATCAATAACAGTTTACCAAACATCACCAACTATTACATATATATAATGTATCACGAAGATACTCTACAAGCCTAGCTACCCGACGTTACATATTAGAGCGACCGACTCAAGAGAAAAGGAGCTATACTCCAAAATACACCTTCAGCAATCCTAATCTACAATGCCTCATAGAGCATCATAAAACAGCAGAAGGGTGAGAAATATTACCATAATAACAATGCATATAATTATGTATATAAACAATCATAAAATACATATATGCCACATTTCACAATCAAATCACACACTCACCACTCCCACATCAACATATCGTATATATACATATGCACACTTCTCCTAACAATCACATATACATTATGTTTCATTTACCGCAAATCATATAAGCATGTACAATTATACTTCTATAATTCACATCATTTTCACATAAACATTTACAATCATTCCATACATCGCAATGTATCCATATAAGTATCTATATATAAATAGAACATCAAGCATATACAATATGCATTCACGAATGTTTACATCAATCCATGTAGACCCACATATATACACACACACGCGCGCGCACACACACGCACACACACACACACACACACACACACACACACACACACACACACACACACATATATATATATATATATATATATATATATATATATATATATATATATATATATATATATATATATATATATATATATATATATATATATATATATATATATATATATATATATATATATATATATATATATATATATATATATATATATATATATATATATATATATATATATATATATATATATATATATATATATATATATATATATATATCTTCAAGCATACTCGCTCATGCCATTACCGGAATTCGTGTTAATTCACATAAACATACACAATATGTTTATTCCATTGCTAATTCACATAAACATCTACATTCATGTTTATTTCACCAATGCATCATATGAAGATGACAACATGCAACTCATAGCGACCGACACACGACTCTATACAGATATAAATGCGGTACCGACTCATTTCAGCATGTTCAATTGAAGAACAAAAAATAATCGTCGCTCACACCCCAAAGGGCACACGAGGTTCTGCAGATTCTCCGAGGAATCAATATAACCATCGCAACATACGAGGTTCTGCAAATCCTCCGAGGGATCAATAAATAACCATCGCTCACACCCCACAAGGGCACACGAGGTTCTGCAGATTCTCCGAGGAATCAATATAACCATCGCAACATACGAGGTTCTGCAAATCCTCCGAGGGATCAATAAATAACCATCGCTCACACCCCACAAGGGCACACGAGGTTCTGCAGATTCTCTGAGGAATCATTCAACACAAGAATGCATACCATGATGCTTCACATGCAACATGACTCATGACACTCTTGAAATGCACACATGTTTACAAACATACTCATGCATTCATCATGTTAATCACATATATTCATTATGCACTCACAATATTTAAACATGGTTCACATTTACAATCATCATACATCACATACGAGCAATATGCACTTGAAAATATCGTGCCAAACGGCAATAAACTCAATCACATCCATCATGCATTTTTAATCAATTTAAACAATGCGTCACATATGCCAAAAGGCCACATATTCATAATCAAATCAGAATCTAGGATTCACGTCATACGGCTACCCACAGCACACATAACAACATATAATTAGTCATCTCAGACAAGGAATGATCGCAACCAAACCACACAATCAATCCACGAATGGAAAACACAAGAAAAGAAAATATGTTGCCGTGTTCGCTAACCTTCGCCTGGTGAAGCCTCTGGCGAACCTTCGCTACTTCGTTCGCCTGGCGAACTTGCCAGCGAAGACCACAGGGATTTATTCTAGAATTACTCGCTAGCACTTGCTAGCATACTCGCCTGGCGAACCTTCGCCACACTCATTCGCCTGGCGAACTTGCCAACGAAGACAGGGTGTTTGGTTCTGACTTGATTCGCTACCGTTCGCTGGGCTTTGCCTGGCGAAACCTCGCTGCCATTCGCCTGGCGAACCTGCGAGATCAGAACTTCCATGGCTGTTCAAAATCCCAAACCTCACAAAACCAACCGATTTAATCCAAATCAGCTCCAGTAGCGCAGCCCGCTTATCACCCGACTCTACTACACCGCCTATTCCAAATTCTAACTGATAAAACTCAGTTTCTACCGATTAAATCCACTTCCGACCTAAAATGGAAAAATGTAGGAAACCCCCAACAAATCCAAACACACACATACATAATCATACATATTAATTAAGATAGTAAAATTTCACACCCTTACCTCGATTAATCGAAAGCTAGAAGTCGTTCTTGAGCTTTTCCAAGTTTTTCCTTCTTTTTCCTTCTACTTTCTCTTCTTCCTCCACTTTCCTTTCATGTTTACTATTTTTTACATTGTCGTTCCTCTTCCCCCATATATATATATATCCTTCCTTTCCATTTTTCTCCAATATATTTCTTCTCTTAAAATATTTGTCAATTCATTTTCTCGTAAAATACCTCATTTTGACATTGGTTAGAAAATATCTGATAAATCCTCCTGATTCTACCAAATAGAATAAACCAGTTAAATCCAATAATTCACTTAAACCATACAAACCAACTAACTAGTACAATTAATCAGTTATTAAAAATCGGGCTGTTACAACTCTCCCCCACTTTAGGAATTTTCGTCCTCGGAAATATTATCCGGTTCAAATCTAACTTTCTCTAGTTGATCCTCCAAAATACCTTTACCAAGACAATCCCTTTTCTTAAAGTTGTCTCAACAGTCAAATCCTCTCTCACTCATACACCATCCATCTGGATTGATGCGCTTCCTCAGCTTAGACACATGAACACATCATGCAATTTCTCATAGTAACAGTTGTAAAACAATCTAACATGTTATTTTCCCACGCTTCCGCTGCGCTACTCTAATACAGATTCAACAAGACGCAGTTTGCCTCCAAGAACTCAAGCTCGATCAATACCAGTTACTATCGTAACTCTCAAAACACGTCCTTTCTTGGATCCTCTAATCTTTTCAGTCGTCTCTTGCACAATCCCAAGTCCGAGTACAACACTCTTGCCAGACACATATCAACACAAAGGAGTCTCACACCTCCTTCTTACCCATCTTGATCCAACACACGAGCTCTCAACAAATCCTCTACATACTGGATAGCTCTTTTTGTCTGCCCATTCGTTCACGGATGCTAGACAAAGTTCAACTTCAACATGGCACCCAAAACATCTGCAAACTCTTCCAAAATCTCAATAAAAACACAGGTTCCCATCTGAAACGATATTAGACGGTATCACATACTACTCAGAATTACTTGACAGCTGCATCAAGCCAACAGTCTTTGATGTTCACACTTCGACGTTCAACAAGTCTAATCAGCATATACAACCGCAACCACTTCTCTCTCCATTCGTGGCCACCAAAACAATTCTTTTAAGGTACTCTCATCCAATCCACACTATTCGGACACATAGACTCTATCACAATATCTCGTGTCACCATTTCCATAAATCTGAAAATCAGCCCTTCGACTTCAATCCATTAAACTCAATCAATCTATTAACTCCAATTAGAATTCCAACCTTCTCGAGTCCCATCGAGAATACCAATAATCAGTCTCATCATACAAAGCTTAACCCCATACGAAGTCCCTATTATTTCCTCTGCATCCTATGCAATTTTCTCAAACCAAATAAATACCTTAAGCTCTTAAAATCATTAACCATCTCAAATCTCAACTAAACAATTGAGGGTCCCAAACTCCGGTACAAACATACAACAACAACCAACCCTAAGTCACTTGTCAGATAATTCCTCTTGTACTTTTAATTGTGCATTTAACGTATCTCCCAATCATATCACCAAAGCATTACACAACACAACAAATAGTCTTGTCGGATTCAACAAAACCAACACACAAGTTATTGACAGCTTTTCCAAAATTCTTTGAACTTTCTTCATAGTGACATAACAATACTTCCTCTCTAATACTGATAACTCAAACTCCCGATATGCAACATGATCTTCTATATTCTTCTAATACATCAAAACACCATTGGTTGCACAACCCTTGGCTCACCAACTCAAGTGTGGAAAATTCCACTCCAAACGGACACGCAGTTGTAAACCTATGGCGAAAACACGAATCGCACTTATCACAACATCCAAACTGATTACATCAATAATTACTCAATTCCATGTCACTACCTTCTCGTCACATAGAGCACTGTAATGACTTCCCACGCTCCTAACCTTGCGTCATTCCAAATTACGGTCCTCCCGTTACTACAAGGCCGTAGAAACAACATTCTGCACTTAGAAGGCCATTCAATACATCTTCAGCTTCTCGAAATGGTGGAAGATTTAACCATACCAATCTTGTGTCCCATATCTTACTCCTTTTAGTAATCTCCAGAAGTCACCATCCACTCTTTATATACTTAACCTCGAAGTCTATTGTCGTAGCACCCACACCAAAAGCGAGTCTCAACTACTTGATTAATTTAACTCCTTGACCATCCAAACGCACATGCAACATGGGTTCTCAATCTCGGACCAGTTTCCGAAATTAAGTCTTTCACAACCCCACTTCACATCCTGGCCCTGTAACACTTATTTTGTCAGGATAACTTCCAAACATCCATAACTAATCGGAAATTGCCAACCTCTCACTTTCATTAGCACTCAAAATCTCATCAAAATTCAACATCTCGACACTGTCCTGCGTCGAATTCTCAGAACAATCCCTAAGCACTTGGCTTCACTCCAAACAATTTGCTGCACACACCATCTAAGCTCGCAAGACACGTCTATCCCATCCAACACAATCCCAACTACTATCAACAAGAGATAAAGGGTGATCAGTTCCTCAATTTGTCAACAGACAGCCAAAAATCATGATGGAGTATAAACCATCTTTACCAAACTATAATAGCGCTTAACAACACACCGAGCTACAACTCCACTCTTGCAGCATCCTGGACAATCACAAGCTTCTCCCTCACTTCGATCATTCCCACTTCTGCAGACAAGGTTAACCAGGGACATGTATCGACAGTGTTTCACACACCTGTCGCGTACAAGGGAACAACCAACAAACACAACTTGGCCGGACGGACCGACCTGCTCTGATACCACTTAATGTAACACCCCCTTTCTATACCCCCAAATAACACAATTAAATCATTTAGGCACGAATTAAAATTTTCGTCAGAGTATATTTATTTCATGGTATAAAAGAAGTGCGTCACATTACTCACGAAACGACCACATGAATATTAATGTTTATAAAGAAATAATTCAAAAGGGGTAAATCTCAACTAAAAAGAATAAACGCATGGTTCTTAAAATAAGCATATTCATGTTTTCTGTTAAAGCGGAAGACTAAAACATTGAATTACTTAAGACATGATAAAACAGTAGAAGGGTGAGAAATATTACCATAATAACAATGCAGATAATTATGTATATAAACAATCATAAAATACATATATGCCACATTTCTCAATCAATTCACACACTCACCACTCCCACATCAACATATCGTATATATACATATGCACACTTCTCCTAACAATCATATATACATTATGTTTCAGTTACCGCAAATCATATAAGCATATACAATCATACTTCTATAATTCACATCATTTTCACATAAACATTTACAATCATTCCATACATCGCAATGTATCCATATAAGTATCTATATATAAATAGAACATCAAGCATATACAATATGCATTCACCAATGTTTACATCAATCCATGTAGACCCACATATATACACACACACACACACACACACGCACATATATATATATATATATATATATATATATATATATATATATATATATATATATATATATATATATATATATATATATATATATATATATATATATATATATATATATATATATCTTCAAGCATACTCACTCATGCCATTACCACAATTCGTGTTAATTCACATAAACATACACAATATGTTTATTCCATTGTTAATTCACATAAACATCTACATTCATGTTTATTTCATCAATGCATCATATGAAGATGACAACATGCAACTCATAGAGACCGACACACGACTCTATGCAGATGTAAATGTGGTACCGACTCATTTCAGCATGTTCAATTGAAGAACCAAAAATAACCGTCGCTCACACCCCACAAGGGCACACGAGGTTCTGCAGATTCTCCGAGGAATCAATATAACCATCGCAACATACGAGGTTCTGCAAATCCTCCGAGGGATCAATAAATAACCATCGCTCACACCCCACAAGGGCACACGAGGTTCTGCAGATTCTCCGAGGAGTCAATATAACCATCGCAACATACGAGGTTCTGCAAATCCTCCGAGGGATCAATAAATAACCATCGCTCACACCCCACAAGGGCACACGAGGTTCTGCAGATTCTTCGAGGAATCAATCAACACAAGAATGCATACCATGATGCTTCACATGCAACATGACTCATGACACTCTTGAAATGTACACATGTTTACAAACATACTCATGCATTCATCATGTTAATCACATATATTCATTATGCACTCACAATATTTAAACATGGTTCACATTTACAATCATCATACATCACATACGAGCAATATGCACTTGCAAATATCGTGCCAAACGACAATAAACTCAATCACATCCATCATGCATTTTTAATCAATTTAAACAATGCGTCACATATGCCAAAAGGCCACATATTCACAATCAATTCAGAATCTAGGATTCACGACATACGGCTACCCACAACACACATAACAACATATAATTAGTCATCTCAGACAAGGAATGGTCGCAACCAAACCACACAATCAATCCACGAATGGAAAACACAAGAAAAGAAAATATGTTGCCGTGTTCGCTAACCTTCGCCTGGCGAAGCCTCTGGCGAACCTTCGCTACTTCGTTCGCCTGGCGAACTTGCCAGCGAAGACCACGGGGATTTATTCTGGAATTACTCGCTAGCACTTGCTAGCATACTCGCCTGGCAAACTTGCCAACGAAGACAGGGTGTTTGGTTCTGACTTGATTCGCTACCGTTCGCTGGGCTTCGCCTGGCGAAGCCTCGCTGCCATTCGCCTGGCGAACCTGCGAGATCAGAACTTCCATGGCTGTTCAAAATCCCAAACCTCACAAAACCAACCGATTTAATCCAAATCAGTTCCAGTAGTGCAACCCGCTTATCACCCGACTCTACTACACCGCCTATTCCAAATTCTAACTGATAAAACTCAGTTTCTACCGATTAAATCCACTTCCGACCTAAAATGGAAAAATGTAGGAAACCCCCAACAAATCCAAACACACACATACATAATCATACATATTGATTAAGATAGTAAGATTTCACACCCTTACCTCGATTAATCGAAAGCTAGAAGTCGTTCTTGAACTTTTCCAAGTTTTTCCTTCTTTTTCCTTCTACTTTCTCTTCTTCCTCCACTTTCCTTTCATGTTTTCTATTTTTTACATTGTCGTTCCTCTTCCCCCATGTCACTTATTTGAGGTAATTTTTGGATTCCACATGGATCCATGAGTACAACTGGGGGGCGGCTACCTTGGCTTACATGTATTCGAGGCTGGGAGAGGGATGTCTGTGGAAGACCAGGATTGTGGCAGGGAGTATGGCACTACTTGTTGTAACAATCTTATATCCTTCGACTTTTTTTCATTTCTTTTCATTCTATATTCGTGATAATGCTTGATCCTGATGTTTTTTATTTTCATTTTAGACTTGGATATTCCAACAGTTTCCCATGATCGCTGGGTAGGGGAGTGTGCCTGATTACACAATGCTGATGTCTCGTGCCCGTGCCTTTCTCCCGCTCAGGGGGAACCAAACGGTCGATCCTTACAGAGTCTATCTCGATCGCCTGACTGCTTAGGACATCTGGTACGACATTTATGTTGATCACCGTGTGACGTGCCCGTTTGACTACATCTCCTTATTCTCAGGATGGTTAGCATGCAGATCGACTATCATTGTTCCATATTTTCCCGCGAGCGTCATGCGGCAGTTCAGCTACAGTCAGACCATTCCCAGACACCCAGTTGTCTCTGCTCCTCTCGATTTGACTTGTATGTAAATAGAGGAGATCTATGTCAGCTGTAACGCCCGGTCGTTTTAAATTAAATTATTTATGAATTGTTTGTGTGCCTTTATGTGGGAGTGTGTCTGAGAGCGTTGGTGGGTGTCCTTAAAGTATATGAAATCATTTAATAAAATATAGAGTTTAATAATAATACAATATAATTAATAATGATGATAATTTAATATTAGTAGTAATATTATTATTAGTAGTAGTAGTAGTAGTAGTAATATTACTATTATTATTATTATTATTATTACTTGAAATATTAGTGGATGGAATAAGTGAAGAAGGGAGTTATTAGAGAAGTTGTGGGAGAAAAGAGGAAAAACACGATAAACTAGTCAGAACCAAAATTAACGAAAAAGGTTGAGGAGAAGGGGAAAAAGGGGAAAAAGGAACGTGGCTGGGAGAAGTTGAGAACAAAAGAATTAACCGCCGGAGAGAATTCAAGGGAATTGCAGAAGAGTCACCGGAGAACAAACCGGAACCGGGAGTTTAGAGTTGTCCTCAATCTAAAGGTAGGGGTGGGGTTCAATTCTATAACTATGGGTATGATCAATTTCATGAAGGGAATTGAATCATGGGGTTAGTTCCCGTAGGTTGAGAAATATTAAGGATTAATGTTTGTCTGTGCCTGAATTAGTGTCTTATGTCATTAGTTCTATGTAATAATATTAGGAAACGGCGCCGACACGCGTTAATTTCCCATTTGTTGAGAGGATTGTTATGGTGTCCTCATTTGATTATATTATGTTAAAAGTTGTGGTTACGTGATCCGTATGAAATTGTGATGCTTCGGTTATGGACAATTTGGTTGTAGGCTTAATGCCTTGTTGCGTGGTTGTGGTGGTTGTGTTGTCGTCCATAATAGCTGCATCTCATAGCATATCATCCCGGTTGGCCTGTATTAGCGTTGGTTGTGCCTGTATTGGCGGCCTATAATGGCAATTAAATTGGTTGTGGAGTACTGCTCCAAATTGGTACCACATGCATATGCATAGTTGAGTCGCATAGTATCACGTCATTATGTGTTTGCAAGTAATGATGAGTTGCTGAATTTTTCCTGCTAATTGTTGCATATATGAATGATGGATTTCCTGGTAGTTCGTTGTGATAACATTTGGAGAACTGCGAGAATTATAATACTGTGATATGATCCTGACATGAATTTTATCATGCCTTATGTTATAATTTTGATATCTCACCCTTTACGTTGTATGTTACCTCCGTTGGTGGTAATTTGCAGGTAACCCGGAATAGAGTGTCGCTTTCCATTTAAGGTGTCGTTGGTCGCTCTGATACGTAGCACTCTTGGGGGATGAACGATTGATATTATTGTTTTAATTGAATTCCTTGTTGCTGAAATTTATTAAGTACTTTTCTTTAAATTGATTGCTTCAGATAGTGCCAAATGTTGGTTGTATGCACTAGACCGATGAATCGGTAGGGTTGATTTCGCGGTCGAGAACTAGTTGTTTTGTGAATTGATGCAAGATAATTACTTGCTAGATTTTAATGGAATTTAGTTGCAGACTTTCTGGTCTTGCTTTGGTTTATTATAAATGTTGGAATTGTATTAAATTCCACTGCAAAATAACAGGTTGTCTTGTAATTGAGATGTTAAACAAGTTGTCGTTATTTGTTCATCCGGATCTGTGTTATGTATGTTATTAAATGTTTTGCTGCAGGTGTATGTTATCTAATAAGGTGAAAATGTGACACCTCTGATGCGTCCCAGAATTTGTGAGTGTGACGGTCGTCACCACTCCATGACGCTCGTCATGACCGTCACGGTCGTGACATCTATGACAGTCGTCATGACCACCACGGTCGTGACAGTTCCATTACGACCGTCATGTGGCCCTTTTTGTGCACTCTGATTGTTGTTTTCTTATTTATCTGTTGGGTTAGAATGGGGTGTTACATTAGTGGTATCAGAGCCAGACCTCTCCCAGTACGATGTGGTTCGGGGACGAACCAAGCGAAAGTTGGTGGACATGTAACACCCGAGGTCAATGAGGGCAGAGAGTGGTTACATGTAACACTCGTGGGCGAAGGAGTGGTTGTCGGTGCGTGAGGCATGACAATGAGACACTCCTAGTAGCTTCTGGGGAAAACTCGAATTCACATCCGAATGAGAGGGATCTTGAGGCTATGCAGGTATGGGACTGCATAGTTGAATGAAAGCTTATAAGGATTAATTGATACTACATATACCAACAAGATGCATCTTCTTTTCAGTAGCCCGTTCATAAGAACTTCATAGTTAAGCGTGCTTGACTTGGAGAAATTTAGGGATGGGTGACCTTCTGGGATGTTTCTCGAAAAGCGTATGAGTGAGGAAAAAACATGCTGAAAAGACTCGTGTTGGTTTGTAGGGCTAGTAGGTAATCCTGAAAGATGTTTTTTTTTATGTACTATTTTTTTATGATAATTATGATATATGACTTCTTATATATATCATGTTATTTTATTTACAGATGTATGTTATTTTACATTTATCTGCAACAGTTAATTTTCATCTGTGACCAACAAAACTTGATTTTTTTTTTTTAAATTTGTTTTGATAAAATTTCGGAGATGCATCCAGCGTAAAGAAAAAAAAGGGTGCGTCCGAATATGTATCTCTAAAAGCAGAGAGCATAATCGGAATTTCGCTAAGTGCCTAAAAATATCAAGAGGTGGATTAAGAAATTCTCTAAACTTAAATGGTAAAACCCAAGTGACCCAATCTCCGTTTAACTTATCATTTTTACCTAACCCAAGTGAACCATTTGTCCCTTTTAACTTATCATTTTTACCTAACCTATGTGATCCATTGTCCCTTTAACTTATCATTCTATTATTCTTATAGTTGTAAATAAATAGTAGCACCCTTGGTATAATATAGTTAAGAAATATGGACTGTTTTACCAATAAAAAACAAATATTTTACAAATAAGTTTCAGAAAACTGTAATGAATTCAACAAGGATACAGACTAGTATATTTTATATTTCTACTTTCTAACATAGTAGGAGAAACTTAACTCATAAAAGTTATGAAATTCAAGTACAAATTTTACACCATATATCTTAACAAATCATCTGGCAAAATTTACAGGAGGTTCCAAGCTACCTACTAAAATTCCAAGATCTAGATCTTTATCTTCAAACTTTTTTATGAAAGGATGATCCTGAGAGTGGAATGAGATAACAAGAATCAGAAATGACAAATTTTAACAAGATATAAAAATTTGTTTTTTTAGAAAAAGAACAGCTTAGCATACTAACCAAAAGCTCCAATGATGTTGATCTTTCGCGAGGATCCTTTTTTATGCTGTAACCAAGAAAGAACTTAGTAACAGAAAAAAAAAACGTAAATATGTTTAGAATCAACGACCATGGTGTAACTTATAGCACAAGGTACTTTATGATCTGTTGCATGTTTGAAAAACTTGAGTATACCATGAATTTTTATTGGTATGGAGACTTTGCGTCTGTTTGAAAACGCGGTCAATTTCTTATAGAAGCTTAATATGGCAGCTTCCACGTTGATGTGAATTGAGCCAAGGTTCCAAGCACATAGTAAGAAGGTAGCAAAAGGGAATAAAAGTTACCAGGATGACACGAATGAACAGAATTCCGGGGAAAACTGATCAGGAGGAGCAGAAGGTGGTGGACTTTCGACAATTGCTTGCAAAAGCTCATAGAAACTAGGCCAGGCTTGCTGATCTTCAGATTGTATATAAGGAAACCGTCCTATGGCACACTCGAGTACTACCATTCCTAAACTCCATATGTCACAGCTGTAACCGTAAGTACTCCCGCTGATTCTTTCTGGCTACACAAAGAAGTCGACAAATCCACTGTTATTGCAATTTTAATAGAAAAGGACATAAAAGAGATATAGTGAGAATAAATAGAATATCAAAGCGCTACTATGCAATGTTACTCATATCAGTATCTTTAGAAATTTTGTAAAAAATAATACAGAACAAGAATATATGAAGAAAAATTACATACCGACATGTAATTATAAGTTCCAACAAATGTATCTCTTTGGCCCATAGAGCTAGCGAGCATAGCACTAACACCGAAATCAGTAATCTTCACCTCTCCTTTGTGATTTACTAAAAGATTCGACGGTTTGATGTCTCTATGTATCACATGTCTTTCATTGTGCAAGTAAACAAGGCCCTGTAACACCTGCAATACAGACACAAACAAATTATTAACATTCAACAAAGAAACAGAATAATGGATCGGTGAGAATCTGTCAATTTCAACAAGAAAGAAATAGAAGTATGATCTAGGTACCTGCTTACAAACCACGGCAAGATATGGTTCCAGAATTGTATTAACTTGTCTGATTACATCTACTAGAGAACCGCGATCCATGTATTCCAGTACAAGAGATATAACACCATTATGATAGAATGAATGGTAACAAACTACAACATGTGGACACTGTGATGCTTGGTTTATTTTCAGTTCCTGAACAATCTGTTTCCGAATATCCTCTTGTATATTCATCTGAATTACCTGCAATAAAAAGTTAACAAGATTTTCTCCTATCATACACAAGTTCAATTTACAAATTTGAAAATCATTCTCGAAACAATATGCTTTAATTTCAAAAGGTGCTACTTAGTGCAAAATCATAAAGGTAACCTGTTTCGCACGTTCTTATAGATACCAAATATCCTAAGACACTTGCAACCATTTATCGGAGAAGTCAATAGGGCCAACAGCGGTGCTAACTTGCTATAGCGGAGCAGAGGCCGGCCACTATGGGAAGAGTCTTAGCAGTGCAGAACACTATAGAGGCTTCTATAGGGTAAAAAGAGGGTAGCGGGGGCGGAGCGGTTTTTGTCCCGCTATCCTTTTCCCCTCTGAAAAACAAAATTACCCTTTAAATTTAAAATGTTTTAAGGGTATATTTGGGATTTTAATCAAATTTGAGTTGAGACTCAACCCTAACCTTCCTTCACCGACGTTTTTGCACTTCAGCCATTCCAAAGAAAAATCACAAGTTCCTCCATCACCTCTCTCTGCACTTCGTCTGTTCATAATTACTATTCATGTAATTTATCTAAAAAATGATCAAATAATGGTCATCCCGCTATATGCTATCTCATTTTGGGAGTCGGCCGCTATCTGAGATCGACTGCTCTACCATTTATATTAAAAGCAACCTTTTGCAGACATACACACAAATTACTATAATGTGCAAAAAGATTAATCATACAGGCAAATCTAGCGATAAGAAACAATTGAAAATAGTCATGAATGACAACCTTTAAAGCAAACAATTTTCCAACCCACTTATGGCGAACGAGCTGCACTACACCGCCGCTGCCTTTTCCAATTACTTTGACAGTCTCAAGATCGTCCAATGTGAAGTCAAATTCGAGATCCTTAGCATCAGAAGGCTGCTCAATTAGACAAATCGCAAGTCTTCAAATCAGATGCTTAAATCCAAAAACAATAAACAAACCAAACCCTAAATGCTGGTAATAAAGTAAACAAAGAGTAAGCATGTAGAATGAAACATAATCAATATAGAACAACACTATTGTTTAATAAATCAATGCATGCAAATTCTTTACACTACCAAAATTTTTTTTGAAATTGCAATCTGAAATAGTATATATAACATAAATTAGGGTGAAAAATAGTATAGAAGTAAAGTGAAATTACCCTTGATTCCTTTTCTTCAGAAATGAGACGCATCCCTTTCTGATTCAAAAGCAGATCCCCATCATGGAATGTACCACTTGCAGTCCTAATAACAATTTCAACATAATCAAATCAAATTCATAAACATGAAGTTTGACAAAATCTTCATTTTTTTGGGAATTAGCATGAAATTGGAATAAAAAAATGAACTTTATAGCTGAATTAGAGTAACGAAGGAAAAATAAGAAATGGGTTAGTTAAAGGAAGATGAAAATGACGAAATTACAGGAATGAGGTGATGGGTGTTTCTTGAGCAGGAACAGAGAGCTTGAGCTGCTTCAATGGCGTTTTTGTCTTCATGTTTGAGTAGTGTTGATGGTTTTTTAGGGTTTAAGATTTGGCTTTGAGAGATTTTGAGAGAGAAAGGAAAGTAGGAGAAAGAAAAGGAGAAAAAGGGAAAAGGAGTGATTGAATTTGAATCGAATGAAAGAATAGTGAAGTGTGTTACAATAGAAAATGAGAACAAAATAAAATTCAAACCAAAGTGGCCGCGAAAATTATTACTGTTATTTGAACCGGACCGGTTGAACCGGTAACCGATATGTGGTCCGGTTCGATAAGCCTATTTGAATGTCTGGTAAAAACTTAACTTAACATGGATTGAGATTCTTTTTACTTCCTTAAAATAATGGAAGTATTTACTAATATAGTTTTTTAAATGAAAAAAATATACATGAACATATTTCAAAAATTAATGATATTGATTATATATTTATATTTCAAAATTATAATAATAGATGTTTTCATTTTTTTTTTAATCTCACTTTAAGACATAAAGACATATTGCTCTTGATGTAGATGGTGATAGAGTTATAATGTATATACATTACAAAGGTTAAAGACATTGCTTCAACTACATAGTGCAAATGAAAGACATATCAATTTCTTATAAGATAATATATCATGCATCATTTTGAAAGATTAAAATAATGACTTACACTTTTATACATTAAATTTAATTGATTTGTTATATAAATAATTTGAAAGATTAATTTGTAAGTAATATCTAACTTAAAAGGCCAAAAGAAAATTGGACAAATATAAAACATTGATTAAATTCAATATTTACTATGATCAATTTTTTTGAGTTGGGTTGAGTGCTCAACTCGTACTTTTAAGTCTAAACTCGAATCAAATCAACTCGTTCATCAATGGATTTGGTTGAGTTGGATTCGTGGTCATTCACTAAATATAATTTTCAAATTCTAAATAAAATATATCAATTTAATTAACACGTTTATATTAAAAAATCATAAATTTTTAGTATTCAATTTGAATAAAATGTATTGATATACCTACAAACTCTTTTACGATTCATATAAGATTAGAAAAATATACAAATGGTGTAAAGTATAATTTAAAAGTGTGAGATATTGGATCGAACTCTAGTATGGTCGAAGGGTAGTTTCTATTTCGACAGGAATTAAGCATAAGGTCAAAGTTTGTTCGTATGCTGCTATTGGAGTAATGTGTGTTGTAGTCGAAATTTGTTCTAACATGCATTAGTCAATATTGCTAGGGTTGTTAGCATGTTGAATTGGGTCTTACTTGTAAGGTCAATTGTTTAAGTTAGTTTGTACCCTAAGTTAGCTTGTAATGGATAATTTTTAAAAGTCCATTAGGTTAGTGTGCTAATTTTCTTATAAATAGCATGCTAGTCTCTCATCTTACATAAGGAAAAATAGGAAGATAAAATTTTAATTTCAAGAGAGAGAGGTTTTTTGTTATTCTTGTATACTTGTAATCTTGTTTCTAAGAGAAAGGAAAGAATAGCAGTTTATAACAAATCATTGTTGTTCCTTGTTGTTTTACCTTGTTTTCTTTGTTAACCCTAACCCTTGTGTGTTTCTTGATCATAAAGAAACAATTTATATTTTGTTTCAAGACATCCGATTCACAACAAATTGGTGCAGTAAGCGTGGAGAAGATGTCTTCAACAAAGTATGAGATTGAAAAGTTCACCGGAGTGAACGACTTCGGTCTGTGGCACTTGAAGATGAAAGCCCTACTGGTTCAGCATAGTTGTTTGGAAGCGTTGAAGGGAGAGGCAGCCATGGACGCTGCCTTAACGGCAAAAGAAAAGACGGGCATGATTGAGAAATCCCACAACGCAATATTGTTGAGCCTTGGTGATAAGGTTCTTCGACAAGTATCAAAGGAGACTATAGCATCGGGATTATGGGTGAAACTTGAAAGTTTGTACATGACCAAATCTATGGTGAATCGACTCTACCTGAAGCAAGCTTTGTATTCATTCAAGAGAGTGAAGACAAAGTGTTGGCTGAGCAGTTGGATATGTTCAAAAAGCTGATTCTTGATCTTGAAAATATTGATGTGAAGATCGACGATGAAGATCAAGCATTGTTGCTATTGTGTGCTTTGCCCATAACACATGATCACTTCAAAGAAACTCTCTTATATGGAAGGGAGTTTATGACCTTTGAAGAAGTTCAATCAGCCTTGTATTCTAAGGACTTGAATGAACGAAAGGAGCATACACATTTGACGGTGGGCGGAGGTTTGGCCGTTAAGGGAAAATTCTTGCGAAAGGATGGTAAGTTTGACAAGAAGAAAGGTAAAAGTCAGCAGAAGTCTTATCGTGGCGAAACATCTGGTATTCGACGTTATCACTGTAAGAAGGAGGGTCACACAAGAAAGGTGTGCCCTGAACGTTTGAAAGATCATGGAGGTAATGGCAACGCAACCATTGTTCAAGATAACTTTGACTCATCTGATGTTCTTGTGGTTTCAAGTGGTGACTCGAGAAAATAGTGGATTATGGATTCAGGTTGCACTTGACACATGACTCCAAACAAAGAATTGTTCGAGGAGCTATGTGATCAAGATGGTGGAACAGTGCTGCTGAGAAATAACAAATCTTGCAAAACTGCAAGTATTGGATCTGTGAGATTCAAGCTTCATAATGAGTCAATAAGGTTATTGACTGAAGTCAAGTATGTACCTGACTTGAAGATAAATTTGATTTCTCTTGGTGAATTCGACAGAAAGGGATATATTTTTCAAGGAGAGAAAAGTATCCTAAGAGTCATGAAGGGATCGAAGGAAGTCTTGAGAGGCATGAAGAAACAAGGCTTGTATACCCTTGAGTTGAGGTTGTAAGTGGTTTGATAAATGTTGCGTCTACAAAACCTGTGTCAAAGACAGAATTATGGCACATAAGATTGGGCCATGTCGGTGAAAGAGGCCTAGTCGAATTGGGGAAGCAGAACCTGCTAGGAGGTGACAAAGTCGAAAAGTTGGAGTTTTGTGAATCTTGTGTATTTTGTAAATCCTGTAGGACGAAGTTTAACAAAGGCAAGCAAAGAACACATGGATCCCTAGATTACATTCATGCTGGTCTTTAGGGGCCTGCCAGGAATCCTTCACACTCAGGTGCAAGGTATTTTCTATGCATTGTTGATGACTATTCTAGAAAGTTATGGGTGTTCATTCATAAGATGAAGGATTAAACTTTTGAGAATTTCAAAAGTTGAAAGATTCTGGTCAAAATTCAAATTGGCAGAAAGGTTAAGAGGTTGGGAACTGACAATGGCCTTGAATTCTGCAACGAAGTGTTCGACAGTTACTGTGTTGAGTCTGGGATTGCAAGGCATAAGACTGTAGCAAACACTCCTCAACAAAATGGCTTAGCTGAGAGATTCAATCGAACAATCCTTGAAAGGGTTAGATGCATGTTGGTTAATGCTGGATTGAAGAAGGTGTTTTGGGCGGAGGTTGTTTTGACAACAACTTATTTGATAAATAGATGTCCCTCGACTGCCTTAGGAATGAAGACACCTGAAGAAGTTTGGTCAGGACATCCACCTAGTCTCGACAGACTGGGAGTATTTGGCTGTGTGGCCTATGCTCATATTAGGAAAGACAAGGTCGAACCTAGAGCTCTCAAATGCATGTTCATTGGATACCCTAGAGGAGACAAAGCTTATAGGTTATGGTGCCTAGAGCCAGGTCACAAGAGGTGTATCACCAGTCGAGATGTAGTTTCAATGAAGCAGAGATGACTTTCAAGAAAACTGATGATGCTGACGAAGAGGTGGAACAGGGAGAGATTCCTATTGAGGTGGAGCATGTTGTTGCTGAATTGTGTACCCCAGATGAAGTCGAAGAAGACGCAGAAGATGTTGTCGAAGATGAGGAGACTGATAATGACTACCTGCTAACAAGAGACAAATCGAGGAAAGTCATCAAGCCACCTCAGAGACTTGGGTATGCAAATCTTATACCTTATGCCTTAATCTCTGCAAGTGAGGTTCTAGATGAAAAACCTAGAGACTATAAGGAAGTTACGAGGAGTCGAAAAAGGACTGAATGGCTGAAGGCCATAGATGATGAGATGAAATCTCTTCATGATGACAACACCTGGGAACTGATCAAGAAACCTGCTAGAGCCAGGTTAGTCAGCTCTAAATGGATTTTCAAAGTTAAGGAAGGAATCGAAGGAGTGACATCGAAGAGATACAAGGCAAGATTGGTTGCTAGGGGGTTCACTTAAAAATAAGGTGTCGACTTCAATGATGTGTTCTCTCTTGTTATGAAGCACCGATCCATTCGAATGCTGCTTACCACGGTGGCCCAGTTCAACCTTGAACTGGAACAGATGGATGTGAAGACTGAGTTCTTGTATGGTGATTTAGATGAAACAATCCTTATGAGGTAATCTGAAGGGTATGTCGAAAAAGAGAAGGAAGATTATGTGTGCAAACTAAAAAGATCTTTATATGGACTGAAAAAATCTCTTCGACGGTGGAATAGGAAATTCGACAAGTTCATGGCACACATAAGTTTCATTAGAAGTCAGTTTGACCACTGTGTTTACTTCAGATTTTGACCTTGTAATTCATTTGTTATTATGTTGCTTTATGTGGATGATATTCTAATAGCAAGCAACAATGTCGAAGATGTAATGAGGGTAAAGGTGAACTCAATAAGGAGTTCGACATGAAGAATCTGGGAGCTGCGTCCAAGATTCTCGGGATTGACATCCGAAGAGATAGTAAGCAGTTGGAATTATACTTATCTCAAGAGTCATACCTACGAAAGATTCTCAAAATGTTTGGTATGTCGAATTCAAAGCCTGTTGTGACTCCAACAAACCCTTAATTCAAGCTGAGTATAGATCAGTGTCTCGATACTGATGTCGAAAGAGCTTATATGAATAGCATTTCATATGCTAATATAGTGGGTTCTTTGATGTATGATATGGTATGTACTACACCCGACATAGCATATGCAGTAAGTCTTGTAAGCAGGTACATGGTGAATCGTAGAAAGGCTCACTGGAAAGCATTAAAGTGGATTCTAAGGTACATAAATGGGTCTCTGAATAGAGTCCTAATTTATGGTGGAGCCTTGGGTGAAGGTAGTAAAGTAGCAATTGAAGGATATGCCGACTCTTATTATGCAGGTTGTATGGATTCTAGAAAATCTATTTCTGGATATGTGTTCACTATGTTTGGGACAACAATTAGTTGAAAAGCAACACTTCAGAAGGTCGTTACCTTATCAACCACTGAAGCGGAATATATCGCCCTAACTGAAGTTGTGAAGGAAGCATTATGGATTGAAGGTTTTACAAATGAGTTGAAACTTCAAGGTCGAGTTATCACTGTTAAATGTGATAGTCAAAGTGCAATACACTTGTCGAAGAATTCAGCCTATCATGAGCAAACCAAGCACATTGATGTGAGGCTGCATTTCGTCAGAGGGGTAATCAAGTGTGGAGAAGTCCAAGTGCTGAAGTTTTCGACAAATCATAATGATGCTGATATGATCACCAAGATGTTGCCCAGTTGCAAGTTTTTCCACTATATGCAGTTGATAAAGCTACATGAAGAAAGCTAGTTTCTTGATGTTGTAGAGTTAGATCCAAGGTGGAGATTTGTGAGATATTAGATCGAACTCTATTATGGTCGAAGGGTAGCTTCTGGTTCGACAGGAATTAAGCATGAGTTCAAAGTCTGTTCGCATGTTGTTGTCGGAGTAATGTGTGTTGTAGTCGAAGTTTGTTCTAACATGCATTAGTCAATATTGCTAGGGTTGTTAGCATGTTGAATTGGGTTTGTTGGTTCGTGGATTTAAAATTTCAAACTCGTTACACGAATCAAATATCAATGGGTTAGTCCGGGTTTGACCTGTATATGATTGATTTGGATAAAAATAAAGGTTGAGTTAGATGAGTAGTTTAACGAGTTGACTTGTACCCATTAACACCCCTAATTGTATTTTGGTTTAAAAAATACATGTTTTTCAATTTGTAATAATTGATTTGTTTATAATATGTTTTTAAACGTATAGTAATTTATTTGTTTATTATCTTTTACTCTAAAAAAAATGTATTTTTGGATTGTGCTTTACAATACAATCAACAAATTGTTTGTGTGAAAATGAGATATGAGTTTTAATAGAAGAATATCGCAAGACTTGTAAAATAAACTTAAATTAATTTTGGGATTTATTTATTTATTTTAAAATAATCATATTTTTAAAATTATATATGAAAATAATCATGCTTTCAAATTAATTATCAAACTAATCATGTTTTGTTTGGACAACAAGAGGAGACGCCATTCAAAATGGTGCATGCATCGTTCAAATACAAAGAGGCGTCATTCACCATGGCTCATGCATATACATGGCGCAAATGCATGTGGCACATGCATTCATCCTCTAAGAGCATGAGCCACTGCATGTGGCTACTCCTTTATTTGCATCTTCTATAAATACAATATCCTCTCCCCTTCATTTTTCGCACATCTTCTTACTATTTCCTTCCATTTTTCTTCAATCTCCTCCCATTTTTCTTCAAAATATCTTAATATATGTGTCCTTATATCCACAAGAGGAATTCTTATTAATTTATTCGACAGTAATGCCTTCAATAAAGATCCGACTCTAGAATACAGAGATGTTCGAACATCTTAACAGAATCTTGATCTGTTGGTTAGATGGAGACATTGCAGAAGGTGAAAAGATTAGAAAAACTTAAAGACCTGTTACCACGTTAAACCAAAATGGAGAAATTCGTTTCTAGTAAAATGTTAAAACTGACAGAGATGTTCACATGATGATGTATAGTTCTTAGGAAATTGTCTTGATGGTTCTATTCGCATAGTTATGTTGTTTAGTCGTTGTATTTGTTTATTTTGTTGTTTAATTGTTTAAATTATTATTTAGTTGTTGCTTTTAAATTATTATAACTGAATGTAATGATATTTATGAAATGAAAGTTATTTTGATATAAAGCAAAATGATTACATTTAAAATTATGTTGTTGTGCTTGATCCAACATTTTGACAGTTTGTACGATTGTGTCCGGGCTGACAACATGAACTACATAACTTTACCATTTTTTCTTCGTATCCATTTCGGTTCAAATACGCATGTTGTTAGGGCGACCCTTTTTCTTTCTTTACATTATTATATTGTGCCAAACTATCTCCCTTTGATAAGCAGGCCAATAGTTATCTTTTGCTACCACCGGAAAGCTAATGTTGTAGACATTACATAGGTTTATGACTTGGGAAATAACTTATAGTAAGTTGGAAGGGTCCTGGAGAACCTCTGAACATGTCGTTATGACATAGGAGCAAGACATACGAAAGGCTTGAAACTTTCCATAATTTCACCAACTTCTATCTAGTTCCACTCGATAGTATCCCCCGGTCTCCCTTCATTGTGATACATTGACTCAACAACACTGAACCAACCTTTATTACGATCAAACACTGTGACCACATGTGTGTTAGCTTTGGCAACTTCCTCCTTAATGAATTTCACTTAACTATCACTGAACAGCTTCCCATATGGTAACAGAGAACTCCATTTTGAATGTCTGATCTTAAAAAGTGACCCGAGCCTAAATAGGTTTCTCTCACCAAAGTGGTTATCAGTAGGTTTAGGATGCCTTTGAAGACATAGTTTATTGATTCCACGAGATTTATTGTCATGTGGCCCAATCGTTGTCTATTGTCGTATGCCCCGGTCCACTTCTCCAATGGAATATTGTCGATCCACCTTATTGCATTTACATTTGTCAATATGATGTCTCCACGGTAGTCTTTGAAGGAAGGTTTTGTTAATGCATACTTTGTGTTCACAACCTTCTTCCACAATGTCTTATCTTTGATCTCCCGCATGAAATTTTGAGTGATGTGTCTAATGTAGTTGACATGTGTTGAAGGAGGATCCTGTCGTCCGTTATCAAGGTTTTTATATGCACTCTCAATTGATGCATGTCTGTCCAAAATCAAACATAAGTTAGGTTGAGGAGCAACATGTAATCGAAGATTTTTTAGGAGAAAAATCCATCCACCAACAGCATCCCTTTCAACTAGAGCGAAGGCGATTGGAAAAATGTTGTTGTTTTCATATTGTGCCACTCCCATGAGTAGCGTTCCTTTATATTTTCTGTATAACCATGTTCCATCAATTTGTATAATAGGTTTACAGAAAGAAAAACCTTTGATGCATGGTTCATACGCCCAGAAGAGTTAGTGGAATATGTCATTTCCACTAACATAAGTCCCGTCTGGGGTATATGCCGACAAGGTCTCCAAAATGACAACAGTCCTGGAGCATAATGCTTAAGTGCCACAAAGTATTATAGAAGTTCTTTGTATGAATCCTCCCAATTTTCGAACACTATTTCAATCACCTTAGTCCTAGCTATTCATGTCTTCCTTTATGAGGGAGTATAATTGTATCATGTAACGATATGCGAGATTATTGTACTCACCTTCAATGACGGATTATCGCTAATGATAGACAAAATTTCAACCCATATTAACTAAGAGCTAAGTTTGCGATGATCCTGCATCAGATTCGTGATAATACAAGTGTGAGCTGGACCCATAGAACATATCTTCCAAGAATCACTCCTCTTTTAGTAAGATGTTGTCGATCAGAACGGGCAGACCTCATTACGACAAAAGATCTTGTACCTCGTCACATTAGTTCGATTGACCCTATAATTAGCTGATAATTCCATGTGATACCTTTTAATAGGTCTTACACAGTCTTCTTTTGTGCGAAATTTGTCTCCCTCTTTTAATGATCCTTGTGTTTGCATATGCGGATTATGAAATATATCTGACGATGGTTCATCTGTACTCAAGTTCAAGGTTATCATGTGTTGAGGTGGACAATAAACATGACTAACATGCAATGGCTCTTGCTCATGGTCGATGTGTCATCATTCACCATTTAATCAACCAATATCTCTTTTTCTTCTTCTTCCTTGTCAACAACATCAACTTCAGCTTGTTCATCATCAACTTTATCTTGTTCATCGTCATCAGTTTCACAAAAAACTTGTGAAGGATCAACGATCTGAGACAATTGATTTTGTTGTTGTATAATATAGAGCTCAGTATCATTAAAACTAGAATGTTCATGACTGAGAAACATATTATGAACATCTTCATCATCTCGGATCTTTAGCTGATAAAACTTAACTTGGTTGTCGGCAAAAAAGACTGGATTTTTGTAGATGATTTGTGCCACCGCACTTCACTACAATTTCTTTTCTATTCTCTCTTTCAAATGTGAAAATTTTGATCGTCTATTAATTGTAAATCGAATAACTTTGGTACTACAAAAATTAAAACCGGTTAAGTTACACTCAAATATCTCACCATTGATATGTGCATTGATCATGTATTGTGGTGATGGAGCCATGCATGCAGTATATTTTAATGTACTGATTTTGACAATATATTGTGAGTTATTTTTGAAACGTATTATTATGCACTTAAATAGGGATGATGATGAATCTATAAAAACAACAAATGTGCCATTCTCAATGGCGCATGCTTCTTATTTTCAATGTACTCTTGTTGCATGCACGAGTCTATTGTTAAGACTACTAAGAATCTTGCATGCATGACCCTATGGTGCGGCCTACAAGGAATTTTTGCCACGATTCCCTACCAAGATTCCCTGCATGTTTCTCTACATGATTCCTTGAAAAAAAAAAGAAGGCGCCATTTTGACCGACACATGCTTTAAGAATACTACATATGTGTCATTCCCAATGGCACATGCATTGTAGAGGACATGCAAAAAAGAGTCATGTGAACTCAAAATTCCCATTTATAAATATTAATGTGTTTCTCGGCATTTCCATCAAACACACTTAATCTATCTGCCTTGTCTGCAACATACTCTCAACCTACCCACTTTGTCAGCAACAAATATTCAAAACCATTCAAAAAAATGTCTCTCCTAACCATGGGTGATGAACATCGAGAAACCATCGACAATATTGCGGAGTTTGTAAGTTTCTGTATAGCTTATTTAATTTCCTTAGAGTATAGTTGATTATTTTTTCTTACTTATTTCCTTAATTACCTTTTGTTAGGATTCAAAGAGATTTCGATGTTATGTGCAAGAATATGTACCACACGATCCATTGATAGAACCATACCTACGAGCAGGCGGTTTTGGTAATGTACTCAACATAGTCTTATACTCTATGGATTATAAATTTATTCTTGCTTTGTTAGAAATATGGAGATCCGAGACCCTCACATTTCACCTTCCATTCGGTGAATATGTCGTCACACTAGAGGATGTGTATATGTTTTTGGGTCTATCTATTGATGGTAAGGTTGTTAATGGTAGAGTTAACCAAGATAACTCTATATGCGAAGAATTGTTGGGTGCCCCTATGTGTGAAGACATAACTATGAAACAAACTTCGGGTCAACCTAGGGGTTAAGGTATTAATTTAAAATATCTTAAACAATATTAGTCAAGTATAACATTAAACAAAGAATCAACTGAGTATGAGAAGATATTGAAGCTCAGTGTTATATTATGATTCTATTTGGTCATTTTTTATTTTCTAAAAGTACTAGTAATACGGTAAGTATTATGTATGTGTTGTTGTTACAAAACATAAATAAAGTAGGCACAAATAGTTGGGGTTCAACTGTTTTGTTCCATCTATACAGTTCATTGTGTAAAAATGCGAAAAAGAATACTTGTACATTTTATTCTTGCGCCTTTTTGCTAGAAGCACAGGTTTGATCGAGAATGCCGTCACTCGCCTCGGTCAACACGAAGCTATTCACATTCCCATATGCAAACAATTAAGTTTATCTTAAATCTTCGAATTTGTTAGGCTTTATACTACAACTAACTGAAAATAATATATTTTCAATCTTTTCATTTTAGATGGTCAGTTATGGGGATGAATTATAATCGATGTCCCAAACACGTTATAGTAGTGTATCGCAATATTTTAGACCACATTCAACCAGACGATATATTACAACTAAACTACTATAAATTTGGCTTAAAAATTACCAAATTACAAATCTTCTAATTATGTATTTTTCTTATGCAGTTTATCTAGAGGTCACATCTAGGTATCGACCATGAGGTTAACCTCGAGGATGCTGCAGTTTGGACAACAAAAATACTAATCATTAGGTTCACTACTGTGGAGATGCACCAGAGTGACCGTGTGAAATTACAGTTCAAAATGCAGCAACAAATTCCAATCCCTCCGACGTGTTTGAGAGTCTGGCATCAACAAAGAGTCGATGCTCAATGGGGTTATTCTGATTAGAAAGATTTCACTAAAGAGACGTGTCGTCAATGGAGGAATCGATGTCGCCACATCTTAAATGAGCCTATCATACAAGGCGTTAGACCAACTCAACATTATATGAATTGGTTTAGGTCGGTTACAACGACACGGTTTGTGTTTGAGCCGAGGTATTTGATCGATCCACACCAACGAGCTTCGTCATCATACACCCAACAACAAACACACGCCCAACAACCAACCCCACACCACTGCCAAACCCAACAACAATGTCAACTCACCCAAACCCAACTACCAAGCTCACAACGTCAACATACCATATACACCCAACCACTAAACATCCAACCACACCACCAATTTATGTCGCACACCCAAACACAACACCAAGAGCCTGACCCATACCACCAACAACCATACGCCGCCGCCACATCTGTCTATAGCCCCCCGATAATTCATATGATTCCACCCCCATCCCACCATAACCCCCGATAATTCATACAGTTCCACCCACATCCCACCATAGCCCCCCACCAATAAACACCCAAACATCTCACCGCCAAAGTACCCAACCACTTTTTGACTTTCTTACACCACAAAAACCATTGATTTGTTTCCAAAATAATTCAATGTACCAATTCGGCCAACCATACGTCCTCACATAACCCAACTATTACGACTCCACTTTTACAACATGGGCACCAAATTGAATTACGGCAGCGCCGTTGACAACAACCCCCGACTATTGGAGATAAATGATTGAAAATATGTCAAATATGTCAGGACCCTCGCACCAACCACCTTTTCCTCAAACTAATACTCAAAGACCCCAAACAGCTTAGAAAAATATATAGGAGGCTTCGAAGGCAGGCTAATGCGCTGGGATGTGGAATCAGGGGACGTTTCAATTGGGCGGATCATTGATTTTCAATTCAATTGTTGTCAGCTTGAATTTTATGAAATAATAGTATAAATAAATTAGTTTTAACTTTCTTTTTTATTTCAATTTTTAATTAAAATTAAATAAATGAGTGGCTTATGTAGGTGACACATACACCTAATGGATGCATGTATGCGCCACTGCAAGCGGTGACACATACGCCTAATGGATGCATGTATGCGCCACTGCAAGCGGTGACACATACAAGCATGAGTCATTTTTAACGGCGCCTATGTGTTAACATATAGTGCATGCGTCAACCACAATAGCTACTCCTCTTTTATTCGTTCTCAAACATGACCACTTTAATAATAAATTTGAAACATTGATTATTTTCATCTCTAATTTTTTAAAAAAAATTATAATTTTGGATCTCTTATTTCAAAAAATGACATTTTTAAGATTAGAAGTTATGGTTTTTACTTTTAGTCTCAAAAACAGATAATTTTATATATTTCCTCTTCAGCTTGGAATTGGGGCCAAATTTAAGTATTTTTGGAAATAAAAATCTAAGTTGGACAAAATCTAGAATAATGATGAAATCCTAAATGATCACAAATAAAGGTTATGAATGCTAAGAGAGAAGTATTGGTAAAATTTGGATAGCAGAATAACTATAAACTATCAATCTTATGGAAAATCTCTTTTGATTTAAGAAAGAGCTGATCTGAACATCTGAAAACTATAACTTATGTATCAAGCAAAAATAAACAAGATCACTGCTCAACAAAAAGTAACAGAAATGTAAAGGCAAACTTCCTTGCATATTCCACCTTACCCACCTGCTATTTCGATATATGCCGCAACACAAATGCACTCTATGTTAGTTAAGAGAAAAGGAAAAAGATGCACTAGTCCAAAAATGCATTCCTAGTTTACCCCCACTAGAATGACAGTGGCGTCCAACGGTTCACAATACCTGTAACTTGCAGGGCTATCTCGAGTAACATTCCGACGGCAACGTGAAATCATTGGAGGATATTGAAAGACAGATGTGGTATTCTTCGTTTCTTGAGAGGCCGTACAAGACTGGTGCAGCCTAGGTAACACAAGAATAGTACAAAACAGAAGATTTCGACCCCCGCATAAAAGTAGGTTTGATGCAGTAGACATGCCTGTGATGTGAGTGTCATTCCTCTTGGCTTATTTTCTAAACTATGGCCCCAAAAACTCCGGATGCTTGAGACAGCAACAACCTTAGCAGGCATTTGACAAGTGTTACACAAGACAGAACTTTCAGATATCGTGCCACCATTGAGTCATGCGTTGATCAACTCAACAATAACTCAAATCTGTTTGTTGAGTTTAGAAAGCCACACAATGTTGTTCATGTATAGGTTTATGTGCTTAACCGTTCCAAAAGTTGTTAAGGCAAATGTTATATAAACAGTTCTAGATGAAAATTTGACAAATGCATTCAACAAAAATTGTATCCAAGCTTATCTTCTTCTAGGAACATATAAGAGTTTTTGGATTAGTTAACACGTGAATGAATACATGTGGTAAGATGATTTGCATTTCCGAACAAGACACGATGAAAAATAGAATGAACGAATTCGAGCAACACAGTTCATGTAATGTTTCATCTAGCAACAGGTTAAGTCCAACAAGTAGCAGAACTCGATAAACTTTCTTAACATAAAGCTATAAAGCTTTTGCAGAGCGAACAGTGAATATTCAAACATTACAATCATAAAATGGTTTATAGTAATACTAAGCATGGACACAAATTACAATCAGAAAATCAAATTTTCATCATGCAGAAATTTCACTGTTCATCTAAAAGAACTTGGTACTTGTCTGGTGTACATAGTAACAGCAAATAGAATACAGCAAATAAGCCATAACATTAAAAAGGTGAAACATCCTATTGATACAAAAACAAAAACATTGTTTGGAATATCCTAGATTTGAGTCTTAGGAGGAAAAATTACCACCACTTTGTTGCCACAAATTGATAATATCAGTGGCTTGATTTAGAAGAATAATCATCTGCTTTTGAGATATCCATGGCTTACTCTCTAGCAACTCCTTGAGCTCTTCCCATGCGTCTTTCCTTGGCCAAAAGTAGTAAGGGCTTAGCGGAATGGTTCCGTAGCCAGGTATCATTTGGTCGAGTGCGATACCAATGTTCTTCTCCATCCAAATGAACTTCAACACGAGTTTTGGTTTATATGTTGGTTTCACAACAACTCCTAGTTTCTACATCACAACAACCATCATAACAATTAAACATTCTCATTGGAATCACAATGACATTAAAATTTATTTTTTAAGCGAAACAAAATTGACATCTTCAGTTACATCAGCAGAAGCAGTAAAATGCGTGGAATTTTATCGAATCTCATTGTTATTGCAACAAGAGATTAGTTTCATATTTCTTTTTCCATAACCACAAGTTTTCCAATCTGGCTCTATAGTTGAGTTAACAATGAGGAATTTCGCTCCTTCCTCTCAGGGTATGTTTGGATCAGTGGTACACGGTGGAATAGAGCGGTACATGTTTGTTATCTCATGTTCCATTGTTTCTAACATACAAATATCACAAAATCAACTTCTATAGAGCATTCAAACAAACATTTCAAAATCAATTCTACACCAAAATCAATTGACTCATCCAAAAGTGAAACCAAACCTCATTTTTCCGAAGATTCGAAATGTCAAATATAACAATATCCTAAAATTTCAGCACCCCTTCTAAACATTCTCATTGAAAAATTACAATAAAATGTGTATTCATCAAAATACAAAACACATCCTGTGAAATACGTACATAGAAAACACGACACTGAAACTGACACGTCGACATTCATGATAATTTAAAAAAAAACACATTAAACATAATCACAAGTGGCCGCGATTGTACCATAACACTTTTTATTCAGAGGTGTCGATGCTGCCTAGAACACAATATGCAACAAGTGCGTATCTATATCTCTAACTTACACATTCAAAAAAATACACACAAAAATCAAAGACACCGTAATCAAATTCAAAATTCTGAACCCTTTTGAAAAAAGTTATAATTATGTGCATAGAGATAGAGAGAGAGTGAAAACCTGAGACTGAGACTGAGGCGGAGTCTCGAGAGAAGGAAAGGACTCTGAGGAAACGGAATCTTCAGCAACAGCAACAGCAGAAGCAGCAAAACGGTTTGTTTTCATCTTGATGTAGTTGGTTTTGATGGGTCGAATCGAAGGAATTGAAGTGGTGGGAAGAAGAAGCATGTTTGGTTGAAGAGAGATTGATGATGATGATGCTAACATGTTCATTGTTAAATTCGATTGAACGATGATTTTGAAAAATGTTAAAGCTTACGAAGGAGAGAACGAACTGAACAGCACGATGATACAACCACAATTATCATTCTAGATAAGGAACCTGTTTTTACCCACACTCGTGTCTTTTTATTTTTGTTTTGAAATAAAATTTGATTTCTTAAATATTAGGTAAAAGAAAAGCGTGGTTAATTGATTTTTTTTTTTAGAATATCATTTAGATAAGGCAACGGGATGAGACAGATTGGGGACGATTTTTACCTCTCCTAAATTTATATTCGAATTTTTAAAGAATTCACGTTCGGCCTCAAATTCAAGAAGGGATGAAGAATTAAAACTCAAATTCCTCCAAAATGAATTTGAGTTGGGGTGAGGATATCATCCATTTAATAAAATTAGTTTTTTTAATAAAAAAAATTATTTTTTCAATATCAAATTACATTGCAAATATTAAAATAAAATAATCTTCAAAAATTTCATACATATATTGCAAAAGTATTAAATAATAAATACAAATCAAAATATCAAAATATTAGTCACATATTTAATATTATAAACTATCAAAACTAATTAATAATCTACATAATAAAGTGAACGAGGCGGGAATGAAGCGGGCTCGGGGACCCATCCCATATTTTATAATCGGAGAAAATCCAAACTTGAACTCAAACCCAGTCAAAGCGGGTTTTTCCCGTCAGCTTTGGAGCGAATTCAGGTGGATACGAGTTATGTTGTTATGCCTAGACACCATATCTTAATAGGATTGTTGGGATATTGCATTTTGAGTTTTCTAACCTTATATAATTGAGTTATGCGTATTTTTTTTGCTACAACATATTTGTATTTTTGAAAGATTTATTTAATTTTGTTCAGACTTTGTTCAAAGGAATTTTTTTCAGGAGTATATACATTTCGGGCCAGCCAAAGATTTAGTAAAATAGATTTGACTTAAAGTATCATCACAGAAGGTTAACAAATAGGTGAAATCTCATCAGAGAGGGAGCACCTAATTCTAGCTATTAGTTTATCAACCCCTAGAGATGGGGATAGGGCAGGCCGACCTACAGGGGTCTATAGTCTTAGCTTATTTAAGGCCATGATAGGCCAGATCTATTTGATAAAAAAAATCAGGCTTAGACTTTTTTAAAAGCATATTTAATTGAATAGGTCAGACTTAGGTTATTAAAAAAACCTAATGAAGCCTTATAGGTCGGCCTATATTTTCATATATATTAAAAACAGTCTAAATAGGCTGATATATATATACATATATATTAGAAAAAATGCTTAATAGGTCGGTCTATATATGCATATATATAGACCGACGTACAAGACATCTTAAGTAATATGGATTAATTGAAAACCTTAATAAGAAATCGGATTTTAAATAAGCTTTCAGACTAAGCCAGACATTTAAAAAGGCTAAGCTAGACAAAAAGGAGAGCCTATAGTAGGCCATAGGGCAGGATCAGACCTTGTAAGTTTATCGTAGACCAGAATTAGGCCTTTTAAAGCCTAGTCTAGCCTAACCTATTTCCACCCCTATCAACCACTATCAGATATGATGAAATGGGTCCGTACGACTCATGCTCGACCAAGCGAAGACGATATTAATTGCTTACCATATATAAGTCTTGTCACACGTCATAACATGTATTCTTATATTCTCACTCTTGCAAACTACATCTCTCTGATTTCACTAACTTGAGTGTTGGTGTGCTAACCTTGAAGATTCATCATACTCCACCGCACCTGGAGGACTTTTTCCATTTGTAACACCAAAATTTTATTCTGTTGTCGGAAGTCTGTGTGTGTGTGTGTGCGCGCGCGTGTGTGTGTGTGTGTATGTGTACATGTGTGTGTGTGTGTTGTGGAACCTTGTTTTGCAGGTAATATGTTTTTAACATAGACAACAATTTTATTTTTGATGATGACAACCTTTGTCTAAAGATGAAAACTGATGGTGACAGGTCAAACATATGTGGTTAAGCGGTTATAGATGCAAACCAAATTATTAAGGTTTGTTGGACATGACTATCCGATGATAGAAACCTAGTGGAAGTTAACTCAAGTCTCATCTCAAGTAAATTCAAGCAAGTGTTTACAAGAAAAAAGTATTTGACAAAGTCTTGACATATAAGAAAACACTAAGTAGCCTAAGTGCACTCTACTTTTATCAACGCCCTTGTAGTCAACCCTATGGGAAAGAAGAAGGTCCCATTAAGATCCATTTGCCTAAACCCCAAGGTCATAATCCTTCACTACCTTCTTATAATAATCATGTTCCCAAGGATTATAAACCATGGCTTTGTAGTTAGGGAAGATATAGTACCCATATGACTCCTAATCCAAGAAATCTCAACTAATTGGATATAAGGTATATTCAACCACATGATCCGATGTAGAGAAATACCATCTGCAGGGCTGACCTATGGACCAATCATTACATAACGTCTTATCAACTTCAAAATTGACACCATGGGGGAAGAAGAAGACTTAGAAAACCATAGGATCACTTATATCTCTCTGAAAGAAATTAGAGTTCATATCAAGCATGGAGAGATAGATAAAGACTCATCTTTTAAGGAAGAAGGGGAAGATGAACCAACTGAGGAAGAAGACACCAAGATAGACAAGTTATTGAAAACTTGCATATATCTAGCTTAGGATATGAAGAAAACCATGGCTAGGAATGGTGATGCTTATAGAGTCGAATGATCTTACTTATATGCTTTTTCTACAATCTTCCTCCTTGTACTTTTAATTCCGTAAAATTTTCGTTCTGCAAATTTCAGTTTTAGTAATTTCCACTCTTGTACTTTGAATTCTAATTATCTTGTTATCTTTGAATAAGATAGTGTTATCCTTTTCTTAAAGGCTTACTTGCCTATGTATGCATATTTTTATTTCTCTCATTGCATGTTTACCTGCCTTTTTTTATTTTGACAGCAGGGGATACGTATACTCTTTGTTTAATTCAGGAGGAGTTTGATTACTCCAAACACATATGTGTTATTTTCTTGACCACTTCCCATGAGAGATGTGTTGTCATCATCAAAAGGGGAAAAATGGGGGACTTTTTTTTGCAAGTTATGTGCTTTTAACAAGGATAACTATTTTACTTTTGATGATGACAACCTTTGATTAAAGATGAAAACAAATTATTACAAGTCAATCATAGGTAGTTAAGTGGTTAAAGATGCAAACCAAATAATTATGGTTTGTTGGACTTAACTATCGGATGATGGAAACCTAATGAAAGTTAACTCAAGCCTCATATCAAGTAAGCTCAAGCAAGTGTCTACAAAAAGGAAAGTATACGACAAAATATTGAGGTATAAGAAATACCTAAGTAGCATGAGTGAAATCTACTCCCACCAATGCCTTTCTAATCAACCATATGGGAAAGAAGAAGGTCCCTTTCAGATCCATTCACCTAAAACCCATGGTCAGAATCATCCACTTCATTCTCACCAGAATCCTGTTCCCAAGGATCATAATTGTGGCATTGTAGTTAGGGAAGACGTAATACCCTTGTGGCTTATAACCCAAGAAATTTCAACCAATTGGGTAGAAATTATATTCAACCACATGATTCGGTGCAGAGAAATCCCATCTGCAGGGATGCCCTATGGACCAATCATCACACAACCTATGGCCAACTTCAACATTGACACCATAGGGGAAGTAGAAGACTCAACAAACCATAGGGTCACCTATACTTCCCTGAAAGAAATTAGAGTTCATCAAGCATGGATAGATAGAGAAAGATTCATCTTTTAAGGAAGAAGGGGAAGATGATTCATCTGAAGAAGAAGACACCAAGATAGACAAGGTCTTGAAAGTTTCCCAAATTTCATTGTAGAACATTGTCAGGGACCAAAGTTCAATTCAGAAAATAACTGAAGAGAAACGCTCAAGAAAGACTTTACCCATTGAGGAATGAACTCAACTAGGGTTTATCTTTATCCAAAAACGGAAAATAAAACTAAAGCAACCATATTCCACGAGAATCGAACTCAGTGAGGAATTAGAAAGGATATGCTCTTTCTGCTTAGGGTTGACGACTCTACTTGGAGGGAGAAGACAAACCCAATCACTTGGGGATAAACACGACCAAAGTAAACAAACAAACAAAAAAACACAAAAATGCAAAATGCACAGATGCCATGTATCCATATGAATGAATGTATGTTATGTTATGCTTATCATGACAAAACAAACAAGGAGAAGTAACCCGGAGATGAAATAAACATCTCGACACGGATACTCGGCCAATATTCACAAGATAGAAGCATCACTGGGGTGAATGGAAAGCCACACATAAAATCACAGTCTTACTTCAAGGCTTCAAACTTCTCTGGGGAAAAGAAAGCACTTCACTTGGGGATATTATATCATGACTTCACTTAAGGGATTGTCAATATGAATCTCGCTGCTCTGTTAGGATAAGAAAGATTCACTGAGAAAGGATCAAACTCATGATTGAAAAAACTTCATAGGGGATAAAATAAATATCCACTACGAACTAAAGTAGACTGAAGCTTTGAATTCCATGAAACTTTTATGAACATGATGTATGCTCAAACACAAGTATACACAGATCCACATATACACATATACATTCAAACAGACAAAGATTTAGGTTTAAAAATCAACGAGCCTGGAGTAATGGTCTATCCATCCCAAATGGTGTGGATAAGGGTTTATTGTACCTGTAGAACAAAGGTTTTAAAAAAATTCTCAAAGTCATCAGTCCGTCTTTTGGATATTATCAATTTCTCAAATACTCGGTAGTTAATAATATTCTCAAGAGAACCTCTTTCGAGTGTAGTATTACAAATGAACTATTTTGGGACTACTCCCTCATAGTCATCGCACTACGTCTTAAGAAGGGACAAGTTAAGTTAAAGGTAACTAAAGGTTCTAAGTATCACAGGCTCCTAGGTCAAAAATAGTAAGTGCTTTCACGAATACTCGTTCAACAGTACTATTCTCAAGAGGGCCTCAACTGAGTGGTGATCTCTCAAGTCAGCTTGGTCGGGAATCAACTCCCTATAAGCCTTATCGAATATATCACCTTCCTATCATAAGTGTACTCAAGTCCGGGTGTAGGACTTATCTCACCACACGAAAGTAACAACCCAAAGCAGAAACATATATATACAAATAAACAAATATATATAGATATACAACAAAAGCACAAATAAGCAAGTTAGGGGAATCCCTCGAAAGCAAGTCCCCAGTGAAGTCCCCATTTTAGTCGCAGTAAGAATTGGATAACAAACTATTGATTAGCTTGAATCACAAATCATTTTTCAACACCGATCTTTAATTTATCCGAGGGACGGGGGAAAAACGAATAACCCATATACATGCAATGCAAAAACAAAGCAAAAGAGAATCTACGGGGGTTGGTTATACCTAAATAATAATTATGACACAAATTTATTTACATTTTAATATAATTCAAATTAACTAATGAAAAATTAGAAATAAAAATACTAAAATAAATAATTAAAATATTTTTGGTATTTTCATCTTTATAAAAGTAATTAATTTTTTTTTTACATCTTTCTATGCTAAAATAAAGTAATTAAAAAATATATATTTTTTAGTCTTTTTAATATTACAAAATTAATTAATAAACTAAAAATAAGGAAATCTTTTTGGTCTTTTCTAATATTATATAAATAATAAAAAATAAACTTGATTCATAGAAGTGACTAAGAATAATGATAACCGATATCCAAAAATCAATTAGATTTGCTTCTTTCTATTTTTATTTTTAAAAGAAAAAGTCATATAGTATTGACTAGAAAAAAATAATGAAAGAGAATCTACTGATTATAATAAAGAGGTAATGGTGATCAAAATAAAATTAAAAAAAAAAACTATTCATTAATATTTGATACGTGACAATATATGATATATAATATTAAAATATGATATATGTAACATATATATAAATATATGATACATGTTGACACCTAACATAAACTATAAACAGCCAAAAACAACTCATGTACTTAAATTATAAACTAAAAAAGCCACCTCAATCAATATATGTAAGACAAACACCACGTGACACTATAAGTGGTACTATCAAGACAAACATAAAATTGACATAGATACAAAACAGCATCAGCTTTTCAAAATAAAGGGTCAGTTTTCAATTTTACCTCCCTCAAATGGTTCTTTCCCTCGCGTCGCCGCCCTCTCTGTCTCTTTCTCTCGATGTCACGCCGTGGTTTGTGAAAAACTTTGCGGTTTGGATGTGAGGAAGATGATGTAGGAGCATTTTTTCTTTTTTTAGTCATTGCTTATTTTTTCTAACACACACACACACACACACACACACACACACACACACACACACACACACACACACACACACACACACACACACACACACACACACACACACACACACACACACACACACACACACACACACACACACACACACACACACACACACACACACACACACACACACACACACACACACACACACACACACACACACACACACACACACACACACACACACACACACACACACACACACACACACACACACACACACACACACACACACACACACACACACACACACACACACACACACACACACACACACACACACACACACACACACACACACACACACACACACACACACACACACACACACACACACACACACACACACACACACACACACACACACACACACACACACACACACACACACACACACACACACACACACACACACACACACACACACACACACACACACACACACACACACACACACACACACACACACACACACACACACACACACACACACACACACACACACACACACACACACACACACACACACACACACACACACACACACACACACACACACACACACACACACACACACACACACACACACACACACACACACATATATATATATATCAAGAATGATAATAACAATTAACACAAATGTTTTTTTTGTTTTTTATAATAAGACAAGAATAAAAGGAATTAAAAATCATGTTTTTGTGTTTTTTATGACAAAACAAGAATAAAAGAAATTAAAAATCATATTTTTGTGTTTTTTATGATAAGACAAGAATAAAAAGAATTAAAAATTATGTTTTTTGTGTTTTTTTTCTTATAAGACAAGAATAAAAAGAATTAAAAATCATATTTTTGTGTTTTTTTTATGATAAGACAAGAATACAAATTAAAAATTATGTTTTTATATTTTTTAAAAAGAAAATATTAATAAATAAATTAAAAATAAAATTAATTAATAAAAATAAAAATTTATATTAAATATCTAATTAAATCTAAATAAATTAAATAATTATTTAAATAAAAATAATTAAAAAACAAAATAAAAAGTCGGGCAGAAAAGTGTTCAAAAAAATAAAATGAACACACCAAAATAATTAGCGCCAAATAAACATATTGGAAAAATACAGCGTTTGGTCAGATTTTGAAATAAATTTAGACCGGTTTGTTTGTAAATCTAACAAATTTATTCTGACTGATATTTTAGACACTATGCAAGATGAGGTTCATACTATGTTATGTAAATGATGCAAAACAGAATCTTAAGGTTAAAACTTAGGGCATGACAGATGCCCCTATTTAAGTTTGTTCTATTCGGAGATACAAAGATTGAAATCTTCGTCTCGACGTGATAGGAGAAACTTAAATACAAATATGCATAATTTTTTTCTCTAAGACGCCACAGAATGCTTATGATATGATATGGTATGCAAGACAGAAATCTTGTGAGGAATGACATCACAGGGGATAACTGCATACAGAAAACACTGAAACATAGTTAAAAAAAAGGAAGGCTCGACGAGGAACAACTTAGCTAGACTCCACGGGGAAAGGTCCAACTCCACTAGGGATGAGACTCAACTCCACCGGGAAAAGGCACTTAACCACCACTGGGGATATCTTAAATACATGGTATCTCCAAAATAGAACAAAGGTGTGTATCGCCTACTACCAAAAACATGGTAGCCTAAACAACAGGTAAGAAACTTGAAAAGATGGATAACCTACTACCAACAGATGGTAGCCTAAGCGAAGGTATCCAGTTGAAATAAAAGAATGTATATTACCTATTATAAAGTACATGATATCCTAAGCAAAGGTAATAGACTTGAAAGGAGAGATCACATACTACCAAACATAGTAGCCTAAGCAAAGGTATCTGACCAAAAAGATATGGTATATTACCTACTATCAAACATATGATAGCCTAAATAAAGGTAATAGACTTGAAAGGAGAGATCACCTACTACCAAACACGGTAGCCTAAGCAAAAGTATCTGACCAAAAAGATATGGTATATTACCTACTATCAAACATATGATAGCTTAAGCAAAGGTATTAAAATAAACTTCCATGATCAAAATATGATTAAGCTTCTTCTTTAACTAAATGATTCATTTAGAAAGGGTAAATAAACTTCCCCACGCCTCAGGTCATAAGTCACAGATTGGTCTCAGCTTCTTCTTTAATCAAGTATTCCACTTGAAAATGGTAAAATAAACCTCCCCTCACTTCAAGGTTGTATGTCGTGAACGGGTCTCAGTTTCTTCTTTGATCAAGTATTCCATTTGAAAAGGATAAAATAAACCTCACATCGCTTTAAGGTTGTATGTCATGAATGAGTCTCAGTTTCTTCTTTGAAAAGGGTAAAATAAACCTCCCCTTGCTTCAAGGTTATATGCCATGAACGAGTATCAGTTTCTTCTTTGAAAAGGGTAAAATAAGCCTCCCCTCGCTTCAAGGTAGTATGCCATGAACGGGTCTCAGTTTCTTCTTTGAAAAGGGTAAAATAAACCTCCCCTTGCTTCAAGGTTGTATGCCATGAACGAGTCTCAGTTTCTTCTTTAATCAAGTATTCCACCTGAAAAAGAGTAAAATAAACCTCCCCTCGTCTCGGGTCGTAAGCCACAAACGGGTCTCAGTTTCTTCCTGGAAAGGTGAATACTTATGGGAAAGTATCTTCACAGGGAATTAGAATTTTACTGGATATTTATGATTTCAACGGGGATCCATAATTTACTGGAGATTAGAAAACACCATCGGGGATTTAAAAGAGATGCAAGCCGGTTGATTTGCAAAATATGTCTTCTCAAATAAAGAGAAAGATCATCTAAATCTTCGTCAAATTTCTCGGAGAGATGCCATTTGATGGAAGTAAATTGAATAGTGGACCTGCTGGGGAAAACATCACTGAGGAGCAGCATTGTTGTAGTTTGAAGTTACATTGAAGCAAATAAATTCCTTGTATCGGGAATTCTCAAATAAAGAGAAACATTTGTAAAGTCTTCACTGAACTTCTCTGATGGATTACCGGAGATATGCCATTTAATGGAGGATAAGTCGATAATGTTGATAAACTCATTAGGGATAGATAAACTATCTTGAGGAGACTGCCATTTATCATCCAAATAAAAAACCTGAGAACGAAACAAGCTACTCAAATAAAGAGCTGCCACTTGTTGTCTGGGTATAAATTGCTGAGAAAATATTGTAACACTGCCGTTGAGGAAATATTTTGTCTTCAATGGTGATCCTCAAATAGATTCTTTCTGGCGGGAAAAGTGCAAAATAAATGCACGTTCAATCTAGGTTCAAAAGCCTAGAGAGACTCAAAATTGTGATTGTCAGGGACCAAAGTTCAATTCAGGAAATAATTGAAGAGAAATGGTTAAGAAAGACTCTACTCATTGAGGAATGAACTCAACTAGGGTTTATCTTTATCCAAAAATGGAAAAGAAAACTAAAGCAACCATATTCCACGAGAATCAAACTCAGTGGGGAATCAGAAAGGATGTGCTCTTTCTGCTTAGGGCTAATGACTCTACTTGGAGGGAGAAGACAAACCCAGTCACCTAGGGATAAACACGACATAAGTAAACAAACAAACAAACACAAAAATGCAAAATCCACGAATGTCATGTATCCATATAAATGAATGTATGTTATGTTATGCTTATCATGACAAAACCAACAAGGATGAGTAAACCGAAGATGAAATAAACATCTCGATACGAATACTCGGCCAATCTTCGTAAGATAGAAGCATCATTGGGGTGAATGCAAAGCCACACATAGAATCACAGTCTTGCTTCAAGGCTTTAAACTTATCTAGGGAAAAGAGAGCACTTCACTTGGGGATATTATATCACGACTTCACTTAAGGGATTGTCAATATGAATCTCGTTGCTCTGTTGGGATAAGAAAGATTCACTAGGAAAGGATTAAAATCATGATTGAAAAAACTTCATAGGGGATAAAATAAATATCCACTACGAACTGAAGTAGACTGAAAGGAAGTGATTATCGAAGATTCCAGAGTTGATGCCTCATAGGGGATAAAATGAATATCCATTTCATTAGGGGAACTCAGATCAAATTTGTAGCTGCAGGTATCAGAGTTGGGACTCTATAGGGATGAAATAAAAATCCACTTTTCCAGGGAAGATTGAAGTTGTAAGAAGTCTGTTGAGGAGTGAAATAACATTCACTTCACTAGGAAGGTTGAAGCCAAGGAATTTCACTAGCAGATGCTTAGGTTACCAATAGGGGAAATCTTGCAACAGATATGCCATAACTGCTTGAAGTGGAGATTCACCGGGGAATTGTCATGACTACCTGTGGTAGAGACTTAATGAGGAATCATCACACCACTTGAGGCAAGAGCTCTTTGGGGTATGGGTGAAGAACGCTACGAGAAAAAAGTAGCTCTGCATTGATGAACTGCATGGTGGTCGCAATTTCGAACAACATTTATTGTGAATGGATAAAATAATCTTATATTCTCAAATGCCCCAAGATCACATAGTTTATGAGAAGAAAGTCATTCCAAGAGTATTTTACAAAAAACATGGAATCCAAGATGTTCCAATATCTTCCAACTCCTGGAGAGATTTTTCGAATCTCGATGTAACTGCCCCAGATTGACTGTATTTTGTATAGCTGAAACTTCAAACTTGACCCCTTAGGGATGGTTAGCCTGTGAAAGCAACAACTGGGAAACAAATTTTCCCCTGATCAACAGAGTCTTCAGGAAACATGCCCCTTGATATGATCATTTTTGGAATGTTTTGCCCTTTTTTTATCAGAGTTTTAAGTCTCAAAAGATTAAGCTCATCATTGTTGTTCATATGCAAGCTTCTATGATGTCAAGCAATGTTAGTGAGAAAAAAATGTTAATTCTGAAACTGCTAATGCAACACACATGCTTGTCTTGAAGTTTTTTTTATTGAAAAGATATCACAATAACTTGTGACTGAATCACTAGTTAGGATAGTAAATTAATTAATTTTACAAAGCCAACACAACTTTTGAGCTTAGATCATAGGAGTCAAGAAACGTTATCTCGTTGAGTACGCTTTCAAAATAAACCCTGCTTCAATTAGGTTTTTTTTAGGGTTGTATCGTGACTTGGTTCACGACTTAAGAAACAAAGGATATAAGGCTCAAAGTTTATTTGTGCCCACCCATTCTTTGTGATGTTCTCCAAGCCTACCTTCAGTTAACCTGACACGAGCATTCATCTCTCAAAAGGAGTTTTGATATGGTTAAGAAACCACTGAAGCTTTGGACATGGCAGTCACTCACCTTTTTGCTTTTGGTGTTTGATCACACGACTTTGTTATTTATTGAGGAATTTTCTTGGTGATCCTTTGTTTTTGCTTTTCGTGTTTCCTTTTATTATCATTTTTTTATTCCCTAACTTTTGCTTGGACGGAGTCTTTGGATTTGACTTTCAAGTCCAGCAGGATGCCTCAATTTTGCTTAAGTCTCCTTCATAGGTTTTGACTTAGCGAGCTTTTTCTTTTTTCATTTTTTTATTATTTATTAAGTTGTGCGACTCTAAGTTATTTTGACCCTTTTTAAAGAGTTGTGACTGCCTCACTCTTTAGATAGTCGAGGGATAATCATTGTGGTTTTTTTACTTCCAGCCTCCTAATATGTGAGGAATAGATAAAATGAATTCTCGAATGTTCACTCCTTTTTGAGAGTCTGGGCACTCGATCAATTTAACTGAAAACTACCCTGTCCCAGGTAAAAATTGAGGGTTTTTTGTATGTAAGGAAAAGAAAACTCCTACTTCAAGGCTCAAAGGGGTTAACAAGGGTCCATCTCCCTTATATATCCAGTGTTTGAGGATTTGAAACAATGCCTTACATCATCAGCCGGGTTTTATTCAAAAGTATACGACCATATATCTTGCGTTTTGATTTCGTCATCCTCCTCCCAATTCTCTATCAAAGCAAGATATTGGATAAAGTTGGCATTATAAAACATATAAAAGCATTTTATGAGTGAATACAAATGGATTTCTTCAAGACAAACATATTTATTTCCTTAATCATTCAAAACAAACAAGTTCTTACATACAAATCATGCTTTTATAATCAAAGAAATAATAACAAATACGAGCAAGCAAACAAACAGCCTGATGATCTTGGGAATGAGTTCTCTTATTGATTTCATTGACTTGAAAGGACTCTCTTGAGTATTCATACCCATCAACATGAAGGTATTCCATTCACAGCTGGGCTTCCTCCCTTGAAAGTCAACACCTCATCATCGATCGTCTCTTGGACTTTTTCTTGGAAAACCTTGCACTCTTCAATCGAATTCCCCATTGCTTCATCATGAAATGCACAACTAGTATATGGATTGAATCAAAAAGGGTGAGATTTCATGACTCTGGTCTTTCTGGGTGCCATTACCGAGTCTCGGATAAAATAAGACCACAATTGACTGTAAGTCATTAGGATTGGGTCAAACTTATTTTGATCATGACTTTGATGTGTTCTCTGACGAAACTGTGATTGACAATTCAGAATGATCTGAGCAAAATGAGCAACATCAAAAGGAACTTTCTTACCACCTTCCAGCATGGTAGCATCGTATCCAAAGGCACATGAGAAGACTTTCTATTGTTGTAAGTAATCACCATTGGCTCTGGCATATTAAAATGCAGAATTATGACACTCACCCTTTCTCTAGCGATATGAAGCAGTTTCTGATCCAATATATCTTGGAGATCCCTCTTCACCATAGAACATTCACGAGGATTCTTTGAACAAATATTGCAAGAAGTGTGATTATTCTCATAATGGGTAAGCCTATATATTGACGTGCATATCTACTAAAGATCCTCTTATTAAATTCACGTCGGAGATACAGTATTCTCTGAGACATCCTTCCTCAGTGTTTTTATACTTGGGTAACAAGCTTGTTGAGACATTGGGTCCAGAATCTTCAAAAGACAAAATACCGCTTTGCACTAACTTTTGTATTTCGACCTTCAAAGCAAAACATTGTTCAATATCATGATCGGGTGCCCCTTGATGAAATGGACAAAAATGATCGTACTTAAACCACCATGGTAGATTCTTTAGGATGGTCGGCAGACTCTTTGTTTGCACCAGATTCTTTTGTACTAAAGTAGGATATAATTCAGAATAAGCCATTGGGATCGGGTCAAACTGATTCACGTGTTGTTTACTTTTATTACGAGATCCTCAATGTTTCTCTCGCGAAATAGCATTAGCAGCTTGTTCCTTCTCCTTGGGTAAACCTTCCAAAAGCTTCTTAGAGTTGTTGGAAGCGCTAATGGGAGTCACAGGAATGGGCATTGACATGATTTCAGAAATCATGGTCCTTTGAAGCGGAGTTTGAGAAATATGAAGAGAAGGTTGATTTTGAGTAGCAACCAGAGTTTCAACCAAAGCAGTGAGCCTTTCCACACCATCCCTCAAAGTAGTCACCTACTTATTAAGTTCATAGTTTTCCTGCTCAATGTTCTTCATTTTCTTTCTTTGACTGGTGTTGTACCCCAAAATTTGACCAACCCTTTTCTTGTACTTGGCTTATGTTTCATTTCATTCAGCATTTGCATAGCATTGTCCTTAACAGGGTATCAAGAGAGGTGTGCCATTCAGGAGAAGATTTCCAAGGGTCTCAAAACTCAAGCAAGAGTGTTTATTCAAGTCATCAAGTGCTTGCAATCATCAGGAAGTGGTCAGAGCTCTTTGAGAGAGAGGATTGATGTGTGTTGCTTATCTCCTATCTTGGAGGTCAAAGGAAGATCATCAGGGGTTCATGAGATCATTTTTGTGAATAAGAGATGTTTAAAAGCTCATTGTGTGCTTTTAAGATCATTGTGGAGTTTGTTTATGCATCCATTTCACTTGCAAGAGGGCACAGTCAAAAGGTGTGCACCTAGGGTTTCATCTGCTTAGCTCAAAGTCAACTGTGAGCTTGAAGGAGTTGGAGACTTGGTTTTAAGTCATTGGAGTCATGGGAAGTCATGTTGAGACATCTAGAATGTCATATCAAGTTCAATAAAGGAGAATCAAGAGTCTAAGGAGTTACTAAATTAGGGTTTCAGAGGATCTCAGTGTAAAATCCCCTTCTTTAGTGTCCAACTTCAAGGATCATTTACCTCAAGATACAAGTTCAATCTTATTTTCATGTAAACATGAGACTTGTAGGGAATGTTCTAAGTTTTCTTTTGAGTACTATAACTCATCCATTGGGTTTGTGGAACTCAAGTTATGATTCCCTCAAGTTATAGGTCTCAGATGAACATATTTTTCAGTCAACTCACTTCCAATGCACTTTTAACCTAGAACCAAGTTTCTCCTCAAATTTTGGTGAACATGAAAGTTATTCCTCATGATCTTATATTTCCAAAAACTCCTATAAGTCCTTGATATCATTTGTATAACTCAAGTTATGGCTTTGGCAAGGTAAGGGTATTTTGGGAAACTTTGATTATAGGCCATTTTGATTATAGGTCATTTACATGCACTTGTGAACTTCAAATGAAACTTCAACCAACATGAAAGTTGCTCCAAATGATCTCATTTACACTCTAGAACTCAAGTTTGGTGTGAATTATGCTTGGTTATGGACATTGGGTGAGAAATGTCAAGTGAAAATGGACTTTCAAAGATGATTTCAATTGAATTGGTTATAGGTCTTTTTTCCATGCCTCCTTTTGATCCAATTTTGTTCACAAGGCAACCATGAATAAAATGCATAATTTGAATTTGGTGTTACTAGCAAAAACATGTGCAATTCAAGGTTCCTTCACAAATAAGTTTCTCATTCAAACTTCATAATTGGACCACATCAAAGGCCCATTGCATTTCCAATGTAAAATTCAAGTCATAAGCTGCAGATCCAAGCTCTTTTCATGCGTGTAGGCAGTGGTTTTCATGTATGCATGAGCAATTGCCATTTTTGGCATTTTTTCAAAATTAGCACAAAAAGGCTTTATGGGCCTCTGATTTTAATCCTAACCCATCATATATAAGTTCCAATTTCATTTTGGATGCTCAGAAGTGCATTTTGGTGGAGGGAAGAGCAAAATCAGTTTTCAAACTCTTGAAAATCTCAAATCGTGTTTTCAAATTCAGAGCAATTCAACTCAAATTGAAGCAAGCATCATTTTCCTTGAGCCAATTAGAGTGTATCTGCACGTTTTGGAGCAAGCTAGCAAGCAACAGAAGCACCAACGGAGTGTCTCCGTTAGGTAACTTTCTTCTTCCAATTTCTCTCATGTTAGGCACTGAATTAAGATCATGTTGGTTGCATCTGAAGCCCTACCTCGTGTAGGCAATGTTTGATGGTTTAATTTTCATGTTTGATGAAGATTGCAAATGTGCATCTCAAATTTAATCCATTCGATTCTCATGATTTAGCCATGTTTAAAATCAATGGACCTTGGATTTGAGATGTACATGACTTCAGCTTTATTTTGATATAAAATTTGCCAGGTTTGGTGAAGGTTGAGGTCGTCTAATCTCCGGCCAACTCGCAAGAGAAGACGACCGGAGCTAGGGCTCCGGCATTTGGTTTTAAACCTCAGATCTGAGGTGGACTCCCTTGGACCTTTTGACCAGATGCGTGGCTTTCCATGATTCGCTTAACCTTGTACGCGTGGAGATTGACTTCCACGTCAATTAATGAAACGCAGCACTTTGTGTTTTGCTGAGTGGATCTGGGTCAGAAATGCTATGCGCACCCCCTCCTTTGTGAGCCCATTGATTTTGAACGTGTTTCCGTTGCTATTTGCACCGTTTGGCTTTTATTGTTTTTATTTTCTTTATTTTATTTCTGTTTTGATTTAATTTTGTTTAAAATACTTCCAATCATGATAAAATTCAACCAAAAGTATTTTCTAACACTTTAATTTGTTATTTAATTTTCCATAATTTTTAATTTCATATTCCATTTATTTTTCAATGAATTTGAATTTAATGATTGGAAGTGTTTTTATGTTTGTTTCCATTTGTTCTTGCTTGTTTGTTGATAATTTGAAACCACCAATTAATGAGGCTTCCTCTTCACTTTGATGATGAATTGAGGTGCCTTAGAGGCTAGTTTTGGTCAAGGTTAGACCTATATTTGTTTGACTTTGGTGTGCATTTGTTTGACCCTCGATAACCCTCCTTCAAAGTGGAGCCCCCTAGTGGATTAATTCTTTTGGTGATGCTTTGATTGGACTTTGGTTTTGGTACTTTGGCCACTGATTTCCAACATCTTTGAGGGATTTGTCCATTTTATTTGGATTTTATTGAACCATTTCACTATTTTTGGTGTACCTTGCAAGTCAAGTCACCCTAATGATGGTTCACATATGCTAGTTGACCTAGTTCTTGTGGGAAATGACCCTTGTGGATCCCATATGCTTCCAAGACCTCTTGATTCACATTCATAACATGTTGAAGTGGCTGGTTGCAAGTTTATAGGTCATATACTTGGTTGGTTCATGTTACAAGTTGCATTTGTTTAAGGCTTTCCATTTGCTTTGAATGTTGAAAGTGTTTAGAACTTAGTTTCTTTACCATGCCTCATCTTTCAACTTGATTTGCTTTGCTTTCTTATTTGGTTTGTGCACCTTCTCCTTTTGTTCTCACTTCTGTCCCTTGGGCTTTGAGTCCCATTTAGGATTATTTGGTACTCCTTTGGTGGTACTTGGACTTTGTCTTGAATGGTGATTTACTTTGAGAACTTTTATGCTTTCTTTGTACATGATCATTTTGATGTTTATGGTTGAGGTTTATCATTGTGTTGCTTGCTGCCCAAGCCCATTCTCCCATCCTCATCTTGATCATGTCTTCTCCTTTTGCCTTCTTGCATTGCCTTTGGTCATGGTGATTGATGTTCAAGTGGTTGTATGAATTCTATTTCTCCCATTTTATCTCACTTTTGGCTTGAACTTGTTTAAGTTCTCTTGTTTGCATCTCTTTTGTTTTGCATATTTTTGTTTGCTTGAAGAGGTTGATATGTGCTTGTGATGGTTGTTACCCCACACTTTGTTCCTCCCTCTTCTTCTTTGTGTTGCATTACATGTTTGCATCCTTTTCTTTTTCACTTATGCTTTCTTCTTCTTTTGTCTTCCTTTGCCATGTTCCCTTAAGGCTCTTGTCCCAATTCAATTGGGGTGAGATAGATAACAAGCGTGGATCCCGTTGAGTACGACGGACGTGCGGGGTTCTCATACCTTCCTCTTGCGTAACCGACTCCCGAACCCAAGATTTGGTTGCGATGACCTGTCTTTTCCTCTTTTTATCGGTTTTCTCTGATTGTTTCCTTTCCCTCCTTTGGGATAAATAACAAACAGTGGCGACTCTTCTGTCCTTGCCAGCCCCTATTTGCAGCGCTGCGACAGCTGGTGACTCTACTGGGGACTTTTCCCGTCCCCTATGCGAGTCAGTCCTAACGCTTGTTTGTTTATCTCTGGATGTGTATATGTGTGTTGTACTTTATCTGCATTTGCATTTTACTTTACAGTATTGTTATATATTATTATTGCCGTGTTGTTGGGTGGGAATGTTCCACTGTGAGATAAGCCAAAACCCAGGCTTGAGTATAACCATATCATTAGAAGCGGAAAGTAGTGGTGAATCTGTATGTTTGGCTTGCACTAGTTCCCATGAAATTCACGCTCAGACGAGATTCTCTTTGATGATTACCTTTCCAGTCTGTTTTGGACAGTTGAGAGGATGTTGGATCTTAGGATTGTCGACTCTGGGGACCAATCATTTGGAAGTCATCTAAGTAAGGCCGCTTCGTTAGACTATGATGCCAAACCAGAAATGGTGAACGTATCATCGTTTCTCGAAAGTCTGTGACACTGATGACCGCATAGGATGCCAGACCTTATCAGTGATAGGTTCATACCTGTGAGTGGGGAGGGTTATGCAGGAAACTTTGACCTTTAACCTACCCGGTTTTCTTGTCAGTATAAACCTGTGTTCTTGATACAGTGGATCCTTATGAAAGTGCTATGTTCTTGCCAAAGCAAAGCGCTGGTTCTTCTCAGTCAACAATACAACAACCTTGATCCCCTGTTGCATTTGCATATTAACATTGACATGTATTTATGTTGCAGGTGTATATTTTCCTCTCGGTTCTAGTGATTTATTCCATTTATGACATGGAGCCTAGCTTGAAGAAGACTGTTGTGTATAAGTTCCCTACTCCTGACATAGGATCTTTGCTCAGTTTGATTTTCATTGCTGATCGTACTGTAATGGAGGATTTTAAGAGGTCATATGAGAAGCTTTTGGGATGTGTTTCCAAAGCCTCAATGTATGAGTTGGGAGGTCTCCACACCTTACTCCAGTTCTATGATCCACAGTTACGGTGTTTCATTTTTCTGGGCTATGTGCTACTGCCTACTTTGGAGGAGTTCTCTATGCTGCTTGGAGTTCCTATCTTGGACCAGATGCCTTTTTATCATACTGATGCTGAGCCTGATTTGACTAAGCTTGCTAAGGCCCTTCATTTGGATGCTTCTGAGCTAAAAGGGAAGTTGGTTAAGAGAAATGGAATTCCTGTATTTCCATTATCTTTCTTGGTTGGCAAGGCTCAATAGTTTGCAAAGGGTGGTTGTTGGGTTGTTTTTAATGCCCTATTGGCTTTGTGCATATATGGTATCATGTTGTTTCCGAATATGCCACACTTTATGGATTTGGATGCTTTCCACATCTTTACTTCAGGAAATCATGTGCCTACACTTATGGGGGATATATATCATTTTGTGCATTACAAGAATGAGAATCAGAGAGGGAAGAACGTGTCTTATTGTGTACCTCTTTTGTACAGATGGTTTGTGAGTCACCTTCCCAAGTCCGGTCCTTTTGTTGATACTTCAGGTACCTTAGAGTGGTCAGAGAGATTGATGGGCTTGACTTCTGAGAACATCATATGGTTTGATAGAGATCAGTTAGCTACAGAGGTTATCTACAACTGTGGTGGTTTTCCTAACATCCCGTTGATTGGAAGGAAATGAGGCATTAACTACAACCCATCTCTTGCAGTGAGGCAGTTTGGGTATGCTCTGAGGGAGCCTCCTAAGGAAGAGGAAATAAAAGAATCTTTGTATTTCACTGGTTTTCTTGAGAATGAGATCCTGATCAGAGTTGAGAAAGCTTGGAACAAGATTCACCGTAGAGGGAAAGCTTCTTTGGGGAAAAGCAACAGCAGAGCTTATGATCCTTATGTGAATTGGATTCAGGAGAGTGCTGGGAGATTGTTGATGCCTTTTCCACCTTGTGAGCCTTTATATCCTTTGATGATTGAGGAGCCGACTACTGTTGATATTCAGAGATATAATCAGTTATGGTCCGAGAAGGAGGACTTGTATAAGGCAAACGGGGAATTGGAGAGAGAGGTTATTCAGCTCCGAAGCGAGAGCAATGAAACTACTTATTCATCTAAGAAGCAAACTGAGTTGGTGAACAAGCTAGGTACAGAGTTAACCAAAGAGATACGCGCTTGAGAGCGTATGGGTTTAGACTTGAAGAGCGTTAGTGATGTGCTTAGTGCCAAGAAGAAGGAGTTGGATAAAGCATATCTAGATATTTCCAAGTTTAATGCATAATGGAATGCCATTTTAACAAATAACAAAGAGCGGGAAGATGGGCTCAAACAATAGATTGCTAAGTTGAAAGCTCAACTCCAAGTGAAGGATGAGAATATTGTAACTGAATCCTCATTCCGGCGTGACATTGATTGTAGATTAAATGAAGCGCTTGCAACTTTGGATGATTACAAGTCTAGAGCTGATGTGAAGAGGTGTAAGCTTGAGGAGGCTTTTGGTGAGGACGCCTGGTGTCGCATCGCTGCGAAGAGGGGCCGACAATGACAGAAGAGTCGCCACCGTTTGTTATTTATCCCAAAGGGAGGGAAAATAAACGATCGAATAAAACCTACGAAAAGGGAATAAGACAGGTCATCGCAACCAAATCTCGGTTTTGGGAGTCGGTTACGCAAGGGGAAGGTATTAACACCCCTCACGTCCGTTGTACTCAACGAGATCCACACTTGTTGTCTAATCTAAAGGGTGTAAATCTATCTATGCTAAAGGCTCATGGGGGCAAAAGAAAAGAAAAGTGACTCGATAGAGCATCGCCGTTCTATGCCTACGTATTCCCTTGTGCAATGGGAAAGTCAGAGTCAATGTAGTTCGGAAAACTACGGGTGAAGGTAGGGGAGGTTGCTCGCCAAGACATCACCGTCTTGTGCCTACGTATCCTCGTCTGGTACGAGAAATCAGAGCAAACGTAGTTCGGGCTAACACGACCACAGATTGGTTCAAGTGTTTTAAACCGAGTAGGGTTAAACCTTAGTTCTAGCAGTTAGGTGTATGCTGCTCGACCATTGGAGACTTAGGCGTTACCTGTTTGCGGTAGAACCAAGAGTTAACGAAACTCTCTTTGTGAAAATGATTTTCCAATTAAGATCCCGAAGGATAAAAAGATTTGATGTTTTTGTTTTATATTTTTTTAGGACAAGAAGTAGATTGAATTATGGTTTGAAACTCGTGTCGCGCTAAAGACTATGACTCGAGAGCGAATGCGTCGCATATCGCCCAAAGGGCATACGCTAAACACTCTAGACAATCGAGAGCGAATGTGTCACATATCGCCCAACCATCATTCCTCGAATACTTAAGGCTCGTAGCGTACGACAAAAATTATCCTTTATTAGATGCTTTGAATTGTTTTGGAGATGAGAAGAGAAAGACTCAAACTAAGGGGAAACTGGACCCTAAAGTTATCATGCACAATGCTCCTAAAGTTGAGATGAAAGGAAAGAATTAACCTAATGTTTTCATGCATAGGATTGAACACCTAATGTCTCTCCTACTCCCATCCTAAACGGAGGGACTAGGAATCCTAGGGGGATCATGGCACAAAGCTAAGTAAACACTAAATAATTCACTCACAAGTGAAAGGAAAAGAAAAGAAAATGATGAATTCAAAATAAAAATGATAAAATAAAATAAAATAAAATAAAATGGAAAATAAAATAAAATAAAACAAAAAGGGATGGAAAATAACACATTAAAATAAAAAAAGATTTTTTTTTTTGGGTTTTTATAATATTTAAAACTAATTTTAAAATAAATAAAACAAAACAAGAAGAAAAGAAATAAAATAAACAAGTCATAAAAAAAGAGGCAATGTCTACACTAGGAGTTGAACCCTTGACCTTAAGGTTCAAGGCTGAACATCAAACCACTCCAACCATTCATACACGCGTGAAAAACAATGGAAAAGGAAAAAGAAAAGATAAAACGTGAAAAATAAAAAAGAATAAAAGCAAAAACGCCCCAGCAGGGGTCAAACTTAGGACTGGAACATGGCATGGCAAGGTTTTAACTACTGGGGTGGCGATACATCCATTGTATAACGCCACCCCTTAAATAAATAAACTAAAATACCCAAGATTTCTGGGCAAGACTAGGCAAGATTCAAGGGGGAAAAAACAAAATGCGTTTTCGACACAACTCCCTCAATTCTTCATCAAATTTAACAAACTATTAGTCAAACTTGCCTAGAATTTCATAAGGAACACAATGGTGTCAACAAAAGTTTCAAAAGATGCACACACACAAAAATTCGAATGCTCGTGCAAGGGAAGCTTTTGAAATGCATTTTGGAATTCAAAGGTTGAAACTGATGCATTTAAAGGTAAAAAATGATTTGAGCAAGTTCCAAATATGAAATGAAATGAGTTCTAACAGGAAGATTCATTTAAAACACAATGGATCAAAAAACAAGCATGTGAGGTGCAAGGGACATGGTAAAACAGAATGGATAAACCAATGAATCAAGTACATTCAAGCATGTTAAAGGAACACAACCAAACTAAATCCAATTCCTAATAACTTCTTGACCAGCTGTCAGTAGAAGATTGTAATCCAGAGGGCTGTCCAGTCATGGCAGTAGAGGTTTACAACAGAATAAAAATGCCATGTTGACATAAGCATTCAAACTATTGACTTATAATGCTAACAAGCAAATCATCGAAAGTTTCAAACATGATAATGGTATCAAAGGACAATCCCAAAGTCTGATGACAGTTCTCACTTTTGATGCAAAATGAACCATACAAGCCAAACATCAACTTCAACAACCAATTCACACAACAGGTTAGAAGCTTGCTTGAAAACAGCAGCAACAAACAATTTTGTTATGCAAACATGAAAATAATCAGTTCAAAGTCATGCTCTTGACAGTCCTTATGAGTTGATAAACTCAAAAACGGCTCTGAAAGCAACTTCTCACAAAGTTGACCAACAATGCAATATGTACTCCAACAATAATATACATGCGCACTAGGATAGGTGCCTAATCAGCAAAAACTTGACAACATCCAACTTAAGTCAATGACAACCCCCTGATGTTTTAACAGCAATAAAGAACTCCACTTAAATCATACTTAAAACCAGTTAACAGCTACCCAAAACAGAACTGCCTTTAAGGATCCAAACAGATGTGAGGTGTTAGAACACAGATTGGTTCTTAATAATATCTCTATGTTTTGATGATAACTATTATGAAATTTTGTATTTAAGAATTATATACTCTAAAATTTGCTTGAGAGTTTTTACTGCAGATAGTAAAGGAATTAACACTCCAGAAGCAAATCAGAATTGAACACAAGAAATTAGCTAGACTTTGTAGCGCCAGATGCATACATTAGAAGATTCTGATTGCTACCAACAGAAGATTATGAGCGTAGCCTCCAGAAGATTCTGAAGCAGAAGCTCCAGAAGGATCTGAAGCAGAAGCTCCAGAAGAATCTGAAGCAAGTTAGAAGCATCTGAAGAAAGTCAGAAGCATCTGAAGCAAAGAAGAATATTGTATGAAGAGTTTTTCAAAGCATAGTTTCTATAGAAGATTCTGAAAGTACTAAAGCTGCCAGTGCTGAAGTTCTGTCTCAAATATGCTCTGATATTAAACACGCTGAAAGCACACCTGCTGCAGAAGACTCTGATTGAGCAAGACTCTGATCATCATTAGAAGACTCTGACCCAATCAGACTCTGATGAACTTGCTGAAAACTGAAGAAGAAATATTCAAAGATTATATCCGTTAGAGTAAATCAAACATCTCTTTCCTTATTTATGCTAGACACAAGAACACAGACAAAAAGGATTTTTCCGTGCTTTCTTCTTCTAGGAAAGGTCACTTGATGTGAAGACAAAAAGGCTCAGACCTTTTGGGCACTCTTCTCAACGTGTAGCTCACCTTGGATCAGTTGCCTATAAAAGCAAGACTCCACCAAATTCTTTAGTTGACGTTTTGTTGAAAAGAAATTAAAACATTCAAGCTCTCATACTTTCATATTAATTCTTAGAATTTATTTCATTGTACTTAAACTTAAGAGAAATATCACAGTTGTGATAAAAGTTTTTTAGAAGCATTCTTACTCTTGTAATAGTTTTACATTGATTGTAAAAGATTTCCTTAAGAGGATCTAGTTGGGATCAGTAGCTCTTGAAAAGACTAAGAACAGTTGTTCTTAGGTGTTACTATTGTAATCAGTTTGATTTAATAGTGGATTAAGTCCTTGATTGAGAAAGGCAAATCACTCTAGGAAGGGTGGATTGGAGTAGTTGAGTTCAACGAACCAGGATAAAAATACTTGTGTTTTAATTCTAAGTTTTAATCTTTCATACTTATTCAACCCCCCTTCTAAGTATTATCTCACCTTCAGTTGGCATCAGAGCTCCGGTTTTGTGTGTGCTACCACTTAACAGTGACAGTAAAGATCCAGAGAGAAATACTTGATATATATTTAGTTGTTACTATGGCTGATAATACAATATCCAACATTAACAATAAATATGAAGAAAGGGACAGAATCAGCACCAAACCCCCTATGTTTGATGGGGAGAAATTTGATTATTGGAAAGACAGAATTGAAAGTTTTTTCCTTGGATATGATGCTGATTTATGGGATCTGGTCATAGATGGATATGTTCATCCCACATATGGGAATGGCAAGAAGATAGACAGAAAATCTATGACAGATGCTTAGAAGAAAGATTTTAGAAATCATCACAAGGCCAGAACAATATTATTGAATGCAATATCTCATACTGAGTATGAAAAAATTACAAACAAGGAAACTGCATTTGATATGTTTGAATCCTTAAAGATGACTCATGAGGGAAACTCTCAAGTCAAGGAAACAAAGGCTCTGGATCTGATCCAGAAGTATGAGGCCTTCAAGATGGAAGACTCTGAATCTGTTGAAGCTATGTTCTCCAGATTCCAAATACTTACAGCTGGACTAAAGGTTTTGGACAAAGGATACTCTACTGCTGATCATGTGAAAAAGATCATCAGAAGTTTACCCACCAGATGGAGACCTATGGTGACAGCACTGAAGATGGCTAAAGATCTGAACAAGATCTCCTTGGAAGAATTGATCAGTTCACTAAGGAGCCATGAAATTGAGCTTGAGGAAGATGAACCTCAGAAGAAAGAGAAAGGTAAATCTGTTGCTTTAAAATCTAATAAATCTGCTAAAGCTTTGCAGGTTATTGAAGAAAGCTCTGAAGGATCTTCTTCTGAAGAAGAAGATGAATTATCCATGCTGTCCAGAAGGATCAACAGACTCTGGAAGCACAAGGGAAAGAAGTTCAACAACTTCAGAAAATCTGATCATAGAAAGGAATCTTCTGAGCACAGAAGATCTGGCAAGAAAGAAGTTGTGTGCTATGAGTGCAAAGAACCTGGGCATTACAAGAATGATTGCCCCAAACTTTAAAAAGAAAAACCCAAGAAGAAGTTTAACAAAAAGAAGAAGGTTCTGATGGCAACATGGGATGACTCAGATGAATCTGAATCATCTTCTGAATCAGAAGAAAAATGTGCTAATGTTGCACTGATGGCCAGCACAGAAGATCAGGAGGAAGGAACTTCAGGATATGAATCAAATTCTGAATCTGACGATGACGCTGAAGAGGTAATGGCTAAACTTACTAAAGAAGAACTTATAAAAGTATTATTAGAAGTTCTGAAAAGCTATAACAATATCAAACTCAAATACAAGAAGCTGAAAAGAAGTCTTGAATCTGAGATTGATCTTCTGAAGACAGAACTTGTTGAGCAAAAAGAAATTAATGTGAAAATCAAAAATGACTTTGAAATAACTCAACAAGAATCTGAATCTGAGACTAAGTCATGTGAAAACATTTTAGAAAAATATGACTCTAGCTTTCAGAGATTTCTTACTAAGAGCATAGACAGAAGCAAGATGGCTTCTATGATCTATGGTGTTAGTGGGAACAACAGAAGAGGTATTGGATATGAATCTTCCTATGGAAGTAATCCAAAATTTGTTGACAAACTCTTCATCAAGAAGACACCTCTGTACTCTTAATTTAAGTTTGGTCACTTAAATGACATTAAACACACAAGCTCTGAGAAGAATACTTATGTGATTAAACCCAAGGCAAGTCAGAATAAACATTATGTTGAAAAACAGAAGTTTAGACAAACCTACAAACCAACTAACCCTAAAGGACCCAAGAAGATCTGGGTACCTAAAAGTAAAATAATTCCTGTTGCAGATGTTCTTAGCAGCAAGGTCAGGATGCCAATCATGGTACCTGGACTCTGGATGCTCACAACACATGACAGGAGAAAAGTCTATGTTCCAAAGCCTAGAACTTAGATCTAGAGGTGATGTGAAGTTTGGAGGGAACCAGAAGGGCAAAATCATTGGATCTGGCACCATTGGAAATGGTAAACTTCCCTCTATTACTAATGTTTTACTTGTTGAAGGGTTAAAGCATAACTTATTGTCCATAAGTCAATTAAGTGACAATGGTTATGATATTACCTTTAATCAAAAATGTTGCAAAGCTATTAGTCAAAAGGATGGCTCTATCCTATTTAGTGGTAAGAGGAAAAACAACATTTATAAAATAAATCTTTCAGAACTTAAAGTTCAAAATGTTAAATGCCTCTTGTCTGTTAATGAAGAGCAATGAGTCTGGCACAGAAGATTGGGCCATATTAATATGAGACGTATATCTCAGATTAATAAACTTAATCTTGTCAGAGGACATCCTAATCTGAAGTTCACCTCAGATGCTCTTTGTGAAGCATGCCAAAAAGGGAAGTTTTCAAAATCATCTTTTAAATCAAAAAATGTTGTTTCTACTTCCAGACCACTAGAATTACTTCATATTGATCTGTTTGGACTAGTGAAAACTGCATCCATCAGAGGCAAGAAGTATGGATTAGTCATTGTTGATGACTATAGTAGATGGACATGGGTAAAGTTCTTAAAACACAAGGATGAGTCACATTCTGTGTTCTTTGACTTCTGCAAGCAAGTCCAGAATGAAAAGGACTTCAAAATTATAAAAGTCAGAAGTGATCATGGTGGTGAATTTGAAAATAAATATTTTGAAAAATATTTTTCTGAAAATGACATTGCTCATGATTTTTCCTGTCCTAGAACTCCACAACAAAATGGGGTTGTAGAGAGGAAAAACAGAACTCTGCAAGAAATGGCCAGAACCATGATCAATGAGACAAATCTGGCAAAATACTTTTGGGCAGAAGTAATCAACACAGCCTGTTACATTCAGAACAAAGTGTCTGTAAGACCTCTTTTGGAGAAGACTCCATATGAACTGTGGAAGAACAGAAAGCCCAACATTTCATATTTTCATCCTTTTGGATGTATTTGCTATATGTTAAATACTAAGGAAAATCTGAACAAGTTTGATTCCAAAGCACAGAAGTGTTTCATGCTTGGATATTCTGAACGCTCTAAAGGCTACAGAGTATGCAACACTGAGACACAGATTGTGGAAGAATCTATTCATGTCAGATTTGATGATAAGCTTGGCAATAAAAAGTCAAAGCAGTCTGAAAACTCTGCAGATAGAGAAGTAGTCTTCACTGACTCAGAAGTCCCAGAAGTAGACAAAGCTCAAGTGAAGGAACCAGATGCTATTCCTTTAACTTCTCAGATGAACAATCTAAACATTTCTGAAGAATCAACTGTTAGAGGATCATCATCCAGAATTAAAGCTTCTCATCCAGAGGATGTCATTATTGGAAAGAAGGATGATCCCATCAGAACAAGATCCTTTCTAAGATCATCTGAAGCATCACTATTTGGACTGGTGTCAGAAATTGAACCATTTTCTGTAGATGAAGCTCAGCAAGACAATGATTGGATTATTGCCATGCAAGAAGAGCTAAATCAATTCACCAGAAATGATGTATGGGATCTAGTTCAAAGACCATAAGGATTCAATATAATTGGTACAAAATGGGTCTTCAGAAATAAGCTAAATGAGAAAGGAAAAGTTGAAAGAAATAAGGCAAGGCTTGTAGCTCAAGGGTACAGTCAACAAGAAGGTATTGATTACACTGAAACATATGCTCCAGTGGCAAGGTTAGAATCTATACGCCTTCTTATTTCATTTGCTGCACAAAATAACATCACTCTGTATCAGATGGATGTTAAAAGTGCCTTTCTTAATGGCATTATAGAAGAAGAAGTTTATGTCCACCAACCCCCTGGTTTTGAAAATGAAAAATTTCCAGATCATGTTTTCAAATTAAAGAAATCTCTATATGGTTTAAAACAAGCTCCCAGAGCTTGGTATGAGAGATTGAGCAATTTTCTTCTGGAGAAAAATTTCATCAGAGGCAAAGTGGATACAACACTCTTTTGTAAATCAATTAAGAAAGATCTTCTAATTTGTCAAATTTATGTGGGTGATATAATATTTGGATCTACCAATACTATGCTGGGAAAGGAGTTTGCTACATGTATGCAGGCAGAATTTGAAATGAGCGTGATGGGAGAACTCAGATTCTTTCTAGGAATCCAAGTCAATCAAACTCCAGAGTGCACTTACATACATCAGACCAAATATGTTAAAGAACTTCTAAAGAAATTTAACATGACTGATAGTAAGCTGGCAAAGACTCCCATGCATCTAACTAGCTCACTTGGCAAGGAAGAGGTAAGTAAGAAAGTAGACCAGAAGCTCTATAGAGGTATGATTGGATCTCTTCTTTATTTAACTGCTTCTAGACCTAACATATTATTCAGTGTATGCTTGTGTGCTAGATTCCAATCAGATCCTAGAGAATCACACTTGACAGCTGTCAAGAGGATTCTAAGGTATCTGAAAGGTACTTCTAATGTGGGTTTGCGTTACAGAAAATCTGATGATTTCAAATTAGATGGATTCTGTGATGCTGACTACGCTGGAGACAGAGTGGAAAGGATAAGTACTTCTGGAAGTTGTCAATTTCTAGGAAGAAATTTAATCTCCTGGTACAGCAAGAAGCAACCCACAATTGCACTTTCAACCACAGAAGCAGAATATATTGCTGCTGCTGGATGTAGCACGCAGATGCTCTGGATGAAAAGTCAACTAGAAGATTATCAAATATTTGAAAGTAACATTTCTATCTTTTGTGATAATACTTCTGCTATATGTTTGTCTAAAAACCCCATTTTACACTCTAAGGCAAAACATATAGAAATTAAGCATCATTTCATCAGAGACTATGTTCAGAAGGGAATCATAAATTTAGCCTTTGTTGATACAGATCATCAATGGGCAGATATTTTTACAAAACCCCTTGTTGAAGATAGATTCAAATTTATTCTGAAAAATATTGGTATGGATTTTTGTCCAGAATGATATTTGTTAGAAGAAAATTTTTACAGATGTAAAAATGCCTAATGCTCTGAAGTAATTCTTCTGACTGTTTATTTATTCTCTTTAATTAATTTTTTGTGAAACTCTGAACTAACAATCCTTAGAGGATCTGAACATTGGTTAACGTTTCATTTCTCAAGAGAATTCAGAACACATGCAAGCAAACACGTGTCACACCAAATCTGCAAAGGTGACGTGTACATTACTGAAGAGACGTTCGAGGTGAAGTTTGAATAGTGAAAATCTTGATTTTCCCCCCAATTTATCAGAAGCAATAAATGCTTGAAATGATTTTTATTCTTTTCATTTAATGCTTTGTTCAAACGTGCAAAAATTCTGACTGTTTGTATACCTAATTGTTTTAGTATAAATACATGACCTCTCTTCACTTTCACACTTTTCACATCTCATAAATTTTATGCATTTTCATCTTCTCTTCTCTCTGCATAAAAACCCTAAGCGTGTGACAAAACCATCTTCAATGGCAACTTCATCATCAACAGCTGCACAATTTCAATCTTCAATGGCTGCAGTTACATCTACTAACATGGGTGTTGCTCCTTATTCTCCACCAAAAAGAACACTGTTAACCCCTGTTGAAAAGCTGGAAGTTTTGTGTGAATCAATGGTGGAATTTGATTCACTTGCAGAAAATGGTTTTGAGTTTCGTTCAATCATATGTGCTCAAGGTTGGGTGAAATACTTTGATAGACTCTTTTGACCAGTTTACCCCCTCCTTGTGAAAGAGTTCTGGATCCATGCTTCAGTTTACCCTAAGTTTATCCTTTCTTCTGTTCTGGGCAAAGAAATAATTATAACAGAAGATCTGATCAGAAAGCTTATTGGATATGAAGAAACAGATGGAGTTTCACACTTCCCAGCTGGGCGTGTGGATATGGATGAAATGTATGAAGAAGTGATGACTGCTGGTCAAGCTTCTAACAAGTTCAAGGATCTGAAGCCTGACTACAAGATCTGGGCTAAGATCTTCATGGGATGTATTCATCATAGGAAGTCAACAAACTCTCCAGACTATGTCAATAATGAACAACTCTATTTCATGTATTGCCTCAGTCAGAGCACCAAGGTAGATCTTCCATATATTCTCTTTATGCATCTTTGGAACCATATAAATGCCTCTAGAGAGTATGTGAAATAAAAAGGACAGAAGATCAGAACATGGATTCCTTTTGGAAGGTTAATCTCAGATCTTCTAACTGAGAATGGACTAGTTACTGCTCTGTACGCTGCTGGAGTTACAGAGGAATTGGAATTCATTATGGGAAAGCCTCTAAATGCCAAAAGTCTTCAGAGACTTAAAATAGTGGATGAACTCACAACAGCTCCCAAGAAGCTGAATGTTTCTGAACTGAGTAAGAAGAGAATTCCTATAGATGATTATCCTCTATTTTATGCTGAAGAACCAAGGCACATTGTTGTGATGTATATTGATGAGTGTAAGAAAGAAGGAAAGTCTGTTCCTGCAAACATTATACAGCTAGCAACACAACCACTACCTGTTGTAGAAGAAGAAGAAGAACAACTACAAAGAAAGAGGACTCATCCAGAAGCAGATGCTGCACCGGCTCAGAAGAAGATCAAGGTTACTGAGAAGCCACAGAAGCTCTTAAAGAGGAAAGAATCTGGAGACACTCCCTCTGTACCAGCTAAGAGAATCAAAATCAAAGGTACTAAATCTTCTGTATCTTCTGCAAATCCTGTTGTTTTAAATGATTCTAATATTAAGTCTATTCCAAAACCACCCTCTATACAAAATACTTCTGTTACTGCTCCAATTTCCACATCACCACAAAAACAATCATATGTTTCAACACCAATCACAACACAAACAATTCAAACTTCAAAAGTCTCTGTACCACAATCAACTCAACCAAAAATTCAAATCAAACAGTTTGTACCACAAAAATAACCTTCACAAAAACAACCCACAGAACAACAACAAATAACAAAAACATCTGCTCAACAAAAACCCTTTGAACCACTTAAACAAAAACCATCTGAACAACAAAAGCACCCACAAGAAAAACAACCAGAAAAACCATAAGAACCTCTACCAGAAAAAGCCTCTAAAAATCAACCACCATCAGATAATCCACCATCAAAATCATCTGAACCCACTGCATCTGTACCTGTTATTTCTGAACCTACAAAAATAACATCTGTTCCAGTTTCATCTGAACCAATCACAATTCCATCTGATTCACCTACCTCAGAAAACCCATCAAAACCCTCTGAAATTCCTTCAGAACCAACCAATACTTCTGAACCAAACATTCCTGAGACAGAAGTTCTTGATGTCACACCATTAAAAACTGTGTTTCAAGTATCTTCTACCTCCTGCACACCAACCACCTCATCCAACTCTTCAGAATCTGACATTCACCCATATTTTCTAATCTCTCCTTCTCACAGAGATTCTGAAGTAAACCAACCAGAACCCATTATACCTTCTAAAGCTCCTATTCCAGATCCTATTCCCACACCTGCACCATCATCTGAAATACTGATTCCCAATTCTAACCCAAGATCATATATTTCCTGTGCACAAGTTTCATCACTATTTCACAATCTGGCATATGGTTTCAAACTCAAAGACTTTTATGACAGAGTTGAACCATCTGACCCTATCACCCCTCTGAAACCCAAACTCACAATGACCCTTCCATCTGTGATTCTCAACTATATACAATCCATGTCAGATGTAGGTTCATTAGCAACCATATCTTGTTCTGCTAAATCTGATAAAGCTGTTGCTTCAGCTATACCAATTTCATCTGATAACAATGTTGCTTCTGATGAACCTCCCAAATCTGCTTTCCAACCCTTCTCAAATAAACCCTTTGATGTGGTTCCCTTTCACACCAGAGCTAAACCAAATATGTTAAACGCTTTAAACATATCCAAAGAAAAAGCTCCTGAAATTCCCTTCATTCCATACTATCCTCCTCCTCTGATCTCTATTCAGAAATCTATTTTTCCACCAACTCCCCAACCAAAACCAATAACACTGGAAACTCTGTTACATCCTAAGCCCAGACTTAATGTTAATCATTTATTTCAATCATTTTTGCAAGAAATACAGTTGTATTTAGGTACTGTACAGAAGAAGTGCTTAGCAACAATGGATGCCAAAGAATCTGATATCATCTGGAATGGATTCATCAACAGATTCAACTCTGTGGCCTCCAATCTGAAGAACATATGTTCTGATGATGCGAAGCTCAGATTTGCTGAAGCTGCAAGAACTCTGTTCTGGACTGTCAAGAAATCTGAACCTCTGCTCCTTACAGATGCTCCTCCATCATCAGAAGAAACTACTGAACTTGCATCTGAGGACAATCCGTTGGCTATGAATCTGGTAAACCTGCCTTCTGGCTCTAATGCTCCAGACTCTACAGAACCAATGGACATTGACTCTGTTCAAGCTCCAGAACCTGATCATACTTCTTCATCTGAGATAAAGAAAGAACATCCAGATTTTGAGGATAAGATTGCTGCTCTAGAAGCTGGTCAATCAGAGATCAAGTCTTGGATGGCAAAACAGGATAAGAAATCTGAGGACATGACAAAGTGGATGTCAAAGCAGGATCAAAAGAATGAAACAATGGCTAAGTGGATGTCCAAGCAAGAACAGTCCTCCTCTGAGATTACAGATCTATTGAAGATGCTTTTGTCCAAACGCTCTTAGATTTTCATTTTTTTTCATTCTAATGTTTTTGCATCTGATGTTAGCTATTGTACTTTTTGATATATCTTCTGATGCATGTACTATTGATCTGAACTTTTTAAATGAATCAAAGTTTTCTCCACTGAATTATCTTATTTAATGTTTCCTTTTATTTGTCATTTTAAAAGTTTTTACTTTTTGCTTATGACAAAAAAGGGGGAGAAAATATAGATCTGAACTGTTTAATTTAACTTCACCAGAATAAAACTTCAGACATATTTATTCTATCTAACATTTAATCTGAGTATTTCAGAACATTTGATAAGTACACTCTGTAAAAGAAACTCTGAGTCTCTCAGATCATTTGACTATTATCAAACTCTGAATCTGAAATTTGCAAGACATTCTGACTTTCAAATGTTAAAAGAACAATCAAGATCTAACTCTGAAAATTACTCAAGACAAAAGGGAAGTTTCTATTCCTTATCTGTATTTAACTCAGGGGGAGATTCATCATCTCCGGGGGAGTTATAATTTTAATATTTTCAATTAAACAAATTTCTGATGTTTTTGTCATCATCAAAAAGGGGGAGATTGTTAGAACACAGATTGGTTCTTAATAATATCTCTATGTTTTGATGATAAATATTATGAAATTTTGTATTTAAGAATTATATACTCTAAAATTTGCTTGAGAGTTTTTACTGCAGATAGTAAAGGAATTAACACTCCAGAAGCAAATCAGAATTGAACACAAGAAATTAGCTAGACTTTGTAGCGCCAGATGCATACATTAGAAGATTCTGATTGCTGCCAACAGAAGATTCTGAGCGTAGCCTCCAGAAGATTCTGAAGCAGAAGCTCTAGAAGGATCTGAAGTAGAAGCTCCAGAAGAATCTGAAGCAAGTCAGAAGCATCTAAAGCAAGTCAGAAGCATCTGAAGAAAGACAGAAGCATCTGAAGCAAAGAAGAATATTGTATGAAGAGTTTTTCAAAGCATAGTTTCTACAGAAGATTCTGAAAGTACTAAAGCTGTCAGTACTGAAGTTCTGTCTCAAATATGCTCTGATATTAAACACGCTGAAAGCACACCTGCTGCAGAAGACTCTGATTCAGCAAGACTCTGATCATCATTAGAAGACTCTGACCCAATCAGACTCTGATGAACTTGCTGAAAACTGAAGAAGAAATATTCAAAGATTATATCCGTTGGAGTAAATCAAACGTCTCTTTCCTTATTTATGCTAGACACAAGAACACAAACAAAAAGGATTTTTCTGTGCTTTCTTCTTCTAGGAAAGGTCACTTGATGTGAAGACAAAAAGGCTCAGACCTTTTGGGCACTCTTCTCAACGTGCAGCTCACCTTGGATCAACTGCCTATAAAAGCAAGACTCCACCAAATTCTTCAGTTGACGTTTTGTTGAAAAGAAATTAAAACATTCAAGCTCTCATACTTTCATATTCATTCTTAGAATTTATTTCATTGTACTTAAACTTAAGAGAAATATCACAGTTGTGATAAAAGCTTTTTAGAAGCATTCTTACTCTTGTAATAGTTTTACATTGATTGTAAAAGATTTCCTTAAGAGGATCCAGTTGGGATCAGTAGCTCTTGAGAAGACTAAGAACAATTGTTCTTAGGTGTTACTATTTTAATCAGTTTGATTTAATAGTGGATTAAGTCCTTGATTGAGAAAGGCAAATCACTCTAGGAAGGGTGGACTGGAGTAGTTGAGTTCAACGAACCAGGATAAAAATACTTGTGTTTTAATTCTAAGTTTTAATCTTTCATACTTATTCAACCCCCCCTTCTAAGTATTATCTCACCTTCATGAGGCACTCAACAATTTTAAATTCTCATGAAAACAAACAAACACAAGCTAACAAGCTTAGCCTCTAAGAACAGTCATAGAGGGACTCAAGACATCATGTCTTCACAAAAATGTGTTCTTGACAGCAAGCTAAATCTAGTCCAAAACTGCAAACAAACTGTGATCCTACTCTTCATCTAGCATCTGCCACAAAACGGAATGCAACCAGGTTTTGATGGAAATCTAAATTTGTTTGCCTCTCAACAATTGAACAATAACTTGAGCATCAATGCATTGTCAATGAGGTTGAAACTCCAATCAGCTCAGAACCAAAACAGAAACCTCCCTCCCTTACCAGAGCCAACTAGCAGAGAAAATTCTTGGAACCCTCATCCTAAACTCACAACACCCTAGCAGCAGACTCAACAGGCCACTAATGGTTAACATGATTACAACAGCTAAACAAAAATGCAGCCCAAGGGAGTTGATAGGCCTGAACCCAAACCTGACTTGACAGAATCAAAATAGGTTTAAAAACAAGTTCAAAACTGACCTATCCAAAATGGGGACTGAAAAACAATAGCCATTCAAAAGCTACATGACAGTTCTAAATGGCCTATGTCAAACCATACTCAGACACCAATCTCAAACTGCTACCAACTTGTAAAATAAAACTCAAAAAACACACTGATCCCCCAATGCCTAAGCACATCTAAATGAATCATCCCAACATTGGACATAAGTTGGCAAACTCCACTCTTAAAATAGCTCTGAATAGCACATGATCAAGAAAATAAAAGTCACCACATCAATTCTCAAAGCTCCATATATTTCCAACATCCTATAACACAATCTGAGGTCAAGTTAAAATGGTTCTAAACAGAAAGGAGGTTAACTTGAGGAGAAGCCAAATAACAATATCCCAGCAAAAAAACTGGACAACATGTAGAGTGCCACACAAAAACTACACTATGTCCAACAAAAATAAATCCAACTTGTCATGGACTTCAACAACAATATGGTAGCAGTTATGACATGAGATTACCCTATATGAACTCTAAGAGGCCAAAGCTCGAATCATCCAACAACTATTCTAAAACTTCACTCAAATGAGAATTTACAAGTTCATGATAGTAGGAGTCTAGTTCTTACAATGCCAACAACAACTGAGATTCATTTCAGCAAGCAAACCAAAACTAATTTTCAGCATAAAAACAGTCCCTACATTTTATCATGATATTGCCAAGCACCATTTCATTATAGGTCTTATATGATAAACATAGACTCATGACAGCAGCCCTTCTTCAAAACAGTTGTGTTTAAAACAGAATGGAAATAAGATTTATCATTACCAATTTACTACCACCAAAAAAACATCACTTGCTAAGCACCAACCCAACTTAGTATGAACATCAACTTAAAACAGCCAGCAGCCCTGAGTTGACAACACTCAGGTTTCAAAAAACAATTGGGAATCCTGACAACACTTTGGATAGCAAGCACAACATCTAACCTCAAGTCAACAAAATCCAAACTATCATGCACTCAAACACCCACATAGCAAAAATCACAGCCTCAAGATAGCAAGACAACAAACGTGAACAAAACACACTCAAAACCAAACACAAGACAGAGGCAACCCTAAACATGAAAATGTTGAGCAACAAACAAACAGTTTAACTCCAAAGTACATTCTTCATACAAACAACTTGCAAATCAAAATAGCAACATTGTACATCGATAACAGTAGGCTTGACCAAAACCAAATCAATGCTTCAAATAAAGGTTAGCCAAACACCAAGAATACAAACACATTCAAACATGCTTTCATGATGACTATGCATATGAAAAAGAAAGTTTAGAAATAACTTACCTCTTGAAGACTTCCCAAAGAAAGCTATCCCTCTTTTGATGCAAGCCTTAAAACAACCCCTCCACAAGTTGGTTCTTGGACAAAATTTGAAGTCACCGTTTTTCTTGTAGTAGTAAGTGGTCTTGAGCAGCGAAAATTGTTTCTTTTGCAAAAAACAGTAACTGAAAGGTGTTTAGGTGATGATGGAATGGAATGAAGTTTGTGAAAAGGTTCAATACTGAGGGAGACTCGAAGGAATTTCTTGGAGGATGCAAGATAAACTTCAGGTTTTTGACTCAAATGGTGGCTAGGGTTTCTTCTTTGCTGCTCTTCAACTTACATATGATGGAAAAACGTGAAAATGAGGGTATAACAGTGGTAAAAGATGGATGGATCAGATGCTACATGTTCATGGTTGTTTGAATCAAATGGTGAATCAAAGAGTAGTACATGAGCATGTTGGCTTTCTTGTTGTTTTCTGGAGTGGAGGGAACAAGCTGGATGGTCTGTACAGTGGGCAGAATGAGGGTGGCTGGTCTCTTCCTTTTTGGGGCAAGAAATTCAAAATAGTGTACAAATGGTACAAACTTAGTGTCTCTTGTTTGGGTAATGTTTGGTACACAAAGAATGCACAAAGAATACATATCATACGTGTGGCTTGTATGCTGCAAGAAATGGTGGCAAAAAATGCTTCATGAATGGCACTTTGCAAAAGCTCCAAGAGGCTCACTTCAAACCACCATAAGTGAATGAATACTCAAGCAAATGATATGATGTTTGAACAAAAAATGAAGATTGCATATCCATGAACAACTTTCATGCTTGAGAAAAATTAAAATGAAGTTGGGAAGATCATGAAAAATAGGCATAAAAACCATGACATGAAAATCTGCCTAGAGGTAACTTAGAAAAATTCTAAGTTATGAATTTTGGACTATTTATTCCCCAACTTTGAACCTCCATAACTTGAGCTCCAAGTATCATATGGAAGACTTCTTGGACTTTTTGGAAAGCTTGAAATACAAGGAACAACTTTGATGTTGGCTAAAGGTTCATTTGAAACCTTGATCATGAAGAAAAATGGCTTTGAAGATGGCTGTTCTAACCATAAAACTTTCCAAAAATAGAAAGTTTTTAAAACCTTAAATCCCAAAATAGCAACTTTCAACAACTCTTGATTTTTCATGATTTCCTTGACTTTTCTTGATCAAATTCCACCCATTGGTCATATTGAAATTAAGGATCATGATCTTGACCTCAAAAAGTCAAGAGTTGACTTTTTCACTGCACAATTGACTTTTTCTCCAAATCTCTTGATTTTCAATCAACTGATCAATTGAAGCTCTTCTGATTAAAATTGATGGTCAATTACCCATCCTCAAACACATTAGGACATATGGAATACCATGGAAACAAGGTTTTTCTCCAAAAACAAGTTTAGCCTGATTAAAAAAATGAAACCCTAATCTCTCCTTTTTTTGCCTAGGCATTGTTTAGATGAACTGAGTGACCATTTCCACTCCACCATGACCTATGAGGTATTCAACAAACTTCTACCTCATGTTCAAACTAATGATAAAACCTCATGAACCCCTTGACAACATTCTGATGGTTTGTACCAGTGCCTTTGCTTGAGCTTGAAACCAATAAAGACTTTCCTCTTGGATGATACACAAACAAACACTTGATCCCCTGTAAGAACTATGCTATGCAAATACAAAAATGCAAAAATGCAATGAAACATAAGCCAAATATTAAGAAAAAGGTTGGTAAAATTTTGGGGTGCAACACCTGGGAGGATTATGCTCAGGGTTTGCAGACCACCATTAGCCAGAGAGAGTTGCTCATCCACGGGTTACTTGTCAGGCCTGACCATCTGGAAACGAAAGAGCTGTTAGAGGATTTATGCTCTCGTTGTCATACTTGATTGTATTTCTTCTCTTTGTAGTCTTTTGTTATGATGTATATTGACCATTACCAGATCTGTTGGATGAGGTCATTTTGATTCCGTTGTATTGCTATAGCACTGTGCTCTGTATTTGACTTTTGGGCTCTCATTTTATTTATGAAGAGTTTGCTCCGTGCTTATGTTGGCTTCCCATTGTCTTGCTGCTCTTGTGGAGCTAGAATCGAGGGGGAAATTTCCCTAACGCATATATACATGTCTGCATATTGCATCATTTTTGCATTTTTGCTCGCAGGTGCTCTGGAACCGTTAACCTTATCTCCGTGGTTTGTTAGTTTGTTTCAGGATTGACAACCAAACGAATCATCGTTACGCTACTCAGGGAAATCAATGCAAGATTATGGAGCAGATTCAAGCTGAGATGCAAGAACTCCGTGATAGGATGACCCAGTTCATGGATTTGATGCTGGGTGTTGCAAATGGCCAAGAGCGGATGAGGACCTTGGTACAACCATTAATTGCTATGGTTGATGGGAATGATGTGCTTCACGGGGGAATTGCTGCTAATCCTCCTCGTAATGATGGTGGTACGCCACATGATAATATTGTTCCTCCAGTTGTTATCCCTCTGGGTGGAGGTAATGTAGGTGGAGTCCCTATACCTGAGATGGCATATGTTGTGCATGGTAACAATATTCCTCAGTGGGATGAGGATTAACAAGAAGATGTGTTCTCTATGAGAGATGTTGGTGCAGGGTTGCCGTATAAGGCAGATAAGAGGTTTAAGCTGATCGAGGAGAAGATGAAGAGCTATGAAAATCAGAATTCTATGGGATTGGATATGGCTAATCTGGGGTTGATCCTAGACTTGAAGGTCCCTTTGAAGTTCAAAGTTCTTGATTTCGACAAATACAAAGGCACTACTTGTCCTAGGGTTCATCTTCGTTCCTACTATCGCAAGATGTTTGCTTATTCTGACGATGAAAAGTTGCTTATGCACTTTTTCCAGGACAACCTTTCTGGTCCGTCTCTTGAATGTTACATGAGCTTAGAACCAGTAAACATCCGATGCTGGAGGGATTTGGCTGAGGAATTTGTTAAGCATTACCAATACAACAGTGACCTGGCGCCTAACAGGGTCCAATTGCAGAATTTATCTCAGAGGAATAATGAATGCTTTAAGGAGTACGTCCAGAGGTGGCGTGAATTGGAAGCTAGAGTGCAACCTCCCATGGTGGAGCGGGAGCTGATATATGTTTGTTGCCACACTACCAGGGGTGTACTACGAGAAGCTAATTGGCAACATGTCGGGAAGTTTTTCTGATCTAATCATTACGGGAGAAAGGGTTGAGAACAAAATTAAGCTGGGTAAGATTTAAGCCGGTGAAGGATCCACATCTGGTGGAGGGAGAAAGTCGTTTGGCAATAAAATGAAAGAGGGAGAATCTAATGCAGTATCAAGTTCCCTGGGAAGAAACAGAAATCAGTGTCAACAATACCATCAACAGCAACCTCAGGTTGCAAGTATTACCATACCTGCGGTACCTCAATAACAACAACCACAACAAAATCAACAGAATTATGCTCCTTGCAAATTTCAGGATCGGGGCAGGGCAGTAAACAGGCAGTTTAATGCGCCACCGATGCCATACTCGTAGTTGCTTCAACACTTGTTGCAATTACAGTTGATACAGAAAAGGACTCTGGCTCCTTTGACAGGTGCACCACCTCCTGGTTACGATGCTAATGCTAGGTGTGAATTTCATTCTGGTGCCCTGGGTCACAACATCGATAACTGTAAAGCATTCAAGCATAAGGTTCAGGACCTTATAGACAACAAAGCCATTAACTTTTCTCACGATGCACCCAATGTAGTGCAGAATCCCATGCCCAATCATGGGGCAGTCGGGGTTAGTGCCATTATTAAAGATGAGGGTTTGAATCTGGTAACTAATGTTGAGGAGTTGAAGACCCCATTGAGCTTTTTAAAGGATAAACTGTTGAGTGGAGGGGTCTTTCCTGGGTGTGATAAAGCTTGTGCAGAGTGTTTGGTCCACCATGAGGGGTGTGAGAAGTTGAAGAATCATATTCAGAAGCTAATGAACGATGGTATCTTACAATTTGACAGAGTCTCTGAGGAGAAGAAAGAGGGGAAAATAGTGGATGAAGAAAGGAATGAAGTTGCGACAATTTTGATTTCGTACAAGACTATCACTATTTCTGCGCCGCCAAGGCCGCCAACCATCGTTATTACCAAAGCTGGACCCATACCATATGAGAGTACTAAAGCGATTCCTTGGAATTACGGAGCCGAAGTCTACTGCAATGGGCAGAAGCAAGAACTGAAAAGTTCACCGTTGGATTCTATGGACAACTTAGTAGGTGCTGGTGGGATTACCCGGAGTGGAAGAGTGTTTTCGCCTCCTGAGGTGAATGCTGAGAAATCTGACAAGGGTAAAGGTAAAACATGTGTTTGAGGAGACTTCTCAAGCTGGTTAGAAAGAGTCCTTGTTGAAGGAGGCGGAAGAGTTCATGCGCTTGACCCAAAAGAGTGATTACAAGATCGTAGATCACTTACAGCAAACTCCGTCAAAGATTTATATCCTGTCATTGTTGTTGTGTTCTGAAGCACACATAAATACTCTTTTAAGAATCCTGAATACAACTTACGTGCCATTGGAGATATCTGTGAATCAGCTCGAAGGGGTAGTGGCACACGTTAATGCTGGTAACGGGCTAGGCTTTACTGATTTGGATTTGACGCCTAAGAGACGGAATCATAACCTGGCACTGCATATCTCTATTGAATGTCAGGGGTCCGTAATGTCGCACGTGCTAGTTGATACCGGGTCATCTTTGAATGTACTTCCCAAGAAAGCGCTGATGAAGTTAGATACCCGAGGTATAATGTGTACTCCAAGTGACTTGGTGGTACGAGCGTTTGACGGGACTCAGAGGTCCGTGTTTGGGGAGTTGACTTTGCCAATCCAGGTCGGTCCGGAGGTGTTCGATGTTGTGTTTTATATCATGGATATTCAACCAGCTTATAGTTGTCTGTTGGGACATCCCTGGATACATTCGGCAGGCGCCGTAACGTCTACGCTGCACGAAAAGTTGAAATACATGGTGGGGGGCAGTGTTGTTAATGTGTGTGGAGAAGAAGATATTATGATAAGTAATTTGTCTTCGTTCAAATATGTCGAAGTTGACGGAGAAATCCACGAGACGTTGTGTCAGGCTTTCGAGACTGTGCAGATTAAGGAGAAAGCACCCGTTGTAGGCAAGATGCCTGAGGTTCCCATGTCATCCTTTAAGGAAGCCCAAGCAGTGGTGAAGGCTGGGGTATCTCAAGGTTGGGGCCAAGTTCTGGACATCCCCAACAAGCAAGACAAATTTGGACTGGGATACAACCCATCCTCCTCCTTGCAGAGCGCGCCGCGCTACAAGGGACCCGTCCAGTTCACCAGCGGTAGGGTGATCTTTGAGAAGATCAATGTCGTATCTGATGGAGAAGGTGACATCGATTGCGACATGGATACATGGATCCGACCATATACTCTTGGTCAGAGCCTAAACAACTAGACCGTCAAGGAAGTCATCCAAGTGACGAAAGAAGAGTAATGATTTGTTTTCCTAATTATCTGTAGCCTTATGTTCTACCCGGAGCATAGCCGTCTTTGTATGCAGGGCCTAATTGTTTATGTTTGAACAATCATTTTATCAATTAATCAAAGGGCGTTTTTCTGCATTTGAATATTGTGATCTCTGTCTTTCCTGTTTTTATTTTTAACAATAAAATGGTAATGTGGTTTATGCTTGTTTGCATATCATTTTAAGCATTAAATCATCATCATTGCAGGTTTCACATTGCAGATGACACCGCTCCAGAATCGTCTATGACTCGCTTTGACTTTGATAATCCGATATTTCAAGCTGAAGAAGAGATTGATGAAGAGGAGGACTTGCCAGAAGAGCTAGCTAGGCTTTTGAAACAGGAAGAGAAAATAATTCTGCCTCATCAGGAGGAAATCGAGGTCGTTAACTTGGGTACCGAGGAAGTCAGAAGAGATGTCAGGATAGGAGCTGCATTGCAGAGTGTTATCAAGCAAAGATTGGTTGAAATGTTTCGTGAGTATAGTGATATCTTTGCTTGGTCATACGAAGATATGCCCGGTCTTGATACTGACATTGTGGTTCATTACTTGCCTTTGCGTGAAGAGTGTCCGCCTGTTAAGCAGAAGCTCAGAAGGACTAGACCAGACATGGAGGTAAAAATCAAAGAAGAAGTCCAGAAGCAGTTGGACGCAGGGTTTCTCTCCGTAATAACTTACCCTCTGTGGGTCGCTAACATCGTACCTGTACCAAAGAAGGATGGTAAGGTACGGATGTGTGTATATTACCTAGATCTCAACAAAGCGAGCTCGAAGGATGATTTCCCGCTCCCTCACATTGACGTACTTGTTGATAATACTGCTCAGTATTCGGTGTTTTCCTTCATGGACGACTTTTCCGGGTATAATCAGATTAAGATGGCGCCGAAGGATATGGAGAAAACAACGTTTATCACACCATAAGGGACTTTCTGTTATAAGGTAATGCCTTTTAGGTTGAAAAACGCAGGGGCAACCTATCAGCGGGCAATGGTGACGCTCTTTCATGATATGATTCATCATGAGATCGAAGTCTATGTGATGACATGATTGCAAAGTCATAGACGGAGGACGAACATCTGGTAAACCTTTTAAAGCTGTTTGAGAGGCTAAGGAAATTCAGACTGAGGTTGAATCCAAACAAGTGCACTTTTGGTGTACGGTTAGGAAAGCTGCCGGGGTTCATTGTCAGTGAAAAAGGAATTGAGGTTGATCCTGCAAAGATAAAAGTAATTCAAGATATGTCAGCGCCAAAAACAGAGAAACAGGTCCGTGGTTTCTTGGGTAGATTGAACTACATTTCTAGGTTCATATCTCATCTCACAGCCACGTGTGAACCCATGTTCAAATTATTGAAGAAATATCAAGCGGTTGTCTAGAATGAAAATTGCCAAAGGGCATTTGATAAAATAAAATAATATTTGTAGGAGCCTCCGATACTGATACCTCAAGTAGCTGGAAGACCATTGATAATGTATTTAACGGTTCTTGAGAACAGCATGGGTTGTGTTCTCGGTCAGCATGACGAGACTGGAAGAAAAGATCATGAAATATACTACTTGAGTAAAAAGTTCACAGATTGTGAATCCAGGTACTCAATGTTGGAAAAAACATGTTGCGCACTCGCTTGGGCTACCAAATGCCTGAGACAGTATATGTTAAATCATACAACCATGCTGATTTCGAAGATGAATCCGATTAAGTACGCCATTGAAAAGCAAACACTTTCAGGGAGAATTGCCAGGTGGCAGATGGTCCTGACAGAATACGACATTCAAGACGTCTCCCAGAAGGCTATCAAGGGGGGTGTTCTGTCGGAATATATTGCTAAACAGCCAATTGACGATTACCAACCAATAAAGTTTGAATTTCCCGACGAAGGCATCATGTTCTTAAAGATGAAGGATTGCGATGAGCCATTACTTGAGGAAGGTCCGGAGAAGAGTTCCCAATGGCAGATGATATTTGATGGTGCTGTTAATTCCTATGGTAGTGGAATTGGGGCAATTATCACGACCCCCCGTGGTTCTCATATCCCATTCACTGCCAGGTTAACATTTCCTTGCACCAATAATGAAGCCGAATACGAAGCGTGCATTCTGGGGTTGGAAGAAGCTATTGATCTGAGGATCAAGAATCTAGATGTGTATGGTGATTCAGCGTTAGTTGTCAATCAGATCAAAGGGGAATGGGAGACCCAGCAGCTCAATCTGATACCTTACATGAATTATGCAAGGAGGTTGTTACCTTTCTTTGATCGGGTAAAATTTCACCACGTGCCGAGAGCAGAAAATCAGATAGCAGATGCCTTGGCTACACTATCCTCAATGTATAAGGTGAATTTTTGGAATGATGCTCCAAGAATTGTCATCTCGCGCCTTGATAGGCCGACATTCGTATTCGCAGTAGAGGAAGCTTCTGATGGCAAGCCATGGTATTACGATATCCAGAACTTTCTCAAGAATCAGGAGTATTCGCCAGGGGCATCGACCCGGGATAAAAGACTCTAAGGAGGTTGGCTGGAAATTTCTATCTGAACCAAGATGGTGTACTCTACAGAAGGAATTATGACTTGGTGCTTTTAAGGTGCATGGACGAAAAAGAAGCGAGTCTGCTTATGGAAGAGGTCCACGAAGGTGCCTTTGGTACACATGCTGGCAGGTATGCCATATCTCGGAAGTTGTTACGAGCAGGGTATTATTGGTTGACTATGGAGTTGGATTACTTCAAGTATACAAAGAAGTGCCATAAATGCCAAATTTATGCTGACAAGATTCATGTGCCGCCAAGTCCGTTGAATGTCATGGTGTCTCCTTGTCCCTTTTCCATGTGGGGCATTGACATGACTGGCAAGATCGAGCCCACCGCATCTAATGGACATCGCTTCATCCTGGTAGCCATTGATTACTTTACCAAGTGGGTGGAAGTAGCTTCCTATGCTAATGTCACTAAGTAAGTGGTAACCCGGTTTATCAAGAAGGACATCATATGTCGTTACGGAGTGCCTGAGAGAATCATTACTGATAATGGTTCAAATTTGAATAACAAGATGATGAAGGAATTGTGCCAGAATTTAAAATTGAGCATCACAAATCATCTCCCTATCGTCCGAAGATGAACGGTACTGTGGAAGCAGCCAAATAGAATATAAAGAAGATAGTGCAGAAGATGGTTGTAACCTATAAGGATTGGCATGAGATGTTGCCCTTCGCTTTGCACGGGTATCGTACCACGGTACGAACTTAAATTGGGGCAACTCCTTTCTCGCTGGTGTATGGTATGGAAGCTGTCCTACCATTGGAAGTCGAGATTCCTTCTTTGAGAGTCCTGGTTGATGTCAAGCTTGATGAGGCAGAATGGGTGAGGAACAGATTGAATCAGCTCAGCTTGATGGATGAGAAGAGGCTAGCATCCATTGCGTATGGTCGGTTGTATCAGAGCGGGATGAAGAAAGCTTTTGACAAGAAGATGCATCCTCGAAGCTTTCAGACGGGTGAATTAGTGTTGAAGAAGATTCTCCCTCCACAGACAGATCACAGAGGCAAATGGACTCCCAACTATGAAGGTCCATATGTCGTGCGAAAGGTCTTCTCCAGAGGAGCCTTGTTGTTATCAACCATGGATGGTGAAGATTTCACATCCCCTGTGAACGCAGATGCAGTTAAAAAATACTTTGCTTAAAGAGACCCGCTGGAGAAAAAAAAAGAATATCCAGGCAAAAAAGGGTATCCCGGTGAATTGAAAACCCGAAAGGGTGATTCAGGCAAAAGTTAGGGATTTGAAAAGCAAATGACTGCGGTCTGCATATTGATCTTTAGAGTATAATGGATTGAGGGAGGACCTGAGGGCCGTTTATCCGAATCAATCTCTTTAGAGGACGAAGCGTCAGGGAGTCATCAAAGTCAGGCGAGTCATAGATGGATCAACTCATGGTGTTTATCTATGCCATATTGTCGCTACTGCAAAAATCGGCGCCGACAATGACAGAAGAGTCGCCACCATGTGCTATTTATCCCAAAGGAGGGAAAGGAAACGCTCAGAGAAAACCTAACGCAAAAAGGGAAAGGAATGGTCATCGCAACCAAATCCTGGATTCGGGAGTCGGTTACGCAAGGGGAAGGTATTAGCACCCCTCACGTCTGTCGTACTCGACGGGATCCACGCTTGTTGGTTTGTCTACAGGATGAAAAAACAATCTATCTACGGCTTCTGAAGCTAAACGGAGGGAAACTGACTCGGTAGAGCGTCGCTGCTCTATGCCTATGTATTCTCAAGAGAGAAAATCAGAGTCAACGTAGTTCGGGAAACTACGGGGATGGTTTGCTCGCCAAGACGTCGCGTCTTGTGCCTACGAATTCTCGTCTGATATGAGAAATCAGAGCATGTCGTAGTTCAGGCTTACTACGGGTAATCAAAGGGTGTTCTTGGTCACGCGGGAGTGAGAGATTAATTTGACTTTAGAGGTACGGGAACCTACGGAACTTAGAACTACGTTCCGGTCTCAATTGCGCTATGGCAAGAGAAAGGGATAACAGGCGTTAGCGGGAAAGTCTCGATCGCACGGCAGCGAGAGAACTAAGAAGTTAGTTGTTAGTGTGCTCGCTAGGATATCGCATCCTATGCCTACGTACTCGCTACGGCTACTACAGCAAAACAGGGAACGGTCTCGATTGCACAAAAGCAAGAGAAAGGGTTCGAAACGGGACGCACACGCTAAATCCTAAACGTAGGAGCGAACGTGTCGCATATCACCCAAAGGGTGCTATACTAAGCATCCAGGTTACGTGAGGGAAACCCTCCCGTAACCCTTTCCCACGTATCTAACGCTCTTACAACACTCGAAGGTCGCTAAGGGGAAAAGAAAGACATGGAATAGAAATAATGCTGCTGAACGGAAATGGTTCCGTCGATCTTTGACTTGTTGCGTGTAAGCTTCGTCTTCGTGCTTGTCTTCTTTATGATTTTCTTCTTTATGCTTTTCTTCTTGGAGGAGGAAACAGAAATGAAAAGAAGTCCCCTAACAAGTGGACTTTTAATTCTACCTCTAAAAAGTGTAAATTAAACTCCTAAGAAAAACTATATCCTAAAAGGAAAAGTTACAAGAGTTTGCAAAAGAACTAAAATATTCTAAAGAAAATAAACTAAATTCTCTAAAAGAAATTACCACCTAAAAACCTATCTTAAAGTTGGAGATCACAAAGAGACTTCGTTACTAAGGTTGGTGAAGAACTATGGATCTTTGAAGAAGATCTTGAAGTTGCATGTGGATGATGAAGGTCCAGGACGTTTTGATTTATAGAGGTTCACGAAGATCTCCATGCTCGATGAAGATCTGATGAAAATCGTTCGAGGAAGATGAACATTCTGGAGACGCTTTGATGAATGATGTTGAATGTTCTTGAACGGATCTTGAAGGATCTCTAGAGAGTTTTGGATCTGGATGTTCTTGATGAATCATGAGCAGATCTCGGAATTGGACGAAAATCTGAAAAAAAACTGGGAAGTCTTGACTATTTTTTATGAATGTTCATCATCTTCGATGAATTTTTGGAGATCTGGATGGAGGTTGAAGTACGATGAGTTTCTCAAATGTGCTTCCTGGAAAATGTCATGAAGATGATGATTCTTGAAATTCTGTGAAATTTCCGGTGGAATGTTGGTGGATCTATGAAGATGGTGATGAATTTGATGGAAGAGATGAAGATTCTCGATGATTTGGCGATGAAGTTCTTTGATGATGTTTTGACGAATCTTGAAGATGCATGAAGATCTGAAAAAACGGTGAAGATCTGTTGATGTTGCTGCAGTTTCCGACGAATTTGTGGATTTCCGATGAAGTTTGGCCGTGAGAAACGCCGTAGTGATTTTGCCGTTCATGTTTTCCGGCATTTGCATGGCCGACGGTGGTCTCCAGCGAGTTTATCAGTTGTTGCATGTGAGAGACGGGGAGAGGACACCTGGCTCCATGCAGCGAGTGGGAGAATGGACAAGTGGCAGGGAGAGAGGTAGTGGATTGTGAGGTGGCGCATGCAGAGTGTGAGTGGGAAATGAGTTGTCAGTCTCTGAGAAGAGAGAGAGCGGGTGGCATTTTATACTGATACCAAGTGGCAGTGGACCTGGGCCTGCGAAAATTGGACATCTGGCCCACTATCAGACTAAAGACTAATTAAAACGAAAGTTAATACTACTAATGATTAATGTTGATTAATATTGAAAATTAATGACTAATGGCTTCAATTAATGCTAAACGAAAAATGATTAACAACTAGTTAATGAAAGCTGACTCTAATTAATGAAACTAACTCTAATTAACCCTAATTAACATTTAAAAAAGATTAACACTAATAAATCCTAAGAGAATCTTATTAAACTAAGCAACTCAATTAATATCTAAACTAATACCTATTTAGAAATAAAATCTATAATTTCTAGAAAATGAAATTAAAATCTATACTAATAAACAAACTATTCAATTATAAAAGTCTATTAAAATTCTAAAAACCTATATTAAAATCTATATTATTCTATTTATTAAAAAGAAACTATTATTCTAATATTCTAATAAAAATCTATTAAAACTAGAGAAAACTATTAAAACTCTATTAAACAATTAAAACTCTATTTAAAATCTAGAAAAAGACTATTATATTCTAAAATATAAAATAGCATCCAGAAGAAATAAATTGACAAACGTAAAACGCGAAAGTGCAGTAAAATAAGCGGTAAAAGGGTACGGACACCGAGATGTCCTCAAAAATAACAGCGTAGGCTGAAAACACCGGGAAGCGCACAACTTCCCAAAAAAGAAACTTCGCTTACTCGAACCGGCCTAAATCGCCTGAAATGTGAAAACAGGGTTGTGATCCCGATAAAACCAATATGGCCGAAAGAATGCAATGTATGCGGTATGCGAGTGCAAAATGAGTCGAAACATAAACCAGATGTGGGAATCAGTTGGTCAAATTTTGGGGTGCAACAGCTGCCCCTATTCAAGCGGCTTGGACCTGAAGGGTTGAAGAGCGAACGACTTCCAAACATTCAAAGGTAGAAGGCGGTTGAATACCAAAGAACCCGGAAATTTGCCAACCGCAGAAATAAACTACAAACTGCTTGGGGAACAACGTCCAATGAACTAAATATGGTTGTTACGGCAACAATCGATCAATCATATGATAAACTCTGATTCTAACATCAATCACTTGTGTAACGCCACAGGCATTAAGTTAACTTTGCAAGAAACATACCCATCATCACGGGCACAACTTCATCCACAAATGGACTAATTTCGTCACCACGGGGAGAGGTCCCATCATCACGGGTACAACTCCGTCCACAACTAGAATAACGATCTCTGTCAATCACAGGTAATGACTCCGTTAACATGGATAATAATCACCGACGACTTCACTTGGGACAACTCCGTCAATCACGGGTAACGATTCCGTCAACACGGATAGCAATCACTGTCAACACAGGTACAATTCCGTCGACACGGATAACTATCGCCGTCAACATGGGTAACAATTTCTTCAACACGGATAACAATCTCTGTCAATCACAGGTAACACTTCCATTAACACGGATAACAATCTCTGTCAACACGGATCCGTTTGAAGAATACTTTGCTGAGGAAGAAGAGAAACTTAACCAAGCAACTCTGCAGGGGAATATATTCGAAAGCAAAGAGGTAACCAACCTGGCCTATGTTTCGAAATGCGTATGTTTTAAAATGATGCAATGCCCCATACCGCATGGAAATGCTACGTGTTTGGATAGGTGCAAATATGATGATATATGCAAATGCAAATGCAGGCTCGAGCTGCTGGAGAAAACTGGGTCTAAAACCATTTTGGCAAAATAAATGCCGAAGGCAAAGTCAACTCCGCTGGGGGTAACCAGGTATCACAGAATCATTCCAGCAAAATAAATACCGGGAAACTGAGATTGACTCCCATTGGGGAGGAAACAACCCTGCTGGGGAATAGCTTGCAAACTCGATCTTGCGAACTTTGCTGAGGATGATCATCATGTGGGAGGAAAGACAACCTGCTGGAGAAAGGAAAGGACGGTCCTACGTGGGAATGATCTTTCTAAACCACTAACAACCTGATTGTACTCTGTGGGGATTAACCAAGCTGGGGTTGATTGTGCATGGCTCACCACTGGGAATGCCCCTTCTGTCAGGGATATCAATCTTGACCCGCTAAGGATATTCTTGATCCTGCTCTGAGGAGGGATAAATGCAATCTCAACTTTTCTGGGGACAATATGTGACTTCCATCTGCTGAGGAGGAGTAATCCTGATTTGACCATAAGGAATACAGAACATTAATCGGGGAACCGGTATCAATCGAGCTTTGTATCATGGAATGTGACACCACATGAGTCATTGGGAATTATCGTGTCGGATATATTTAGGCTTTTTCTAGTTTAGGGACGAAAAGAGGTTATTAACAAAATGGATTTTAGAGGGAAAATACTAGACGAGGCTAGCATTCAAAGGTGGACTACCAGACGAGAACTGATAGCAAAATGGGTTAGGTTGTCTCACGAGAACTGATTTATGGTTTGAACGTCAGACAGGGCTGATTGAATAATAGGTTAAAGAAAAGGTGACCAGACGGGGCTGGTTTGGAACAATAGGTTAAAGAAAAAGGTGACCAGACGGGGCTGGTCGAAAACTGCTATACACCAGACGGGGCTGGTAAAACAATAGGTTAAAGAAACAGTGACCAGACAAGGCTAGTTGAAAGCTGACATGCACCAGACGAGAACTGATGTTTACGGAAAGGTTGACCCGACGAGAACTGGTTAAAAGATGACAGGTACCAGACGAGGACTGGTATTTACGGAAATATGGACCAGATGAGAACTGGTTACCGATTTTCCAGGCGAGAACTGGGCTCTGGAAATGACCTGGTTACAAGGTTCTGACGAGTAACAGGTTAAGCATGTAGGATAGTGATCCAATGACAACAAGGCCTTTTTTCGAAGGTTTAGGGTTTTTTTTTGGGTAGGGTAGTGACACGATTCCTCGACACTCAATTCTTGCTGGGGTGAACAAACTCGCTTGAACAACTTGCCCCAGTATAACTCAACTTGCCCCAATCCAACTCTTGGGGGAACCTAGTCTGAATAGAAAGCAACCTGCTACGAGATGACCTCGAGATGGCTTGCCCCGACATCTGTACAACGAGAAGACTCATCCTTAATTAACCAACTCAACATGGTTGGTTCCAATATCTCTGAAGTGGTTTGCCCCTTGCATGAGCGTTGAAGCGACTTAACCTGATCTGATCACACACTGGAAGGACCTATCCTTAAACCACATAAATATGGATGGTTGCCCCTGTTTGGGTCTTGAGAAGATCCACTTCTGATCAACTGCTTCTTGAATAAACTGCCCCTGATCAACCGATGCTTCGGGACTTGTCCTCAGACCAACTGGTTCCATACTCACTGGAAGTCAATGCCCCGAATTCACAGGGTTTCACAGCATACACCATTCTGATCCAGACTGCTGAACTATTCAGTCCTGTTTGATTATTCCCTATTGGAATTTCCTCCCTGTTAGTCCCTGTCCTACAATTAAAATTGTCTATTCGCGAATGGTAATTCTAATGCAATGTTCATGCAAATTTTGAAAAAAATTGTGCTGTCACTCATTTACGTGTCATGATTGTGAGTGACGAATGAACCATAAAGTTCAAACGCAGTGCTGCTGTGATCAGTGAAAAATATAACAAGGATATGATTAGCAAATCATGAAGGAGTCAGGTTACTCGACCTTATCGTAATGCGCTTTCAGAATAAACCCTACCTCAATTAGGTCTTTTAAGGGTTGTATCGTGGTCGGGTTCACGGTTCGTGAAGCAAAGGATATTTGGCTCAAATTATGATTTGTACCCACCCCTTCTACGTGATGATCTCCGATCCTAATATTCAGTTCACTTGGCATGAGCGCTCGCCTCTTCGAGAGGTATGTTGAATAGTGGGAACAAAGGTTAAAGGACTCACAAGGTTTTCAGAGTGACAATTACTCCTTTTCGTTCTCGGTGTCTGTATCCACACGACTTTGTCCTTGTTCAAGGATTTTTCTTCTTGATATCCTTTCTTTTTTAGTCTTTTGATTCCCTAATTTTTTGCCTGGACTGACTCCTTTTGAGTTTTTTCGATTTTTCGATGTCCAGCGGGATGCCCTGATTTTTGCCTAAGTATTAGCTTTCCAGCTTTTCCTTTTCTTTTTACTTAGCGGGCTTTCTTTTTCTTTCTTTCCTTTTTTTGAACAAGTCGTGTGACACTGGTTGTCTTGATGGCTCCAAAAGGGTTGTAATTGTCTCACTCCTGATTGGTGAGATTTAACCATTGTGGTTGACGAGGTACGACCTCTTGAGAGGAATAAACTGTGATTGGTCCTCGAAAGGCAACACTCCTCTGTAAGACTTGAACGCTCGGTCAAGCTAACTGACAACTATCCTGCCCCGGGTTAAGATGTGAGGGTTTAAAAGTCCAAAAGAAACTTCTACTTCTTGTGTCGAAGTGGTTAACAAGGGACTAACTCCTTATATCTCAAGTGTTTAGGGGATTTGAAACAATGCTTGTACATCATAGGCAGGGTTTTATCCGAAAGCATACGATCCTCGGTTATAAGTATTCAGTTTCGTCATCCTCCCTCCAATCTTTACTAATCATAGTGATAAAGTGGAGTGAATAAAATGCACGTGTCAGTGTAATGCAATAAATGAGTGACAGCGATATGATTAATTCAGAAAAATGCATAGTCACTTTATCAATATTACCATCCGAAACAAACAATGTTTAACAGCAAGTAGTAACTAACAGAAAGGAAACTACAAAAGCAAATGATAAAAAGTCTGAGGACTACCAATGCTGAGGACGTTTGCCCGTCTGGACCATCGACTTCTGGAAATAACCCTCTGAATCTGCAAGCTCAGACGGCTGAGAGGTTGTCGTGCACAACCAAAACTCCTTCTGGAAAGGAAATGCACCCTTTGTCGATTAACTGTTGCACTTTTGCCTGAAAAGCTTTGCAATCTTCAGTTGAATGCCCCAGGGATCCACCATGGTATCCACACTGAGCATGGGGATTGTACCCAGGAGGGTAAGGATCTGGTACAGGCTTAAGAGCTTTAGGTTCCACAAAAGAATTCTGGATCAAATGTGGCAGAATTTGGCTATACGGCACGGGCACTGGGTGAGGAGGAGCACTCCTTCGTTCCAAGTTGTTACGAGGCCTGTTCTGATTCTGGCGCTGATTCTGATAACCTCGGCCACGGGCTCATGGATTTTCAAGAGAAGCGACATAAAGTTCCCGATGTGTGCCCTAGGCACAATTGTCTGTCCAGAATAATGAGGCACAGAAGATGAAGAACCAACATATCTCACCGATTCATCTTGAGAACACTCAACATCTGTCATGATTGCATTGATCACGACTCCCTCTTCAGTTTGGTAGCTACAGAGCGATTCGGTTTCACTAGCCTGACCGTTTGAAACATTCTGAATTTTTCCAATTTTTACGACATGCTCAATGCGTTCTCCTGTTCTTACCAATTCAGAGAAATTTGGCGCATTTCCAAGCATTCTTTCGAAGTACGAACTCTGCAGGGAGTCTACAAACATGCCTGTTAACTCTCGGTCTAGGAGCGGTGGTTGCACTCTGGCAGCAAATTCTCTCCATCTCTGAACATACTTCCTGAAAGATTCATTGTTCCCTTGAGACAATTCTTGCAACTGCATGCGACTAGGAGCCATGTCTAGGTTATAATCGTACTGTTTCCAAAAAGCTCTGGCTAAATCCACCCATGATCGAATCTGGTTACTCTCTAACTGCATATACCAACTCAGAGATGCCCCAATCAAACTATCCTGAAAGCAGTGAATCATCAACTTGTCATTTTGCACAAACGAAGTCATCCTTCTGCAGAACATCACTAAATGTTGCTTCGGACAGCTATCTCCTCTGTACTTCTCAAATCTCGGCGCTTTGAACTTCGGAGGTAACACCAGGCCAGGAACCAAACACATGTCTGCAGCATTGAGGTTAACAATATTTTTAACTTTCAAGGCTTTAACTCTTTCTTCCAACACTCGGAGCCTTCTAGCATACTCAAGAGCTCTTGGGTCTTCGGTCTTGGCTACCGGGACCTCTTTTTAGGAATTCGGCACAGGGAAAACAACACCTTGATTGTCAATAGGATGAGAGCGTTCACTTCAGACAACAAACTGCTCACGTAGATCTTGGTCTTCAACAGAAGGTTGTACAAGTTGGTCTGCAATAAGGTTGTTCACTTGCGGAAGGTCTGCATCAGACATAGAACCATACAGAGGATTGGTCGTCATAGTGAAACCTGACAAGGTGTTAACAAACTGGAACTTGCTCTCAGACATAGCTACCGATAACTTTCAACTGACTTCACTGCTTGATTCTGCTCAAATCTACTTCAATCCCTTGGTCGTCTTCTACCAATCAACAGTTGCTCAGGCCAACCACCGGAGAATCACCTTCAGAATCAAAACAACGGCTGGATAAGAACTCTGGCTAGCTGGAGAATGATATGCAATATGATGCAAAAATGTTTATGCAAATGCAATGCAAGATGCAACAAACACGGGATCACAACCCCCATAAATCTCTGAATACTGCTGCGCTACTAACTGAGTAAGTTCGCTCTGAAGAGAAGACCAAAATATCGGGTTGGCTGGAAATTAAGTTTCCTGCAAAAACCCTCCCACTCACGGGTATGGACCTAATCGGACAAGGTACGACATCCTATGCATTTCCCAGCGTTACAGACTTTCAAGAAACGACGATACGATACCCAGGAGGTGTGGCATCATCATCTCTTGAAGCGGCCTCACTTAGCGGGTCACAAATGATCGGTTCCCAGAGTCGATAATCCTCGGGTCAGACAACCTGTCGAGCCCAAAGGGCCAGGCAAGATGCCATCAAAGAGAGTCTCGTCTGAGTGTAAATTTCGTAGCTAGCTGGTGCGAGCAAAGCAAGTAGGCTAACCACTACTCTCTACTTCTAAATCTATGTGTGTACTCAAGCCTGGGTTTTGGCTTCTCTCCCAAAGGAACAACCACCTAACAACACAACAGCAACAGATAATAACAAAGGTGCGGAAATAGTAAATACAGTAAAATACAACATACAACGCACAAGAGTAAACATCCAAAGGCAAGCAAACAAGCGCTAGGACTGACTCGCATAGGGGACGTTGGATCCCCAGCAGAGTCGCCAGCTGTCGCTACTGCGAAAATCGGCGCCGGCAATGACAGAAGAGTCGCCACCGTGCGCTATTTATCCCAAAGGAGGGAAAGGAAACGCTCAGAGAAAACCTAACGCAAAGAGGGAAAGGAATGATCATCGCAACCAAATTCTGGATTCGGGAGTCGGTTATGCAAGGGGAAGGTATTAGCACCCCTCACATCCGTCGTACTCGACGGGATCCACGCTTATTGGTTTGTCTACAAGATGAAAAAACAATCTATCTACGACTTCTGAAGCTAAACGGAGGGAAACTGACTCGGTAGAGCGTCGCTGCTCTATGCCTACGTATTCTCAAGAGAGAAAATCAGAGTCAACGTAGTTCGGGAAACTACGGGGATGGTTTGCTCGCCAAGACGTCGCGTCTTGTGCCTACGAATTCTCGTCTGATATGAGAAATCAGAGCATGCCGTAGTTCAGGCTTACTACGGGTAATCAAAGGGTGTTCTCGGTCACACGAGAGTGAGAGATTAAGTTGACTTTAGAGGTACGGGAACCTACGGAACTTAGAACTACGGTCCGGTCTCAGTTGCGCTATGGCAAGAGAAAGGGATAACAGGCGTTAGCGGGAAAGTCTCGATTGCACGGCAGCGAGAGAACTAAGAAGTTAGTTGTTAGTGTGCTCGCTAGGATATCGCATCCTATGCCTACGTACTCTCAACAGGAATGAGAGATTAGAGCAGCTGTAGTTCGGCTTACTACAGCAAAACGGGGAACGGTCTCGATTGCACAAAAGAAAGAGAAAGGGTTCGAAACGGGACGCACACGCTAAATCCTAAACGTAGGAGCGAACGCGTCGCATATCACCCAAAGGGTGCTATACTAAACATCCAGGTTACATGAGGGAAACCCTCCCGTAACCCTTTCCCACATATCTAACACTCTTACAACACTCGAAGGTCGCTAAGAGGAAAAGAAAGACATGGAATAGAATTAATGCTGCTGAACGGAAATGGTTCCGTCGATCTTTGACTTGTTGCGTGCAAGCTTCGTCTTCGTGCTTGTCTTCTTTATGATTTTCTTCTTTATGCTTTTCTTCTTGGATCTTTTCTTCTTGGAGGAGGAAACAGAAATGAAAAGAAGTCCCCTAATAAGTGGACTTTTAATTCTACCTCTAAAAAGTGTAAAATAAACTCCTAAGAAAAACTATATCCTAAAAGGAAAAGTTACAAGAGTTTGCAAAAGAACTAAAATATTCTAAAGAAAATAAACTAAATTCTCTAAAAGAAATTACCACCTAAAAACCTATCTTAAGAATTATAATATTCCAACAAAATATTAAACTATAATTCCTAAAGAAAATTACAATTAAAATGTAATATAAAAATATTAACAATAAAAGAAAAATAAAATGCATAGGGGGGGGGGTATTAGTTTAGTACAGGGGTGTGCTGCAAAAAAATAAAATAGCAGGCCCAGCCCACCAAAAACACACAAAAACGGGGAGGGGGTAAGTAAGTAAAACCGGGAGTATGCTACAGCAAAACGCCAATGGATTTGGCCCAGCAAGAAAAAAAAATGGCAACAGCATAAAAAAAAACGGGGTGTGTGCGTAATGAAACTGGGGTGTGTATGGGCCCAAAAACACACGGGCTAGCAGCCCAATCAACCAACACTCCACACGTCCACTCTCTTCTCCCTGTCACATTCTCAGAAAACAAACCCTAATCCCTCTCTCAATCCTTCACTGTTCACCTCCGCCGTAAACCTCTTTCTCCCTCCGTTCCATCTTACTCGCCTCCGTCTTCAACCACCCTTCATCTTCTCCTAATCTCACTGTCATCTACCTCCATTCTCTTATCATATCAACACTCCTCTTCTATCATCTCAAAATCACCTCTCACTTTGAATCCTACAAACACAGATGAATAAACTAAAAAAACAACAAAACTATCGCAGTTCTGGAAACATCCTGATCCATCCTTTGACGTTTTTGAAGATAAGTAGTTGTTAATGAAGACATGAAGAACACAGTGAGTTCTTGAGTGCTTCAAAGTTTGTTAAGCGGATGAAGATGATCTTGAGGATGATAGTGGATGCGAAGATCGGAGTTGGAGATCACAAAGAGACTTCGTTACTGAGGTTGGTGAAGAACTATGGATCTTTGAACAAGATCTTGAAGTTGCATGTCAATGATGAAGGTCCAGGACGTTTTGATTTAGAGAGGTTCGCGAAGATCTCCATGCTCGATGAAGATATGATGAAAATCGTTCGAGGAAGATGAACATTCTGGAGACGCTTTGATGAATGATGTTGAATGATCTTGAACGGATCTTGAAGGATCTCTGGAGAGTTTTGGATCTGGATGTTCTTGATGAATCATGAGCAGATCTCGGAGTTGGACGAAAATCTGAAAAAAACTGGGAAGTCTTGACTATATTTTATGAATGTTCATCATCTTCAATGGATTTTTGGAGATCTGGACGGAGGTTGAAGTACGATGAGTTTCTCGGATGTGCTTCCTGGAAAATGTCATGAAGATGATGATTCTTGAAATTATGTGAAATTTCCGGTGGAATGTTGGTGGATCTATGAAGATGATGATGAATCTGATGGAAGAGATGAAGGTTCTAGATGATTTGTCTATGAAGTTCTTTGATGATGTTTTGACGAATCTTGAACAGATCTTGAAGATGCATGAAGATCTGAAAAAACTGTGAAGATCCGTTGATGTTGCTGCAGTTTCCGGCGAATTTGTGGATTTCCGGTGAAGTTTGGCCGTGAGAAACGCCGTAGTGATTTTGCCGTTCATGTTTTCCGACATCTGCATGGCCAGCGGTGGTCTCCGGCGAGTTTACCAGTTGTTGCATGTGAGAGACGGGGAGAGGACACCTGGCTCCATGCAGCGAGTGGGAGAATGGACAAGTGGCAGGGAGAGAGGTAGTGGATTGTGAGGTGGCGCATGCAGAGTGTGAGTGGGAAATGAGTTGTCAGTCTCTGAGAAGAGAGAGAGCGGGTGGCATTTTATACTGATGTCAAGTGGCAGTGGACCTGGGCTTGCGAAAATTGGACATCTGGCCCACTATCAGACTAAAGACTAATTAACTGGACTAATTAAAACGAAAGTTAATACTACTAATGATTAATGCTGATTAATATTGAAAATTAATGACTAATGGCTTCAATTAATGCTAAACGAAAAATGATTAACAACTAGTTAATGAAAGCTGACTCTAATTAATGAAACTAACTCTAATTAACCCTAATTAACATCTAAAAAAGATTAACACTAATAAATCCTAAGAGAATCTTATTAAACTAAGCAACTCAATTAATATCTAAACTAATACCTATTTAGAAATAAAATCTATAATTTCTAGAAAATGAAATTAAAATCTATACTAATAAACAAACTATTCAATTATAAAAGTCTATTAAAATTCTAAAAACCTATATTAAAATCTATATTATTCTATTTATTAAAAAGAAACTATTATTCTAATATTCTAATAAAAATCTATTAAAACTAGAGAAAACTATTAAAACTCTATTAAACAATTAAAACTCTATTTAAAATCTAGAAAAAGACTATTATATTCTAAAATATAAAATAGCATCCAGAAGAAATAAATTGGCAAACGTAAAACGCGAAAGTGCAGTAAAATAAGCGGTAAAAGGGTACGGACACCGAGATGTCCTCAAAAATAACAGCGTAGGCTGAAAACACCGGGAAGCGCACAACTTCCCAAAAAAGAAACTCCGCTTACTCGAACCGGCCTAAATCGCCTGAAATGTTAAAACAGGGTTGTGAAACCGATAAAACCAATATGGTCGAAAGAATGCAATGTATGCGGTATGCGAGTGCAAAATGAGTCGAAACATAAACCAGATGTGGGAATCGGTTGGTCAAATTTTGGGGTGCAGCACATATTGCCGACATTTTGTATATTTCTGTGCATTTCTGTAATTTTTGCGCATCTTCCTCTTTTCAGGGTTTGCATCTGTTGTAAGATCTTCCATTTTACAGGCCTTTTGTCAATAAAACATATACTATTCAATAATTTGTTTGTCTTGCTTTAACCTTTACTGTTTTGTTTGTGAAAAATGCCCGATGTTTTGATAAAACTGCGCATATATAAACTTGCAGGCTTCCGCCGATAATCATTAAAACTTTGATTTATTTGAATAATATCATGGATGATGACCGAGATAGTTCCCCTTGTGCAGGATATTTTGTTGTTTGTTAATTTGCAGGATCGTTACCATTGGGGCAAATTTCCAGAGGTGTATCCCCGGTAGGATCACCATTCCCACAGGAAGATGTATAGTTGAGACTCAGTTTTTCCCAGCAAAGGCTTGTTTCTACCAGAAAATGATGTGTAGGTAGAGGGTGTACACTTCTCCCCAGCAGATTGTCTGTATACACTCATTCTTGGGCAGTGCAAAACTGAATTCCCCAGCAGGGTAGAATCATCCCCAGAGCATCGAGATTGATAGCCCTCGTGCAGGTCAAGTATGTGCCCGTATCCCCAACAGAGTGTAGGTACACATTTACTCCTCAGTGAGTCGAGATTAGAGTTCTCTCCACCAGGCAGGTTTGAAGCTGTTTTCCTAGCAGCGGAGCAAGTTCAGGTCTTTGTTTCCCCGCAGAGTCTAGACATATGACTTGGTATCCCTTCAGGGTTTTGATTGGTGATTTATTCCCCAAGCGGAGGTTAATTCCCAGGTAGAGTCAAAGCGAGTTTTGAAATATTTTCCCATTGACTCCTAATCCCAAGAGAAGTAAGAAGAGTGGTTATTATTCCCCACAGAGTAGGGTTGATCCAGAGATTTCTATTCTCTATCCTCAGCAGAAAGAGTTTGGGATCGGCTTCCCAGTAAATCTTATTCGGTTATCCCCAACTGAGCAATCCCCGGTAGGTCGAATTTTTGATCTTCGGTAGAGCAGGTTTGTTCTTAGAGGTGTATTTTGTACCCTAGAAGAACTTCGGTGTTCTAGGAGGCCGTTCAGGGTTGTTTTCCCCAGTGAAGCGAAGTTAATCTCAGTGGTTGATTGTTATCCCCGGCAGAGGCGTTGATTTCCCCAGTAGGGTAGACTGGTTTCCAACGTTTGGTTGTCTTTCCCCGGTCGGGTCATCTATTCCCCAGGAGAGTTGTATCTTGGAGGGTTGTTCAGGGCATTGTCTCTCAGCAGGATTTGATTTGATCTTCGGCAGAGCAGAGTTATTGATTAGCATGTTGTGCTATCTCCCCAGTAGGGTCGTTTGTTCCCTAGAAGTGGTAGTCTGAAGGGCCATCCAGGGCTTGTTTCCCAGTGTAAGTCCAATTGTAATTGGCATGTCCCATTTCTCCCCCGGTGGAGTTGGCTTTATCCTTTCATCATTTATTTTGCTGATTCGGTTCTGGTGCATTTGAATTGTGCATAGCATCCTCCCAAACGTGTAGCATTTTCATTTTGTATGGAGCATTACGCCATATTCAAACATATGCATTTGAAACATAAGCCAAGTTGTTACCTCGTGTTTTCAGGTGTGTATATAGCAGACAATGATGGTTTATTTAGCTTATGTGGTATCCAGACCCCGACAGGTATTGGTGTTTTTTCCTTGAGCCTGTGTGGTATCCAGACCTCCAGCAAGATCATTGATAGATGTGTTTATCTCACCATTTCTCCCCAACGGAGTCTGCATGGTTGAATTCATTATTTCCCCAGCGGATATCTTCTTTCAGTTTGTGAATCGGCGGATTCTCTTCTCAACTTCGTGTTGAGCCAGCCTCCGGGTTCAATGCTCGCTTTTATTTAGCGAATGCCTACTGGTTAGTAGATGTTGCTCAACTTCGGGTTGAACCGGCCTTCGGGTTCGATGCCTGTTTTTATTTAACAGATGCCTAGCGGTGATGCCAGATGTTCTTCTCAACTTCGGGTTGATCCGGCCTTCGAGTTCGATGCCTGTTTTTATTTAACAGATGCCTGACGGCGATGTCAGATGTTTTTCTCAGCTTCGGGTTGAGCCGGCCTTCGGGTTCGATGCCTGTTTTGATTTAACAGATGCCTGACGGTGATGTCAGATGTTCTTCTCAGCTTCGGGTTGAGCCGGCCTTCGGGTTCGATGCCTATTATTTCAATAGATGCCTGATGGTGATATCAGAGGATCTTTCCGACTTAGTGATGGTGATAGCAGATGTTTTTCTGACTACGTGTCGATGCTTTCTAATTGGTGATCAGTTAGTTTGTTGCCGTTACAACTATCAGATTCAATTATTTCTGAAGATTTTTGTTCCAGTAACAGTTTGCAGTTCTATTTTTGCGGTTGGCAAATTTCCGGGTTCTTTGGTATTCAACCGTCTTTTACCTTGATTGTTTGAAAGTCGTTCTCTTTTCACCCATTCAGGTCCAAGTCGTGGGGCAGCTGTTGTACCCCAAAATTTCACCAACCTTTTTCTTGTACTTGACTTATGTTTCATTTCATTCAGCATTTGCATTTGCATAGCATTGTCCTTAACAGGGGATCAAGAGAGGTGTGCCATTCAAGAGAAGATTTCCAAGGGTCTCAAAACTCAAGCAAGAGTGTTTATTCAAGTCATCAAGTGCTTGCAATCATCAGGAAGTGGTCAGAGCTCTTTGAGAGAGAGGATTGATGTGTGTTGCTTATCTCCTATCTTGGAGGTCAAAGGAAGATCATTATGTTAGATGATGGCTCGGATCTAGAAGGGGAGTTGAATAAATCCCAATTAAAAATTGAGTTGGCGCTTACCAATTTAAATTTGGTTTTAAAAATATTTTTAAGTGCGGAAGCGGCCTTGGAAAAACACGTCTAAAACAAACCGTTATTGGAAGATCGAATATGCGTTAAGCTAACGGATATGATAATAAAAGAAGAGTAGATTCAATACACTAGTCACACTAATCAATTGATTTCACCACTAATTAGTAGTGCTAGTTCCAATGCTCAACACATCCCATAAAATAGAGCAAGTAAACTAAGTAAGCTTTGGTTTAGGCAATTTATCGAACACTTGGTGTGCGAAACACTCCAAGTGGATTTTGACTTAAGTAAGTAACTCTAAAATCCTTGTACAAGTGTTTATTGTACTAAAGTTTTAACAGTACCAATTACTTACTAAATTCAATGCTCGAATCAATAAAATTGCTTAAACTAAAATCACTTAATTTTTAAGCTGAAAATGAAAATACTAAAAAATAAAGGAGACAAAGATTTGTTGAGGCATTTCCCTCGCTGTCCTCGCTTCGGGGTACGTATGCCCTCAATTCTAAAAATAGAATTGAGAAGATTTATAATAGATTTCATCTGTAGAGTTGTAGTAGTTTATACAAGAGTTGATAAGCAATAATACAAACAATCCCTATAGATGTTGATAATGCTATCACTTATTACTCCTTGATTCGAGTTGAATCAAGACCTTCGATCGTTGTGAATTGACCTCCGATTCCAGCCCCTTTGTTGAATAACTTTCAGTTCTTCAAACCCTCGGCCCGACTGATCTTAGACACCAACGAATCGAACCCGAAACTCCCTTCAACACTTCACAGCCCCAACTACTAGATTGATGAAATCTTCCGTTTCTCAATCACCTTCACACCACTGAATGTTGGTAGAGACGATCAGTACCAAAGCCCCCCCAAATTTGTAGAATCTTGGAGGGCAAAACCTTCAAGGTTTTATTCAAGAAAAACCTTCCACAATTCTCCACCCGAACCGGATCTCCAATCAACGGATTTGAACCTTATCACCTTGAACGAGACACAAAGCACTCCAAGAATGGTCGTGTGTAATTGCAGTGTTGTGTGTTGTTTTGAGGATGAAGATGAAGAGAAATGTAGGCACCTATTTCACTTTTCTTGTTTTGACAATTTACTCAAAATTCAATTGTTGATCAGTTAGAATGAACAAACTTCTATTTATAGTAATAAGCCACTTAACTAACACAACAGGATTTCAAACACAGTGGAAATACTTCATTAACTGTACCAACACGCGAACGGTAGACCATAGCAGGTCTATGCATCGACGCATGGCCTGCAGTTTTTAGCAATATGAAAAACCCAACAGTATGCATCGACCATAGGTCGGTGTGCGCTGACCCGTGGGAAATGTGAAGTCTTCATGCACCGACTGATGGTCGACTCAAGGTTGCCATGCGCTGACCCGTGGGAAAGTGAACTATGTTATGCGCTAACTGGTGATCGACTCATAGCTTCAAAATCTGCAAAAATGATATGTTTGTTGTTTCGTGCGTTTTGTCACGACTGAATATTAATCACGTGTATTACCGATGATATGATATGTTAAGTATTGCAATTGTCTTCTGGGTAGAACTGACAGCGCCGATTAGTCCGAGGTTGTACTTTGTCATCATCGAAACTTGAGAACATATGTTGTGTGACAGTTTGCCCTCACATACTCCCCCTTTTTTATGATGACAACCTGCACGAAGCTAGTGAGAACAACATTGCAATATTATTAACATAGTAGCATAAACTCCCCCTTTCTTTTGTAATCCTGTACTTTCACGGAAGAATAATGTGGAAGAGCTGTTGTGATCTACTTGGCTTTTCTCCCCCTTTGACAACATCAAAAAGAGATAGAGAAGGTAAAGGTTGACAGAATAACAAATAACAAAACACTCAGCAGGTAATAAGTAGTCATTTACCAATATTCACACATAATATTGATAATGAAAGAGTAAAGCAATTAATAGAAAAAATATATTGAAACACTCAAATGGGCATAATATTCCAAAAACAACAACATAAAAATAACACATCATAGCAAGCATGCAGCTAATATCCCTGGCCCCTCCCCCTGTACGCAACATCCGGATTGCGGTAAGGATCAGAGTAGTCGACAAATGCTTCCACAGACAAATTTAGATGATTGAGGCTGTTAGATATGGCTGTTTCTTGTCTTTCGTTTGGTGCAGCGAGAGCCTCAAAACGGGCATCCATCCTTGTGGAAAAGGAATTGAACCGGTCATTTTGTGTATGGATCTCAGCTCGGATTTGTTCTATCCGTTCATCTTGATTTCTCATAAAGTTTTGTTCGTCCAACTGCATGGACTGCAGCATGTTGAGAAGTTCAGAGTTGTCTGACTGCGGAGGAGATGGTGAGGATTGAGGAGGTTGATGTTCTTGAGGATAGCCATGGTATGGGTTATAATATTTGCCCAGAGTGGTCCAGCCTGTGTACTGCCACTCACCTCATCCTTGATTATTGTATCATTCTTCTTCTTCGTCAGATGGAGCTGTCTGATGAAGCCAATCAGTATTTGTGAACTCATGTTGGTCTGGTTGGTGGTAATTGTCATGTGCCTCATATGCTGGTTCTTCTACCTGTTCCGCTTCATTTTCGTCTTCTTCTACCTGTTCCTCTTGTTCTTCGTCCTCCCTTTCAGAACTTCCATCAGATTCTTCAACAACCCGAGGAATATTTGCCCTGCGAACAAACTTGTAGGTTCGTCGCTCATCACACCAAAAGTAGCCCATCATGGTAAAAGTTTTCGTGTTGAATTCTTTGTCGGAAGATATGGAGACACATGGAAATGATGGATACACGACGTTAGCCACGGTGAGAACCTCTAAAATAAAAGACCCATAAGCAAGAGCAGTTCCTCTTCCTGAATCTCTCAAAGCAAATATTCGACTGGCGATGTAATAGAGCTAGTTGATTTTAATCCTATTTTTCAGAATGTATATAAGATGCACCTCAGCCTGCTCAACTCGAGACAGACCGCCTTTCTTTGGCCGCAGGATGCGAGCCACAATCCATTGAAGAATGTGCTCCCCTGTTTGTAGCTTACCAACCATAACAGTTCTGGGAAAAGCATCACTGTTTACAATCTGCTCCGGATAAGTCCGTTTCAGCATATCATTTAAGGCACTCGTAAATTCATATCCAGGCACGGTGCGAGAGTCAGTTATCTCATGAGGAGGATTTTCATCAGCATCCACTGTTAAATCAAAATATTTACTCCATACTTCATAATTTAAGTTTACCTGTGTAGTGCCGATCGTGGTGTGAAAATCCTGACCTTGAAACTTGTCATGCAAGCAAGTGTAGAACACACGCACCAATTCTTCACTGTATTTAGTGTTGCATTCAAGAAAGTTTACGAAGCCTTGAAACTCCAGCAGAGCCATGACTTGAGTGAGATGCATGCGTTCCGTCGTTGCTTTATAGAATGCATGTTGCAGAAAAACGGATCTCTTGCCAATATCTTTGTTGAAGTTGTCAACAAGAGATGATGGAATCAAAGATACAACAGTAATGGGTAGGGACGCAGATGATGAAGCCCTTAATCTTTTGTCGGTATTTCTGCAGAATAATGAGGCCATGGATGATGATTTGGAGATTTGGTAGAGGTAGGAAGCAAGGATTTGGAGAAGATTGTTGAAGTAATTTGGAAGAGATGATGATTACCCTTTTTATAGATGGAGATTAGGGTTTTGGGTAAGTGGAGGAGACAAGGGGACAATAGGAATGAGTAGATGAAACTTACTAGAAATGTGATACCAATGCACAATTAATGTAGAATGTAGGAAGATGGAACGATTTTCAAAGGAAAAATCTGAAATTTTACGCGAAGCGTCAACCATACCCCTGCATGCGTCGACGCATACTGTTCGATTTTTGACAAATATAAAAGTATATAGCGTGCGTCGACCTCTGCCCTGTTTTGGTCGACTCAAAGTAAGTAAAAATGCAGATTTTCAATTACTGTCATATATAATGCCACATTTGATGCCTACCTACAATGCCACAAAACAATTTGCATCCAAACAAATAACACTCGTAGCAAATGTCATATATATACAATATTTGTCAAACGATACAATAATTGAATCATGAATATTGTGAGAAAGAAAACAAAAAATTGGAACAACATCACCTCTATACCGGAAAGGCTTGATAACAATACACTTGTGCTTGCAACAAAACTTAACTTGTTAGAAGTACAAGAATATAATTGTAAATGAAGTAAGGCGGAACAAGCAATTATTACACCCGATCCGAAATGTCGAGAATGCCAAGTTCTCGACGGATATAAAAGAAAGGTTCAGTGGCTAGCGGCTTTGTGAAAATGTCCGCTAGTTGATTTTTGGTGTCAACGTGTTCAAAAACAACATCACCTTTCTCCACATGATCCCTAAGAAAATGGTGTTGAATTTCGATATGTTTGGTGCGAGAATGTAACACAGGATTTTTGGTGAGATTAATAGCACTTGTATTGTCACAGAAAATGGGAATACGATTTAGTTTGAAGTTAAAATCCAATAATTGCTGCTTAAGCCATAGGACTTGAGCACAACAACTACCGGTGGAAACTTATTCCGCTTCGGCGGTTGACAAAGCAACTAAAACTTTTTTCTTGCTGTGCCAACTGACCAAGGAGTTTGAAAATAAATGACAAGTACCACTAGTGATTTTCCTATCCGATTTGCAACCGGAAAAATCGGAATCAGAGAAATCTACCAATGAGCAATCATTACCTTTGGAATACCATAGTCCATACTTCAGAGTACCAGATAGGTATCGAAGTATACGTTTGACAGATTTTAGATGAGATTCCTTGGGACATGATTGGTATCTTACGCACATGCACACGCTAAACATAATGTCGGGTCGAGAAGCAGTAAGATAGAGAAGAGAACCAATCATACCTCTATACCTTTTTACCTCTACTTCCTTACCACTTTCATCTTTATTCAGGTTTACACATGTTGGCATAGGAGTGTCAATGGCCTTCGAGTTTGCCATGTCAAATCTCTTGAGAAGTTCCAAACAATATTTCGTTTGACTCACGAATGTTCCTTCTTTAAGTTGTTTAATTTGAAATCCGAGAAAGTATGTGAGTTCACCCATCATACTCATCTCGAATTCACCCTGCATAAGGTCAGAAACCTCTCTCACGAGATTCATGTTAGTAGATCCAAATATAATATCGTCAACGTAAATTTGTACTAATATCAAGTGTTTTCCTTGACATTTAATGAAGAGAGTAGTGTCAACCTTTCTTCTTGAGTAACCTTAATCAAGTAAAAATTTACTTAGTCGCTTATACCAAGCTCTAGGAGCTTATTTGAGTCCATATAAAGCCCTTTTTAGTTTGTAGACATGATCAGGATACTCATGAGACTCAAAACCCGGAGGTTGTGTAACATAGACTTCTTCATTTATGTATCCGTTAAGGAACGCATTTTTAACGTCCATTTGAAATAACTTAAAATTCTTCACACATGCGAAGGCAAGCAAAAGGCGTATAGCCTCGAGTCGGGAAATCGGCGCATAAGTTTCCTCATAGTCGATGCCTTCCTCTTGGTTATACCCTTGCGCGACTAATCACGCCTTGTTACGAGTTATTACTCCATTTTCGTCCAACTTATTCTTAAACACCCATCGGGTGCCGATTACTCGATGTCCTCACGGAGGAGGGACAAGGTCCCATACCTCATTTCTCGTGAACTGATTAAGTTCATCTTGCATTGACAAAAACCAGTTTTCATCGAGTAAGGCTTTTTAGGGTTTTTAGGTTCCATTTGTGAAACGAAAGCGAAGTGATAACAAAAATTACTTTTCTTAGATCGGGTAGTAACACCCTTTGATATGTCTCTGAGAATGTTGTTTATTGGATGATCTTTAGAAGACTCCCAAGCTTGAGGGAGAGCATCACTTATAGATGGATGATCTACCTCAGTTTCTTCATGTTGGACATCTTTTTCCTCCTCAACTTTTGCTTTGTCGGGCTGATCAATTCCCGGCTCTGCATCTTTGAGTATGTCTTTAGTAGATGTACCTGCACCATGAAACACAATACCTTTTCTGACATTTCTCAGATAAGATTCATCAAATGTTACATGTACCGATTCTTCAACAATAAGTAATCTTTTATTGTAGATCCTATAGGCTTTACTTGACTAGGAGTATCCAAGGAAAATACCTTCATCAGCCTTTGAGTCAAATTTACACAAATTTTCCTTTCCATTATTTAAGACAAAACATTTGCAACTGAAAACATGTAGGTGAGACACGTTTGGCTTGCGCCCTTTTAAAAGCTCGTAAGGTGTTTTGTTTAGAATGGGGCGGATGAGCATCCTATTCAAAACATAACAAGCCGTACTTATGGCGTCGGCCCAAAAATATTTCGGTAGTCCACTTTCATTGATTATTGTTCTTCCCAACTCTTCTAAAATACGATTTTTGCGCTCCACCACCCCATTTTGTTGAGGAGTCCGTGGAGCAGAAAAGTTATGATCAATACCGTAGTTACCGCAATATTCTTCAAATAAATGGTTTTCAAATTCACCTCCATGGTCGCTTCTAATTGACACAATGTTTGTGCATAATTTATTTTGGGAAAGTTTGGCAAATTTTTCAAAGGCGGTGAATGTATTGCTCTTGCTAGCCAAAAAGATAGTCCAACAAAATCTAGAATAATCGTCCACTATTACAAAACCGTAATAGTTTCCACCTAGGCTCTTGATTCTAGAAGGCCCAAATAAATCCATATGGAGAAGCTCGAGAGGTCTTGTAGTAGAAACAATATTTTTAGATTTAAAAGATATCCTCGTTTGCTTTCCCATTTGGCAACAAGCATCACAAAGGTGATCCTTGGTGAATTTTTATTTGGGGAGACCTAGGACTAGATCTTTTGATACTACTTTATTCAGTAAGTCAAAGTTAACATGTGCTAAGCGCCTATGCCATAACCATGAATCTTCACTCATTGTTATGAGGCATTTGTCACTTGTTAATGATACTTCATTCAAGTATAGCATATAGACGTTGTTCACTCTTAGGACATTAAACATATTCTTCTTGTCATTATCATGCACAATTTTGCAACACTCTTTTGAAAACGATACATTGTATCCTTTGTCGCATAATTGGCTAATGCTAAGCAGATTATGTTTAAGACCCTCGACAAGCAACACATTGGAAATAGTAGTGGAAGAAGGGTTACCTACACTACCTTTACCAAGTATTGCTCCACGATTGTTATCACCATATGTTACATACCCTTTCTTCTTTGCCACGAAGTCTATGAATAGGGATATGTCTCCGGACATGTGTCTTGAACATCCACTGTCGAGAACCCATCTTCTCTCGGTGGTCTCGACACATTGTACCTATGAAAGAATAATCAACAAGAGGAGGTACCCAATGGCATATTGGGTCCTAATTTGTTGGTGACAAAGTGGTTGCATTTGGGCAACCATTGATAGATGCCTTTAGGAACCAAAAATCTCCTAAATCGATATTTAGCAATGGAATGGCCTTTCTTGCAACAATATAAGCATGAAAAATCAACTTTAAGATTGCCTTTGCTCTCTTGATCCCTAATTACATATGTATATTTTTGATATGGATTCAACATACTTTTTCTGAAATCAGCTTTATCAATAGCAAATGTAATTTTAGGCTCAAGAGCCTTGTTAAGTTTGACCTTTAGGTTTCTGACTTCACCTTGCCAAATATAACAAGTAGCGCATCCAAAGTCGAGGAATTTGCTATGGTCCTCACAATCCGATTTATTACTTTCCACTATGGAAGCCTTAAGTTCCTCAAGTTTCCTTTCAGACTCTTTAATTTTGTGCTATAGGTAAGTAAAAATTATTTTATTAGAGGCAAGTCTCTTAAAGGCTTATGTTGCTTCATTGTGTAAAGTATTAAATGCGGCTTGTAATTCAAAATGTGACATTTTTTTAGGAATTTTCATATTTAGAGTGACGTACTTGTTTTTTCTTATTCTTTTGATGTGCGGAAAGGCATAGGTTCACGGATTCTTCTTCATCACTTGAGCTTTCATCAGAGGAGGAGGAGTCGCTATCGCTTTCCCAAGCTATATATGCTCTTCTCGGCTTTGATGACTTCTTATGTGATTTAATAGATTCCTTTTCTTTGCCCTTTTTGTTTAAAGGACAATCTGGCTTGTAGTGACCGGGCTTTCCGCATTTGTAGCACGATCCTCTGGTTTTACTTCCTTTGATGTCGTTATTTCGAGAGTTCCTTGATTGCTTTCTGAAGTTGACAAGGTTCTTTTCTGAGTGTTGAATGCCGTTCTTTCTCACATACCGATTATAGCGCTTTGCGAACAGCCCCATATCCTCACCCTTGTCATCTTCTTCATCGTCACTTGATGAATAATCACTGTGCTTCTTAAATTGAGACTTCGAGGAGGAAGTCTTGAGAGCAATAGATTTCTTCTCAACAGTCTTTGTTTTGTCCTTCTTTTCTTTCTTTTCATGTTGATCGAGGCTTAGGAGCACTTGTTCATGCTCTTGTAGCTTTCAGAATAACGTTGTTAGGTCCAAAACAGTAAGATCATTTGCTTCTTTTATGGTGGTCACCTTGGGCTGCCATTCCCTGTTAAGACATCTTAAAATTTTATTAGTAGCAACGTCATTGGCCACCGGCCTTCCAAGTGAATATAACCTATTGATGAGATGAGTAAACCTTTTCTGCATGTCCGCAATGGTTTCCCCTTGCTCCATGTAGAAAAGGTCAAACTCTTGTGTTAGTGTATTGATTCTAGCTAATTTCACATCATTTGTCCCCTCATGAGCGATTTGAAGTGAATCCCACATGTCTTTTGCCGTAGGACAATGAGACACACGATAATATTCATCAACTCCTAATGAGGATATTAAGATGTTTTTAGCTTTCCAATCATAGTTGTATTTCTTTTCATCATCATCAGTCCATTGTGCTTTGGGCTTAGGCACAACCACATTATCCGCATTGGTCATAGTAATTTCTATTGGACCATTGAGAATAACGTTTCATATTTTTCTATCTATGGAGTTTATGTGTACCCGCATACAATCCTTCCAATAACCGTAATTTTCACCATTAAAAACGGGAGCTCTATTATAATCCCCTTTAGGTTCGTTTTCCATTTTCTATCAAAGTTATACTTGAAGCACGGAGTAAACCGGTGCTCTTGACACCACTTGTTAGACGATGGCTCGGATCTAGAAGGGGGGTTGAATAGATCCCAATTAAAAATTGAGTTGGCGCTTACCAATTTAAATTTTGTTTTAAAAATATTTTTAAGTGCGGAAGCGGCCTTGGAAAAACACGTCTAAAACAAACCGTTATTGGAAGATCGGATATGCGTTAAGCTAACGGATATGATAATAAAAGAAGAGTAGATTCAATACACTAGTCACACTAATCAATTGATTTCACGACTAATTAGTAATGCTAGTTCCAATGCTCAACACAACCCACAAAACAGAGCAAGTAAACTAAGTAAGCTTTGGTTCAGGCAATTTATCGAACACTTGGTGTGCGAAACACTCCAAGTGGATTTTGACTTAAGTAAGTAACTCTAAAATCCTTGTACAAGTGTTTATTGTACTAAAGTTTAAACAATACCAGTTACTTACTAAATTCAATGCTCGAATCAATAAAATTGCTTAAACTAAAATCACTTAATTTTTAAGCTGAAAAAGAAAATACTGAAAAATAAAGGAGACAAAGATTTGTTGAGGCAGTTCCCCCGCCGTCCTCGCTTCGGGGTACGTCTGCCCTCAATTATAAAAATAGAATTGAGAATATTTATAATAGATTTCATCTGTAGAGTTGTAGTAGTTTATACAAGATTTGATAAGCAATAATACAAACAATCCCTATAGATGTTGATAATGCTATCACTTCTTACTCCTTGATTCGAGTTGAATCAAGACCTTCGATCATTGTGAATTGACCTCCGATTCCAGCCCCTTTGTTGAATAACTTTCAGTTCTTCAAACCCTCAGCCCGACTGATCTTAGACACCAACGAATCGAACCCGGAACTCCCTTCAACACTTCACAGCCCCAACTACTAGATTGATGAAATCTTCCGTTTCTCAATCACCTTCGTACCACTGAATGTTGGTAGAGACGATCAGTACCAAAAACCCCCCAAATTTGTAGAATCTTGGAGGGCAAAACCTTCAAGGTTTTATTCAAGAAAAACCTTCCACAATTCTCCACCCGAACCGGATCTCCAATCAACAGATTTGAACCTTATCACCTTGAACGAGACACAAAGCACTCCAAGAATGGTTGTGTGTAATTGCAGTGTTGTGTGTTGTTTTGAGGATGAAGATGAAGAGAAATGTAGGCACCTATTTCACTTTTCTTGTTTTGACAATTTACTCAAAATTCAATTGTTGATCAGTTAGAATGAACAACCTTCTATTTATAGTAATAAGCCACTTAACTAACACAACAGGATTTCAAACACAGTGGAAATACTTCATTAACTGTACCAATGCACGAACGGTCAACCATAGCAGGTCTATGCGTCGACACATGGCCTGCAGTTTTTAGCAATATGAAAAACCCAACAGTATGCGTCGACCATAGGTCGGCGTGCGCTGACCCGTGGGAAATGTGAAGTCTTCATGCGCCGACTAATGGTCGACTCAAGGTTGCCATGCGCTGACCCGTGGGAAAGTGAACTATGTTATGCATTGACTGGTGGTCGACTCAAGGTTGCCATGCGCTGACCCGTGGGAAAGTGAACTATGTTTGTGTTGACTGGTGGTCGACTCATAGCTTCAAAATCTGCAAAAATGATATGCTTGTTGTTGAAGGTGAGATAATACTTAGAAGGGGGGGTTGAATAAGTATGGAAAAATAATACTTGAAAAATAATCACACAATTATTTTTATCCTGGTTCGTTAAACAACTACTCCAGTCCACCCTTCCAGAGTGATTTGCCTTTCTCAACAAGGACTTAATCCACTATTAAATCAAACTGATTACAATAGTATCACCTAAGAACTACAGTTCTTAGTCTTCTCAAGAGCTACTGATTCACACTGAATCCTCTTAAGGAATATCCTTTACAAACAATGTAAATTAAATACAAGAGTTTTTAATGCTTCTATAAAGCTATAATCACAACAGTGATTTTTCTCTTAAGTTTTAAGTACAATGAGATTCTATGAAGAATAAGAATGAGAGCTTATAGAATATTGTAATTTCTTTTCAGCAAGTGTGTAGCACTGAAGAATGAAGTGAGGAACTCCTTTTATAGACAGCTGAATCATGCACGTTGAAAAGAGAGTCTCAAAAGGTCTGAGCCTTTTTGTCTTCACATGTACTGACCTTTCCTTGAAATAGATGGCACAGATAAATCCTTTTTGTCTGTGTAAGTGTGTCTAGCACAAATAAGGAAAGAGACGTTGAATAGTTCCAACGGATACATTCTTGAAAACACTTCTTCAGTTTCAGCAAGTTCTTCAGAGTCTGAATGGATCAGAGTCTTCTGATGAAATTCAGAACTATGCTGTATCAGAGTCTTCTGCAGCGTGTGTACTTCTAGCGTGTTGATCATCAGAGCATCTTGACACAAAACTTCAGTACTTGGCAGCGTAGGTACTTTCAGAATCTTCTGTAGATCAAAGCTTTGAGAAACTCTTCAATCAATATTCTTTTATACTTCTGATGCTTCAGCTTCAGATGCTTCTGACTATCTTCAGATGCTTCTGACTATCTTCAGATGCTTCTGACTCAGAATGTTCTGGAGCTTCTTGCTTCAGATCCTTCTAGAGACTACGCTCAGGATCTTCTGTAAGGAGCAAGCAGATTCTTCTGTGAGGTGCATCTGGCGCTTCAGAGTCAGGATAGCTTCTTGTATTCAATGGCAGATTTGCTTCTAGAGAGTCAATATAATTTTAATCTACAGTAAAACTCTCAAACAAATTTTAGAGTATATAATTCTTAAATATAAATTTCCTAACAGTTATCATCAAAACAAAGAGTAATTATTAAGAACCAATCTGTGTTCTAACAATCTCCCCCTTTTTGATGATGACAAAAATATCAGAAATTTTATTTAATTGAACATAAAGAATTATAACTCCCCCTGAGATGATGAATCTCCCCCTGAGTTGAATATGAAAAAGGAATAGAAACTTCCCTTTTTATCTGAGTAATCTTCAGAGTCAGATCTTGTTTGTCTTTGTAATAATCAAAGGTCAGACTGTCTTGCAGATATAAGATTCAGAGTTTGATAAAAGATAAATGATCTGAGAAACTCAGAGATTCTTTTATAGAGTATTCTTATCAAATGTTCTGAAATAGTCAATTTAGATATTAGAAAGAAAAGATATGTCTGAAGATTCATTCTAGTGAAATTATATTAAATAGTTCAGATCTTTATTTTCTCCCCCTTTTTTGTCATAAGCAAAAAGTAAAAACTTATAATAAAGACAAATAAAAGGAACAATAGCAGATAAAACAATGGAGAATAACAAACTGTTTCATTTAATTATAACAGATCAAAAGTACATCAGAAGATATAACAAAAACATTCAGATGCAAAAACAACAGATACACAAACATGAGAAAAAAATCTAAGTGTGTTTAGACAAAAGCATCTTCAATAGGTCTGTGATCTCAGATTGTGATTGCACTTGCTTTGACATGAACTTAGTTATTGTCTCATTCTTCTCATCTTGTTTAGACATCCACTCTGACATGTCCTCAGATTTCTTGTCTTGCTTTGCCATCCAAGATCTGATTTCAGATTGACCAGCTTCCAGAGCAGCAATCTTGTTTCCCAACTCTGGATTTTCTGTCTTTATCTCTGATGATGGAGGTTCTGTATCCTGAACAGAGTCAATTGCCATATGTTCTGGAGATCCTAAAGAGGGTTCTACCAGAGTCATAGTTAATGCAGTGGCAGTTGGTTCTGGTGGAGGAGCATCCAAACACAGCAGAGGTTCAGTCTTGTTTACTATCCAGAATTGAGTTCTTTCAGCTCTGAGCTTTGCATCATCAGAACAGATGTTCTTCAGATTAGAAGCCACAGTGTTGAATCTCTTGACAAAACCTTTCCAGATGATTTCAGTCTCATTTGCATCCATAGTTTCAGAACATCTTTTCTGAACAGTACCTAAAGACATCTGTATTTCTTGCAAAAACGTTTGAAATAAATGTTCAATATTAAGTCTGGGTGGAGGTTTAAGCAAGGTTTCCAGAGTCATCTGTTTAGGCTTTGGAGTGGGTGGTATCAGTGATTTTGGAATGGAAAACAGAGGAGAGGGAACATATGGAAAGAATGGAATTTCTGGTTTCTGAGGAAGGGATCTGTTTAAAGCATTAAGAAGATTTGGTTGAGGTCTGGTGCATGGGTAAACAACATCAAAGAATGCATTAGAGTATGGTACGAAAGCAGAGTTTGATGGTTTATCAGATGCAACTGTGTTGTCAGATGCAGGATGCAGAGCTGAAACAGCAGCTTTACCAGAAGTAGCAGATATGGGGGCTAAGGATCCTTCATTTTCCATAGATTTAATATATGAAAGGATTACAGATGGAAGGGTCGGTTTGAGTTTAGGTTTCAGAGGTTTCAAGGGTTCAGAGGGCTCAACTCTATCATAAAAATCTTTAAGTTTGAAACCATAAGATAAGTTATGATAAAGAGAAGACACTTGAGCACAAGATATTCCAGATGATGATGGAATAGAAGTAGGAACAATCATCTCAGATGAAGTTACAGGTGGAGGCGTAGGTTCTGGAATGGTAGTTTTGGTAGTTAAGGTTGATTCAGGTTCAGGGTCATGAACAGGGTATTTGTCAGAAGGATTAATCAAAAAATCAGGATGAATTTCTGATTCAGATGAATTTGAAGATGTTTCAGGTGTACAAGAGGTACAAGAAACTTGAAACACTGTTTTTAATGGAGTGATATCAAGAACTTCTGTCTCAGGGATATGAGATGGTTCTGAAGGAATATCAGGTTGTTGAGTAGGTGGTTCAGATGAAACAGGAGCAGAAGTTACTTTAGAGGGTTCAGAAGTAACAGGTGCTACAGGTTCAGAACATGGAATTGTTGATGGTGGAATGATAGAGTCTTTTTGTGGTTGATCTTCTGTGGTTTGTTTTTCTGGATGATTTTCTGTTTGTGGTTGTGTAGAGTTTTGTTTATCAGAATTTTGTGGTAGTTCTGATGATTGTGGTTCTGTTGGTTGTTGTTCTGTGGGTTGTGGTTCTGATGGTTGTGGGACAGTTGGTGAAGGACGTGGAGTGAAGTGTTTGATGTGTAATTTGGGTTGAGGTGGTTTTGATACAGAAGCAGTTGGTTGTTTCTGAGGTGAGACAGAACTAGGGGCAGCAACAAATGTTGTTTGAGTGACAGGGGGTTTGGGAACAGACTTAATAGATGAATCATTTATAACAACATTTTTAGAAGTAACAGAAGCTTTAGTACCTTTGAGTTTAATCCTCTTTGCAGAGACAGCTTCTCCAGAATCTTTTCTCTTCAGAAGATCCTTGGGATTCTCAGCAATCTTAGCCTTCTTCTGGACAGGTTCAGATTCTGCTGCAGGTTGAGGTCTTTTCCTCTGAAGTGGAACTACTGCTTCTTCTTCTTCTTCTCCTGCATCTGGCAGGGGTTGCTTGACAAGTTGAAACACATTGTCTGGAACAGACACTCCTTCCCTTTTGCATTCCTCTATATACATCAGAACAATGTGTCTAGGTTCTTCAGCAAAGAATAGAGGAAAATCTGATACTGGAATCCTTTTATTCAGATCAGACATGTTTAACTTCTTTGGAGCAGTAGTAAGTTCATCTAAAATCTTGAGTCTCAGAAGGCTCTTAGCGTTCAGAGGCTTTCCCATAATGAACTCTAGTTCTTCTGTAACACCAGCATCATACAGAGCAGCCACTAAACCATTTTCAGTGAGAAGATCTGAGAGCAACCTTCCAAAAGGTATCCAATTCCTGATCTTCTGGTTCTTTTCCTTCACAGATTCTCTGGATGCATTTATGTGATTCCACATATGCATGAACAATAAGTAAGGAAGATCTACCTTATTACTCTGACTAAGGCAGTACATAAAATAGATCTGTTCATTGTTGACATAATCTGGGGAATTTGTTGACTTTCTGTGATGTATGCATCCCATGAAGATCTTGGCCCAGATCTTGTAGTCAGGCTTCAGATCTTTGAATCTGTTAGAGGCTTGTCCAGCAGTCATAACCTCTTCATAAACTTCATCCATATCAACACGCCCAGCTGGCAGATGTGAAACACCATCAGTTTCTTCATAACCAATCAATTTTCTAATCAGATCCTCTGTGATGATGATCTCCTTTCCCAGCACAGATGATAAAATAAACTTTGGATATACAGATGCATGAATCCAGAATTCCTTCACAAGCAGAGGGTAAACTGGTCCAAACAGTCTATCAAAGTATTTCACCCAACCTTGAGCTCTAACAATGGAGCGAAAATCAAACCCATTGTCAGCCAAAGAATCAAATTCCACCATAGATTCACACAATACTTCTAGTTTATCAACTGGTGTGAGAAGAGTTCTCTGAGGAGGAGTATATGGATTTGCACCTAGGTTATCTGAAGTCACAGCAGCCATTGTTGATTGAAACTGTGCAGTTGTTGATGAAGAAGACGCCATTGAAGAATGCCTTTTAGAACACTTAGGTTTTGAGTTTTTGTGAAGAGAGAACAAAAGATGAAAATGCATATAAATTCTGAGAGTGAAAAGTGTGAAAGTGAATACACAACAGGTATTTATACTAAACACATAGGCACACCAAAAGACAGAAACAACACACGTTTGAGCAGCATTAAATGAAGAGAATAAAATCATTTCAAATAATAAATGCTTCTGACAGATTTGGGGGGAAAACCAAGATATTTACTATTCAAATTTCACCTCAAATGTCTTTTCAGTTGTCCACACGCCACCTCTTCAGATTTTGTGGGACACGTGTTTGCTTGCATGCTGTTCTGAATTCTCTCAAGAAATGAAACGTTAGCCACGTTCAGATCTTCTAAAGATGGTTAGTTCATATTTTCAAATCAGAAATAATAATCAGAATAGAATAAATGAACAGAAGAAATACTTCAGATCATTAAACATTTTGCATCTGAGAGGTTCCCTCTGATAAATATTATTCTGGACAAAAATCCATACAAATATTTTTCAGAATGAACTTAAATCTATCTTCAGCAAGGGGTTTTGTGAAAATATCAGCCCATTGATGATCTGTATCAACAAAAGCTAAATTAATTACACCCTTCTGAACATAGTCTCTGATGAAGTGATGTTTAATTTCTATATGTTTTGCCTTAGAATGCAAGATTGGATTTTTTGACAAACATATAGCAGAAGTATTATCACAAAATATAGAAAGATTACTCTCATAGATTTGATAATCTTCTAATTGACTCTTCATCCAGAGCATCTGAGTACAACATCCAGCAGCAGCAATGTATTCTGCCTCTATAGTTGATAGTGCAATGGTAGGTTGCTTCTTGCTGTACCATGAGATCAGATGACTTCCAAGAAACTAACAGCTTCCAGAAGTGCTTTTACGTTCAACTCTGTCTCCAACATAGTCAGCATCACAGAATCCAACTAATGAAAATTCATCAGATCTTCTGTAACACAAACCCATGTTAGCAGTACCTTTCAGATACCTTAGAATCCTCTTAACAGCTGTTAAGTGTGATTCTCTAGGATCTGATTGGAATCTAGCACATAAGCAGACACTAAACAGAATATCTGGTCTAGAAGCAGTCAAGTATAGAAGAGATCCTATCATACCTCTATAGAGTTTTTGATCTACCTTCTTACTTACCTCTTCCTTACCTAGAGTGCTTGTAGGATGCATTGGAGTCTTTTCCATTTTGCTATCAACCATGTTGAACTTCTTCAGAAGCTCTTTAACATATTTGGTTTGATGTATGTAGGTGCACTCTGGAGTCTAATTGACTTGGATTCCCAAGAAGAATCTCAATTCTCCCATCATGCTCATTTCAAATTCTTCCTGCATACATTTAGCAAACTCCTTTCCAAGCGTAACATTTGTTGATCCAAAAATAATGTCATCTACATAAATTTGACAAATCAACAGATCTTTCTTAACAGTTTTACAGAATAAAGTCGTATCCACTTTTCCTCTGATAAAATTTTTCTTCAGAAGGAAGTTGCTCAACCTCTCATACCAAGCTCTGGGAGCTTGTTTTAATCCATAAAGGGATTTCTTTAATTTGAAAACATGATCTGGAAAGTTTTCACTTTCAAAACCAGGAGGTTGGTGGACATATACTTCTTCTTCTATAATACCATTAAGAAAAGCACTTTTAACATCCATCTGATACAGAGTGATGTTATTCTGTGCAGCAAAAGAAATAAGAAGGCGTATGGATTCTAACCTTGCTACTGGAGCATATGTCTCAGTATAATCAATACCTTCTTGCTGACTGTATCCTTGAGCAACCAGTCTTGCCTTATTCCTTTCTACTTCTCCCTTTTCATTCAGCTTATTTCTGAAGACCCATTTTGTTCCAATAATATTGAATCCTTTAGGTCTAGGAACCAGATCCCAAACTTCATTTCTGGTAAATTGATTCAGCTCTTCTTGCATAGCTATAATCCATTCATTATCTTCCAGAGCCTCATCTACAGATGTTGGTTCTATTATTGACACTAAGCCAAATAAAGAAGATTCAGAAGTTCTGAGAAATGATCTTGTCCTTATTGGATCATCTTTCTTTCCAATTATCACATCTTCTGGATGAGAAGATTTGATTCTGGAAGAAGATCCTCTGACAGTTGGTCTATCAGAAATATGCAAGTTGTTTAGTTGGGAAGTCAAAGGTGTAGCATCTGGGGTTGCTTCAGATTCTTTGATTTTTGCCTTTTCTGCCTCTGATCCTTCAGAGTCTGTGAGAATCACTTCTCTATCTGCAGAACTTTCAAACTGCTTTGGCTTTTCAGAGCCAAGCTTATCATCAAATCTAACATGAATAGATTCTTCAACAATCTGTGTTTCAGTATTGAATACTCTGTAGCCTTTAGAGCGTTCAGAATAACCAAGCATGAAACACTTCTGTGCTTTGGAATCAAACTTGTTCAGATTATCTTTAGTATTAAGCATATAACAAATACATCCAAAAGGATGAAAATAAGAAATGTTAGGCTTTCTGTTTCTCCACAATTCATAGGGAGTCTTTTCCAGAAGAGGTCTTACAGACACTCTGTTCTGAATATAACAAGCTGTGTTAATTGCTTCTGCCCAAAAATGTTTTGCCAGATTTGTCTCATTGATCATGGTTCTGGCCATCTCTTGCAATGTTCTATTTTTCCTCTCTACAACTCCATTTTGTTGTGGAGTTCTAGGGCAGGAGAAATCATGTGCAATGCCTTTTTCAGAAAAATATTTTTCAAAATGTTTATTTTCAAATTCTCCACCATGATCACTTCTGACTTTAATAATTTTGGAATCTTTTTCAGTCTGGACTTGATTGCAGAAGTCAAAGAACACAGAGTGAGACTCATCCTTGTGTTTTAGAAACTTTACCCATGTCCATCTGCTGTAGTCATCTACAATGACTAACCCATACTTCTTGCCTCTGATGGATGCAGTTTTCACTGGTCCAAACAAATAAATGTGAAGTAATTCCAATGGTCTGGAGGTAGACACAACATTTTTTGATTTAAAATGAGATTTTGAAAATTTACCTCTTTGACATGCTTCACACAGAGCATCTGAGTTGAACTTCAACTTAGGAAGTCCTCTGACCAGATTGAGTTTATTAATCTGAGATATACGTCTCATATTAATATGCCCCAATCTTCTATGCCAGACCCATTGCTCATCATTCACAGATAAGAGGCATTTTACATTTTGAACTTTAAGTTCTGAAAGGTTAATTTTATAAATGTTGTGTTTCCTCTTTCCACTGAATAGGATAGAGTCATCCTTTTGACATACAACTTTGCAACATTTTTGATTAAAGGTTATATCATAACCATTGTCACTTAATTGACTTATGGACAATAGATTATGTTTCAATCCTTCAACTAACAGAACATTAGTAATAGAGGGAAGCTTACCATTTCCAATAGTGCCAGATCCAATGATCTTGCCCTTCTGGTTCCCTCCAAACTTCACGTCCCCTCCAGATCTAAGTTCCAGGCTTTGGAACACAGACCTTTCTCCTGTCATGTGTCGTGAGCATCCAGAGTCCAGGTACCATGATTGGTGTCCTGACTTTGCTGCTAAGAACATCTGCAACAGGAATTATTTTGTTTTTAGGTACCCAGATCTTCTTGGGTCCTTTGGGGTTAGTTGGTTTGCAGGTTTGTCTAAACTTCTGTTTTGCAACATAATGTTTATTCTGACTTGCCTTTGGTTTAAACACATAAGTACTCTTCTCAGAGCTTGTGTGTTTAATGTCATTCAGATGACCAAATTTGAATTGAGAATACAGAGGTGTCTTCCTGATGAAAAGTTTGTCAACAGGTTTTGGTTTGCTTCCAGATGAAGACTCATATCCAATGCCCCTTCTGTTGTTTCCACTAACACCATAGATCATGGAAGCCATCTTGCTTCTGTCTATGCTCTTAGTGAGAAACCTCTGAAAACTAGAGTCATATTTTTCCAAAATATTTTCACAAGACTTAGTTTCAGAATCAGATTCTTGTTGAGTTCTATCAAAGTCATTTTTGATCTTTAAATTTATTTCTTTCTGCTCAACAAGTTCTGTTTTCAGAAGATCAATCTCAGATTCAAGATTGCTTTTCAGCTTCATGTATTTGAGTTTGATGTTGTTGTAACTTTTAAGAACTTCTGTTAAAACTTTAATGAGTTCTTCTTTGGTAAGTTTAGCCATTACCTCTTCTGCATCATCATCAGATTCAGATTCTGATTCATATCCAGAGGTACCTTCCTCTTGATCCTCTGTCCTGGCCATCAGTGCAACGTTTGCACATTCTTCTTCTGATTCAGAAGATGACTCACACTCATCTGAGTCATCCCATGTTGCCATCAGAACCTTCTTCTTCTTGTTGAACTTCTTCTTAGGTTTTTCTTTCAGAAGTTTAGGGCGGTCATTCTTGTAGTGCCCAGGTTCTTTGCACTCATAGCACACCACTTCTTTCTTGGCAGATCTTCTGTGACTAGAAGATTCCTTTCTGTTGTCAGATCTTCTGAAGTTGTTAAACTTCTTTCCCTTGTGCTTCCAGAGTTTGTTAATCCTTCTGGACAGCATGGATAGCTCATCTTCTTCTTTAGAAGAAGATTCTTCAGAGCTTTCTTGAATGACCTGCAAAGCTTTAGCAGTTTTGTTAGATTTTAAAGCTATGGATTTACCTTTATCTTTCTTCTGGGGTTCATCTTCCTCCAGCTTAATTTCATGGCTTCTCAAAGAACTGATAAGTTCTTCTAAGGAGATCTTGTTCAGATCTTTTGTCATCTTCAATGCAGTCACCATTGGTCTCCATCTGGTGGGAAGACTTCTGATGATTTTCTTGACATGATCTGACGTTGAGTAGCCCTTGTCCAGAACTTTCAGACCAGCTGTAAGAATCTGAAATCTAGAAAACATAGTTTCTACATTTTCAGAATCTTCCATTTTAAATGCCTCATACTTCTGTATGAGCGCCAGAGCCTTTGTCTCTTTAACCTGAGAGTTTCCCTCATGAGTCATTTTGAGTGATTCAAACATGTCATGAGCAGTATCTCTGTTAGTAATCTTCTCATACTCAGTATGAGAGATTGCATTAAGCAATATAGTTCTGGCTTTGTGGTGATTCTTGAAGTCTCTTTTCTGCACTTCAGTCATTGATTTTCTATCAATCTTTTTGCCATCCTCTCCAGTAGGATGTTCATATCCATCAATGACCAAATCCCAAAGATCAGCATCATACCCAAGAAAAAAACTTTCTATTCTATCTTTCCAATAGTCAAATTTTTCTCCATCAAACATTGGAGGTTTGGTACTGATCCTATCCCTCTCTTCATATTTATTATTGATATTTGACATAGAATTATCAGCCATGATAACAAATAAATATAATGATCAAAGTATATCTCCTCTGGATCTTTACTGACACTGTTAAGTGATAGCACACTCAGAACCGGAGCTCTGATGCCAACTGAAGGTGAGATAATACTTAGAAGGGGGGGTTGAATAAGTATGGAAAAATAATACTTGAAAAATAATCACACAATTATTTTTATCCTGGTTCGTTAAACAACTACTCCAGTCCACCCTTCCAGAGTGATTTGCCTTTCTCAACAAGGACTTAATCCACTATTAAATCAAACTGATTACAATAGTATCACCTAAGAACTACATTTCTTAGTCTTCTCAAGAGCTACTGATTCACACTGAATCCTCTTAAGGAATATCCTTTACAAACAATGTAAATTAAATACAAGAGTTTTTAATGCTTCTATAAAGCTATAATCACAACAGTGATTTTTCTCTTAAGTTTTAAGTACAATGAGATTCTATGAAGAATAAGAATGAGAGCTTATAGAATATTGTAATTTCTTTTCAGCAAGTGTGTAGCACTGAAGAATGAAGTGAGGAACTCCTTTTATAGGCAGCTGAATCATGCACGTTGAAAAGAGAGTCTCAAAAGGTCCGAGCCTTTTTGTCTTCACATGTATTGACCTTTCCTTGAAATAGATGGCACAGATAAATCCTTTTTGTCTGTGCAAGTGTGTCTAGCACAAATAAGGAAAGAGACGTTGAATAGTTCCAACGGATACATTCTTGAAAACACTTCTTTAGTTTCAGCAAGTTCTTCAGAGTCTGAATGGATCAGAGTCTTCTGATGAAATTCAGAACTATGCTGTATCAGAGTCTTCTGCAGCGTGTGTGCTTCTAGCGTGTTGATCATCAGAGCATCTTGACACAGAACTTCAGTACTTGGCAGCGTAGGTACTTTCAGAATCTTCTGTAGATCAAAGCTTTGAGAAACTCTTCAATCAATATTCTTCTATACTTCTGATGCTTCAGCTTCAGATGCTTCTGACTATCTTCAGATGCTTCTGACTATCTTCAGATGCTTCTGACTCAGAATGTTCTGGAGCTTCTTGCTTCAGATCCTTCTGGAGACTACGCTCAGGATCTTCTGTAAGGAGCGAGCAGATTCTTCTGAGAGGTGCATCTGGCGCTTCAGAGTCAGGATAGCTTCTTGTATTCAATGGCAGATTTGCTTCTAGAGAGTCAATATAATTTTAATCTGCAGTAAAACTCTCAAACAAATTTTAGAGTATATAATTCTTAAATATAAATTTCCTAACAGTTATCATCAAAACAAAGAGTAATTATTAAGAACCAATCTGTGTTCTAACAGTTGTTTCGTGCGTTTTGTCACGACTGAATATTAATCAAGTGTATTGCCAATGATATTATGACGAGTTAAAGAGATATAGGAAGGATATGATATGTTAAGTATTGCAATTGTCTTCTGGGTAGAACTGACAGCGCCGATTAGTTCGAGGTTGTACTTTGTCATCATCGAAACTTGAGAACATATGTTGTGTGACAGTTTTCCCTCACACATTAGGGTTTCATGAGATCATTGTTGTGAATAAAAGATGTTTGAGAATCTCATTGAGTGCTTTTAAGATCATTGTGGAGTTTTTCTATGCATCCATTTCACTTGCAAGAGGGCACAGTCATAAGGTGTGCACCTAGGGTTTCATCTGCTTAGCTCAAAGTCAACTGTGAGCTTGAAGGAGTTGGAGACTTGGTTTTAAGTCATTGGAGTCATGGGAAGTCATGTTGAGACATATAGAATTTCATATCAATTTCAAATCAAGGAGAATCAAGAGTCTAAGGAGTTACTAAATTAGGGTTTCAGAGGATCTCACTGTAAAATCCCCTTCTTTAGTGTCCAACTTCAAGGACCATTTACCTCAAGATACAAGTTCAGTCTCATTTTCATGTAAACATGAGACTTGTAGGGATTGTTCTAATATTTATTTTGAGTACTAGAACTTATCCATTGGGTTTGTGGAAGTCAAGTTATGATTCCCTCAAGTTATAGGTCTCAGATGAACATATTTTTCAGTCAACAAAAGTCAACTCACTTCCAAGGCACTTTTGACCTAGAACCAAGTTTCTTCTCAACTTTTTATGAACATGAAAGTTAATCCTCATGATCTTGGATTTCCAAAAAGTCCTAGAAGTCCTTGATATCATTTGTAGAACTCAAGTTATGGCTTTGGCAAGGCAAGGGTATTTTGGAAAACTTTGATTATAGGCCATTTTGATTATGGGTCATTTACATGCACTTGTGCACTTCAAATGAAACTTCAACCAACATGAAAGTTGCTCCAAATGATTTCATTTACACTCTAGAACTCAAGTTTGGTGTGAATTATGCTTGGTTATAGACATTGGGTGAGAAATGTCAAGTGAAAATGGACTTTGAAAGATGATTTCAATTGAATTGGTTATAGGTCTTTTTTTCATGCCTCCTTTTTATCCAATTTTGTTCACAAGGCAACCATGAATAAAATGCACAATTTGAATTTGGTGTTGCTAGCAAAAACACGTGCAATTCAAGGTTCCTTCACAAATAAGTTTCTCATTCAAACTTCATAATTGGACCACATCAAAGTCCATTGCATTTCCAATGTAAAATTCAAGTCATAAGCTGCAGATCCAAGCTCTTTTCATGTGTGTAGGCAGTGGATTTCACGTATGCATGAGCAATTGCCATTTTGGGAATTTTTTCAAAATCAGCACAACAAGGTTTCATGGGCCTCTGATTTCAATCTTAACCCATCATATATAAGTTCCAATTTCATTTTGGATGCTCAGAAGTGCATTTTGGTGGAGGGAAGAGCAAAATCAGTTTTCAAACTTTTGAAGAAAATCTCAAATTGTGTTTTCAAATTCAGAGCAATTCAAATCAAATTGAAGCAAGAGTCATCTTCCTTGAGCCAATTAGAGCAGATCTGCACGTTTTGGAGCAAGCTAGCAAGCAACAGAAGCACCAACGGAGTGTCTCCGGTAGGTAACTTTCTTCTTCCAATTTCTCTCATGTTAGGCACTGAATTAAGATCATGTTGGTTGCATCTAAAGCCCTACCTCGTGTAGGCAATGTTTGATGGTTTAATTTAAATGTTTGATGAAGATTGCAGATGTGCATCTCAAATTTAATCCGTTTGATTCTCATAATTTAGCCATGTTTAAAACCAATGGACCTTGGATTTGAGATGTGCATGACTTCAGCTTCATTTTGTTATAAAATTTGCCAGGTTTGGTGAAGGTTGAGGTCATATAATCTCCGGCCAACTCGCCGGAGAAGACGACTGGAGCTAGGGCTCCGACGTCTGGTTTTAAACCTCAGATCTGAGGTGGACTCCCTTGGACCTTTTGACCAGATGTGTGGCTTTCCATGATTCGCTTGACCTTGTACGCGTGGAGATTGACTTCCACGTCAATTAATGAAACGCAGTGCTTTGTATTTTGCTAAGTGGATCTGGGCCAGAAATTCTATGTGCACCCCCTCCTTTGTGAGCCCATTGATTTTGAACGTGTTTCCATTGCTATTTGCACCGTTTGGCTTTTATTGATTTTATTTTCTTTATTTTATTTCTGTTTTCATTTAATTTTGTTTAAAATACTTCCAATCATGATAAAATTCAACCAAAAATATTTTCTAACACTTTAATGTGTTATTTAACTTTCCATAATTTTTAGTTTCATTTTCCATTTATTTTTCAATTTAATTTGAATTTAATGATTGAAAGTGTTTTTATGTTTGTTTCCATTTGTTCTTGCTTGTTTATTGATCATTTTAAACCACCAATGAGTGAGGCTTCCTCTTCACTTTGATGATGAATTGAGGTGCCTTAGAGGCTGGTTTTGGTCAATGTTAGACCTATTTTTGTTTGACTTTGGTGTGCATTTGTTTGACCCTCGATAACCCTCCTTCAAAGTGGAGCACCCTAGTGCATCAATTCTTTTGGTGATGCTTTGATTATATTTTGGTTTTGGTGCTTTGGCCTCTGGTTATCAATATCTTTTAGGGCTTTGTGCATTTTATTTGGATTTTATTGAACCATTTCACTATTTTTGGTGTACCTTGCAAGTCAAGTCACCCTAATGATGGTTCACATATGCTAGCTGACCTAGTTCTTGTGGGAAATGACCCTTGTGGATCCCATATGCTTCCAAGACCTCTTGATTCACATTTCTAACATGTTGAAGTGGTTGGTTGCAAGTTTATAGGTCATATACTTGGTTGGTTTATGTTACAAGTTGCATTTGTTTAAGGCTTTCCATTTGCTTTTGAATGTTGAAAGTGTTTAGAACTTAGTTTCTTTACCATGCCTCATATTGCAACTTGCTTTGCTTTGCTTTCTTCTTTGGTTCGTGCACCTTCTCCTTTTGTTCTCACTTCTGTCCCTAGGGCTTTGAGTCCCATTTAGGATGATTTGGTACTCCTTTGGTGGTACTTGGAGTTTGTCTTGAATGGTGATTTACTTTGAGAACTTTTGTGCTTTCTTTGTACATGATCATTTTGATGTTTATGGTTCAGGTTTCTCATTATGTTGCTTGCTGCCCAAGCCCATTCTCCCATCCTCATCTTGGTCATGTCTTCTCCTTTTGCCTTCTTGCATTGCCTTTGGGCATGGTGATTGATGTACAAGTGGTTGTAGGAATTCTATTTCTCCCATTTTATCTCACTTTTGGCTTGAACTTGTTTAAGTTCTCTTGTTTGCATCTCTTTTTTTTTTTGCATATTTTTGTTTGCTTTAAGAGGTTGAGATGTGCTTGTGGTAGTTGTTACCCCACACTTTGTTCCTCCCTCTTCTTATTTGTGTTGTATTACATGTTTGCATCCTTTTCTTTTTCACTTATGCTTTCTTCTTCTTTTGTCTTCCTTTGCCATGTTCCCTTAAGGCTCTTGTCCCAATTCAATTGGGGTGAGATAGACAACAAGCGTGGATCCCGTCGAGTACGACGGACGTGAGGGGTGCTCATACCTTCCCCTTGCGTAATCGACTCCCGAACCCAAGATTTGGTTGCGATGACCTGTCTTTTCCTCTTTTCATAGGTTTTCTATGGTCGTTTCCTTTCCATCCTTTGGGATAAATAACAAACGGTGTCGACTCTTCTATCCTTGTCGACCCCTCTTCACAGCGATGCGACAACTGGCCCGAGTATCGTACTGATGAATTATCTTGCCTCCTCTTTGAGGGAAAAAAGCAAGAGTGAGAACCTAAGATGCAAAGAATGCAATGCTAATGACAAATGCAAATGCGCCAATGCAAATGGGTTTCAAGGAACTCAAAGGTTATGTTTGGGAACACCACAAAGGGGACAATACTTTTGATAACTGAAAATCTCATTTTATTGAAAATAGGGTATAATCTTATAATCCAACTTTAAAACCTATGATGTTTTTAAACAAAAGATTTCAATTCCATGAAACTTTTATGAACATGATGTATGCTCAAACAGACAAAGACTTAGGTTTGAAAATCAACGAGCCTGGAGTAATGGTCTATCCATCCCAAATGATGTGGATAAAGGTTTGTTATACCTGCAGAATAAAGGTTCTAAAAAAGTTCCCAAAGTTATCAGTCTGTCTTTTGGATATTATCAATTTCCCAAATACTTGGTAGTTAATAATATTCTCAAGAGAACCTTTTTCGAGTGTAGTATCACGAATCAACTATGAAATTCTGGTATGCAGATATCAGATGTCCCAAGAACATTGATCTCTTCTAAAACAGAACAAGGACAGAACATGACCATTTTAAATCCCTTTACAAATTACCAATCTCATGACCAATGTCATGACCTCTGTTGTAACATCTACAGACTGACAGAACTATTTATCTAACCATTTAAAGTATGCAGAATTAAGAATGCTGAAAGATAAATAAAACAATGAATTGTTAACCCAGTTCGGTGCAACATCACCTACATCTAATGGCTACCAAGCCAGGAAAGAAATCCACTATTAGCATAATTAATTCAGAGCTAAACTCATCCATTTACAACCCCTCACTTAATCTCTACCCAATGCAATTTCTGCCTAGAACCCACTAGACAAGAGACACCTCTCACTCCCCCTCAATCACAACAGTGACAAACAATTTAATACAAAAGAAGACTTTAGAAGACACTCTTCAAAGTCACAATACTCGATTTTGCTTAACAACTTCAATCAAGAACAATACACTTTTGCTTAAAAGCTTTGAGTGAACAATTAACACTGTACAAGTAACAGCCTAAACATGTCTACCACGATGCATCCAAAGATACAAAGGGTGACTTACAAGGTCACACACACAAGACTCTCAAAGCCCTAAACCTTTATTTTACACTCAAGTTTTTCTTGTTGTGAGTGCTTAATTTCCCTTGCTTCTACGCCTCCTTAAATAGCAATGCAGACTGGGCTTGGGCTGATCAAAAAGTAACATAAATTAGGTTTAACCAAGTTAGCCTAATTTTCATAATTCAGATGTTGCGAATTAGGTCATAGCTGCTTCATGTTATGCCCAACCCTGACTAAAACCTCGCCTGAGATAACTAAGGAGCCAAACAGTTTTCTTGAAGTATAGCCTGAGCTTCCTCTTGTAATATAACAGTAAACCTAAACATGCACCCTGATGTCATACGCTTGATGTCATAACATCCAGCATGACATCCAACACACTTTGTTCTTAGCTGACCAAACTCACCCTGCAGTACACTTCTGCAGAATCTTCTTCATAACAGTAGAAACAAATATATTATAGTTTCCTAAAAAGTCTCAGAGATCCTTTTTATGAGCACCAATTAAATCTACATTTTCATGTTATGAATATCTTTGACCTGTACACACTTGATGAGATATATCCAACAGGATCTCATCAAACCAAACCACTTATGTCAAGTGATATAAAATAGCAGCTCCTGCTGTACCAGACAGCGATGTCATGACATTGGTAATGACATCCTGATTAAAACACATGACATCAGTACTGTCATCAGCTCCTGTTGTACCAGACAGAAATGTCATGACATTGGTAATGACATCTTGATTAAACCACATGACAACAGTACTGTCATCAGCTTCTGTTGTACCAGACAGCAATGTCATGACATTGGTAATGACATTCTGATTAAAACACATGACACCAGTTCTGTCATGACAGCAGATGGATGTCACGACATATGTCTTGACATCTTGATTAAAACACATGACAGAAGTTCTGTCACCACAGCAGATGGAGATGTTATAACATCTTGCTTAACATCAGTGCAGAATCATGTTTTACCAAAATTTAGCCAATCATAGAACCATGGAAAATCATAGAATCATGGAACTAACAAACTATTTTGGGACTACTCCCTCATAGTCATCGCACTATGTCTTAAGAAGGGCCAAGTTGAGTTAAAGGTAACTAAAGGTTCCACGTATCACAAGCTCCTAGGTTGAAAATAGTAATTACTTTCACGAATACTCGCTCAACAGTATTATTCTCAATAGGGCCTCAACTGAGCGGTGATCTCTCAAGTCAGCTTGGTCGGGAATCAACTCCCTATAAGCCTTATCGAATATATCACTTTTTTATCATAAGTGTATTCAAGTCTGGGTGTAGAACTTATCTCACCTCACGAAAGTAACAACCCAAAGCAGAAACATATATATACAAATAAACAAATATATATATATATATATATATATATATATATATATATATATATATATATATATATATATATATATATATATATATATATATATATATATATATATATATATATATATATATATATATATATATATATATATATATATATATATATATATATATAGATATAGATATATAACAAAAGCACAAATAAGCAAGTTAGGGGAAACCCTCGAAAGCAAGTCCCCACTTTAGTCACAGTAAGAATTGAATAACAAGCTATTGATTAACTTGAATCACAAATCATTTTTCACCAGCGATCTTTAATTTATCCGAGGGAGGGGAAAAACGAATAACCCATAAACATGCAATGCAAGAACAAGCAAAAGAGAATCTACGGGGGTTGGTTATACCTAGGGAAGGTTCTAGCATCCTAAGTATCTGTAGTACTCTACAGGAACCTCTTGTTTTATTGTGTTATTTGTTATTTTGTCTGCTGAGAGTGAAAAGGAAAAAGGAGACCTAAGGTGTTATTCCTAAGTATGTCCGCCAAGAAGTCGCATATTGTGCCTACGTATCCTAACGGAAGTGGAATCAAAGAATTCGTAGTTCCCCTAAAAGGGTGGATAAAAGTTTATTGATTGGTTTTAGGAGAAAAAACAATTTGTCATATTAAGGAGAATACTCAATTTAAACCACCACAAACATGTGGAAGACGGGTCTTTGCTTCGCATTAGGAGAAGGGCTCCAACTCAGATATAAAATCGACGAGTATGCCACATACCTCTCTCAAGTGAAAAAGAATCAACATATTTCTCAACTATGTCATGGGGTAGGAGAATTACATCTCAACTAAGGATGACTAGTGTCTAATTCTCTCATGAGAAAAAGGGACCTAACTGTAAGTTATCTATAGTTGAATTGGTAATCCTAAGGGAGACTTCCTAAGGGATAGCAAGTTCTAGGATTACAAGAAGTATATACAAGAAGATACAAAATGAAAATAAAAATGTAAATGACAAGATTGTCAACAACAAGGGATCCTCCTTTGGAATCGGGTAACAAGAAATTATTAATTAATTTAAATATAAATATTTATATCAAATAATAATTATGACACAAATTTATTTATATTTTAATATAATTCAAATTAACTAATGAAAAATTAGAAATAAAAATACTAAAATAAATAATTAAAATATTTTTGTTATTTTCATCCTTATAAAAGTAATTAATTTTTTTTTTACATCTTTCTATGCTAAAATAAAGTAATTAAAAAATATATATTTTTTAGTCTTTTTAATATTACAAAATTAACTAATAAACTAAAATTAAGGAAATAGTTTTGGTCTTTTCTAACATTATATAAATAATAAAAAATAAACTTGATTAATAGAAGTGACTAAGAATAATGATAACCGATATCCAAAAATCAATTAGATTTACTTCTTTCTATTTTTCTTTTTAAAATAAAAAGCCATATAGTATTGACTATAAAAAAAATAATGAAAGAGAATCTAATAATTATAATTAAGAGGTAATGGTGATCAAAACAAAATAAAAAAAACTATTCATTAATATTTGATACGTGACAATATATGATATATAATATTAAAATGTGATATATGTAATATATACATAAATATATGATACATTGTGACACCTAACATAAACTATAGACAACCAGAAATAACTCATGTACTTAAATTATAAAACTAAAGAAGCTACCTCAATCAATATATGTAAGACAAATACCGCGTGACACTATAAGTGGTACTACTAAGACAAACATGAAATTGACATAGATACAAAACATCACCAGCTTTTCAAAATAAATTGTGAGTTTTCAATTTTACCTTCCTCAAATGGCCTTTTCCCTCGTGTCGCCACCCTCTCTATCTCTTTCTCTCGATGCCATGTTGTGGTTTGTGAAAAAATTTGCGGTTTGGATGCGAGGAAGATGAGGTATGAGTGCTTTTTCTTTTTGTGTCATTGTTTATTTTTTCTAATGCATATATATATATATATATATATATATATATATATATATATATATATATATATATATATATATATATATATATATATATATATATATATATATATATATATATATATATATATATATATATATATATATATATATATATGACTAAAAAATAGACAAGAATGATAATAACAATTAATACAATGCTTCCATTACTTGTCATGTGTGTGCACTTAGTTCGGTTGGCGAAATTTTGAGTTACAAACCTGGAAGCGTGGGTTCAAGTCCTCCTTGGACAAAAATATTATTTTACCACTTTATTTTTTATGCTTTCATCACAACTTCAAAGACCCATAACTATGTGCTCCCTAAACCTTTTTGATCCACTCTTTTTATTATGTGTTCATAATTTTTCCTATTTTATAATGGTGTGAAGAAATTCTAGAATTGATTAATTTTTTATGCACTTATTTTTGTTCAAAGTACGGACCTTTTTAGGTTTGTTTTAGAGTTTCAAATGCATTTCTTTGGTTGATTCTTTGATTTTTCTTGATCACCATGACTTGTATGAATGCTATATACCTTGTATGAGCCTCGTTTGATGTTACCAACATGTATCTCTTGTTTTTAACATGAATTTGACTTACTTTGATGTATGTTTACATGTTTAAATGCCTTGAAACTTTGTTGTCTATACCATGAACCTTTGTGTGTTTGCCTTGTCTTCTATGCACATTCTTGTATACCTCATTGAACTCTTGAATGCATGCATGCCCTTGTGTTTGTCTTTGTTTATGTGTTCATAAATGCCTTAAACTTAGGCCCATTTACTATTAAAAAAAAACAAATTACATTGCAAAATTTTACAACTACAAGAGCCCATAACATTGTTTTACAAGTAAAGAAAAGGGGTAAAAAATTTCCTTCTACTCCATGTCATAAACAAACTCGTTGCCAACATACAAGCCACAACATGCCTTCATAATACCAACCAAGATAGATACCACTTGCTACATGCCAAAATGAAAAACATTACACAAACTTTACACCAACAATCGCCAAACATACAAGTTGCAAAAGAAATCACCACATGCAGAATAAAACAAAAAAGGAGTCATGCCACAATACACACCTTAACGCATTCATAGGGGACGAAAAAAACTTGAAAAAAATGGGCAAATCAGAAAAACCTTCCCCTTCACCCATACAACCACAAATGACGTACAAACGTAACAACCTTCCAAATGAAAAAAAATCACATCACAACATGGAAACGGCGTGAAAACGGATTCCATGCACAACACACCAACGCGTATCCATTCCAATTGTAGCATACACTAAACGCGAGTTACACAAACAAAACGACACTAACTATACAAGCATTACGCACCTTCAAAACATCACAACAAAAATGCTACGAAACGACAAATGAATCCTTTCCCAATCCCTCACATTTCATCTATAAATAATGAGCATTATTACCTCATTTTTCAAGTTCTGTTGAGTCAAGAAACCCCTACTGAATCCTACTTCAACCCTTCATTTATTCAACCTTAAATCTTCAACTCTTCATCATTCAATCAAGAACCTTCAAATTTTCCCAAAAAACTAAACTCACTCAAATAAATTCCCAAAAATAGAACTGTGAAATAAAATAAGAGGAAGGACAAATAAAAAAAACAAACAAAACCATAAACCTTGAAAAAAAATGATACAAGCCTGAGCGAAATACAGTGAAGCCACATGAATTGAAGCGAGTTGCACGAGAAAGAAAGAACAAGATTTGCGAGAAGAAGGTTGGATCGATCTTCTTGACTTTGCTCTATTTTTTGAAAGAGACGTTGTTATCGTCTTGGCAACGTTTTATTTTTCATGATTATACCAGTTATTCAGTTGTTTGTCTTGAATTAATTGATTATGCTTGTTCACAGTGTTTTATCACGGTCCGTACTTTTAAGTGAGAAAGTGCTAAAAACCTATTGGTGGTGGATCCGGGTTTGCCTTGTTGGGTTAGGTCTGATCAAGCCCTTTGTTCATTTCCCCACCCTTCTTTTTTAATGGTGCCCTTTTTTGTTTTATGAAAGATGATGGTTTTTTTTTTAAAGCCCATATGATTTTTTCTTGCACACATCACTCTAATCTCAAGCGCACCCCCTCCCCTCCTTTTATTTTCTTTTGTTTACTTTTTCTTTATTAATTGACTATTATTTTAATTTTTGTTTTGTATATTTTATTTCAAAAATCGTGGTTCTTTTTATGTTTATCTCTTTTTATTTAGGTTTGATTTTAAATTTTATTATTGATCGATGAACATCTAAGATTCATGGATTGTCGATTTATTGATGAAACTCCATGATTAGGATTAGACCTTGTTCTTTTCTTACTTATCTTATTCCATTTCATTTCATATTAACTTCTTTTATTTTCGTTTTTACGATTTCGATCGATGAAGTCTTTAATATCGCGAAGATTGGTTGATTGAGGTTGTTTAACATTCATTATTCTAAATCTGTAGTGAATGATCATCGAGATCAATTTCTATACTTTGGGATAGTGATAGGTTACCTTCGATTAATCAACACAAGTTTGTGGTTAAGACGAGACAATCACCTTTTCTTTTTGTGTGGCGCGATTTATATGGAGAATGATTCTCAATATCATTTCTCCATCGTGTTTTAGCACAAAGATCATCTTGTGCGACCTCCTATAGTATGATCTTCTTCATAGATCGTGCTACGACGGTTTAGTGTTATAGTCGACTCGATTCTTCCGTCAATATATTCTTGATTTACTTTTCCGTCAATATATATTGACCTTATTATATCATTGTTCATATACTTATGGATATTATCTTGGTTATATATTTATCTTGTCATATTTATCATATCTTGTTCATCTTATCATCTTATTCATATCCTTGTTCATGCTATTCAAAAACACACTAATAACAATCGAAACCCTAAAAGCCTAAATTGGTGAACTGTGGTTACTTTTCCGAGCAACGAAATTTGGACTTTGTAAAGAAACCCTAGCATGGAGATTTTTGTCTGACTCTTGTTCATGGTTTAGTTTAGGGCACCTCGCACACACATGACTTCCTCTTGGGCTACCTGACAATGAGACCTTTTATTTCGTGCAATCCTGTGTAACTTACATATACCCCTTTCCCATTCCGATGTACACATTTCATTTTTGCTTTGATTGTGGTTTATTTACTAGGAGAACCCCTAGGGAACAACATAGACTAAACCATTTTCAAACTAATTATTGATTCAGCGTCGAGCCATTCTCAAACACCCCTCGTAAGTCGATTTCTCGTAAACATCGCCATCAACCTAACATACACACTCGCACATTTCATCATGGTTTCGTTACTAGGAGCACCCCTAGGGACTAGGATCGATTCTCACCTCTTTTCAACCAAACCCTCGACTCGTCGTTGAGCCATTTTCAAATCAACTTCTTCGCACGCAAAAACAATTAAACCCTTGATCCAACGTCAAACGGATTTTCATAATCAAACTATCAAAATGATTAATAACACTCTTCCCAAGGTGAAAAAGAGGGGGGTTGAGTCTTTGGTCTCTCTTCAGTTGTTTAGGTGCGAGTTATCTTACTCATGCGTGAGCAATTGACGCCTCTAAAACACTTTCAACTCGACAACCTTCAAACCATCTTCCAACCATTCGTTGTCAAAAACACTCTTCAAACACAACCTCTTTTCAAGATGAAAAAGAGAGAGAGAGTCACACTTTTGACTCACTATCCTGATTACTTAGGCCCGATGAAACTTTCTTAAGCTTCGAGTAATCGTCATTCGAACCAAACTTCAACGCGTTAACCCTCTTTCTTCGTGGTTGTCTTGACAAACTACGGATGCTCTGATTCTTTATTCTTATCCGAATAAAGATATGTAGGCACAATATTGCGATGATCTTGGTGAGCTACCTTTTCTCTTTTCCATTCGTTTGCGTCTACCTTTTTCTTTTTCCACCTTTTCTACCTTTCCTCCATCTTCTAGTTTCCTCTTTCCAAACCTTTCCCATAGTCAAACTACGAGCACTCTGATTTCTCATTCTCGTCTGAATGAGCATACGTAGGCACAAGAGCCTCAATCCTTGCCGAGCACCCTATCCTAAAACCACCAATTTCCCTTAGCATCGAATTCTTTTATCTTACTGTTTCACATTTAATATTGGGAAGAAAATAAACAAGCTTAGATAAAGCTCATCCCAAATCAAACTAAGAGGTTCTCATTGAGTAAAACGGATGTAAGGGGTGATAATACCTTCCCCTTACGTAACCGACTCCTGAACCCAGAACGTGGTTGTGACGACCATGTTATTATCTTCGTTTTAAAGGTTTTCTCGATATTTTCCTTTCCTTTTTTGGGATAAATAAAGTTCAATGGAGACTCTGTCGAACCGCATTTCGCGCCTTTCGCGCGAGGGTCATATTTTTATTTTCAAGGCGCGACACTTGGAAACAATATTAGGAAACTGCTAGTTAAACTAAATAAACATCGGGCGTCCGATGTCTTGCTCAAATTTCTCTTTGAGTTTGAATCTTTCTTTGATCAAGTATGTCAAGACGTTGTTATCAAGTGCTTTACCACCTCCAAACTTCAAGAAGTAAAGGACTCCATTGCATAAGCTTGGGAAGCAAGTGATTCATCTGATAAAAAGGTTAATCAACTTGAAGCCCAACTCTAAGAATACAACAATAAGACCGTTTCAATTGATGAGAAGATCGCTTTGCATCGTGGCAAGATGTTGGAACTCTCAAAAGAGGCTGATGGCTTGGAGAAAAAAAAGCTTGAGTTGGCTTCAGGATAATTACTCCCTACTAAGGAGATGATTGATGCTGAATCCACCAAAGGAGTCGAGCACGCTAAGACCGCGCTTAATCTAGGACTTGAGATTTCTCCTCTGGAAGAACTTCTCAATCACCTTCATACTAGGCTCGACCTTTCCAAAGCCAAGCTGGAAGAATTCAAAGCACAGTTCCTCGTCTGATTTGTATTTATGTTGATCTATCTTTAGTTACTCTTCGCTTATTGTAATGGCTGTGTCCATTTTTTGTAATGACTTTTCTATTTTGGCACTTTAATACCATCGTGACAATTTTATTTTGTTCGGCACATTACTCTTGCTTAATTCGAATTTCTTGTAGCATGGGTCTATACCGTTTAAGGTACTTACCATTTACTATTAGAATTCATTTTTCCATGGCTAACTCTTCGATTTCATATGCGTTATTTGAATATACTTGAATTATTTGAAATGCCCCCTCCCAATTTGGGGACCACTTTCCTAGGGCTCGATCTCTCTGATCCATAGGCAAGATGAATTTCCAAATGTAATCTCCATTCGAAAATGTCTTGGACTTAACCTTTTTATTACAGGCCTTGGCAACTCGCTCTTTTTGTCTTATTAATGTATCTAATGCTGCCAGTCGATCTTCGTCCAACTTAACAATGTCTTCCAACATCATTCTTCAATATTGGTCTGATGAGATCTCATGTTGACGTTGAACCTGGGCTGATTGCAAATAAATTTCCACAGACAAAACAACTTCATACCCATACGCCAATCTAAATGGAGTTATAGTTGTTGCCTCCTTGGGAGACGTCTGACAAGCCCGTAGGACTTGGTCTAACGTTTGATGCCAATTCTTTGTCTTTTTTCCAACATGCTTCTTGATCAAGCTGATAACTATTATGTTAGCAGCTTCGACCTGCCCATTTGCATGAGCATAGTAGGGTGTTAAAGTTAACAATTTAATTCCTATTTTTGAGGCAAATTCTTACATCATTTAGCCAGTAAACACTGACCCTTAGTCACTCATAATGGTCTTAGGAACTCCAAACCTGTAAATAATGTTCCTTTCAATGAACTCAATTATGGCCTCTTGATTAGCCTTCACTAAAGGGACTGCTTCGATCCACTTCATAAAGTAATCAATTCTGACCAAGATGTATTTTTGGCTTTTCGAGGACGCAGGTCGAATTTCTCCAATCAAGTCCAAAGCACATCCTCTAAATGGCCAAGATTTCACTACTGCATGCAACTCACTTATAGGAACATGTTGTATGCCGGAGTGAATCTGGAATTCTTGACAACCCTTAGCAAAGTTAATGTAATCGTTAAGCATTATGGGCTAATAGACACCCTGTCGATGCAACAAGCATTTCATTTTGTGCCTCACTTGATGAGCACCACACGCCCCACTATGGTTGTTCAAAATAGCCAAGTATGCCTCTTCTTCACCAAGGCACTTAAGCAACACTCCCTCAGGGGTCTTTTTAAATGATTCATTTTCAGTGATTACATAATTCAAAGATCTATACTTGGCACATATGTAAGGGAATATCCAGTTAAAGCGAGTGCCCATTTTCCAATTCAACTATGCAAAATTGTCTTAGATAACATGTATTTAATTACATCAAAGTGGGAGGAAACAAAAACATCAACTGGCCTTATATAATGTTTTAACTTCATACAATAAAAATAGAAACATAGACACAAATTTTAAACCGGGTTATACCTAGTTTCTGCATCATTAAGGGCTCGACTAAGGTAATAAATGGCTCTTTCGTCGCCACTATCATCCTATTATGCTAATAGGCTCCCTATGGTCAGGTCTGAGGCCGAAATGTACAGCCTCATACATCTATTCCTAACCGAGGGTGATAAGATATGAGGATTCTCTAAGTATGTCTCAATCTCGTCAAACACCTTCTAATGCTCAAGTCGCCACACAAACTCTTCTTTTTTTTCATCTGGAGCAGTGGTAAAAATGTTCGCACTCTGCCGCTGAGGTTCAATATAAACCTTTTAAAAATTGATCTTTCTTAAGAGAGATTGCAACTCCTTCTTTGTCGACGATGGCTTCGTCTCTTTGATGGCTTTTATTTTTCTTTGATCTATCTTGATCCTTTTCTTGTGGACCACAAAGCCATAAAATCCCTTACCTACACGTATAAATCAAATTTAAGGGGGTTCATCTTCAAACCATATTTTCTTATTCTTATGAATGAATGTCTAAGGTGATTAAGATGATTATTTCTCGATGCATGTTTAATAACTATATCATCAATGTAAATTTGCATAAACGTCTAAATATAATTATGAAAGGTAGAGTTCATTACCATTTGATAAGTTTCTCCAGCATTTTTTAAGCCTAATGGCATCACTACCCACTCGTATGTGCCTAAAGCTTTTGAGAATTGAAATGTCATCTTCGACACATCCTCATCTGCAATGAAAATTTGGTTATATCCAGAATAACCATCTAACATACTAAGGTACTAAAAACCCACCGCTGAATCGACCAACATCTTGGCAGCCGACATTGGGTATTCGTCATTTGGGTTTGCAGCATTTAGATTTATAAAACCTATAGAAACCCTCAACGTCCCATTTTTATTTATAACTAGAACAATGTTGGCAAGCCATTTTACGTACCTTGCAGTTCTTATGAACCTGCTTTATAGGAGTCTTTCGATCTTCTCCTTTATTTAGACATTATTTCTAGAGCAAATCGCCTTGGCCTTTGCTTGACTGGCTTCTTTCCTTCCTTTATTGATAGATTTAGCTCCATCAATTCCCTAATTAAACCTGACATTTCGTTATAATCCCAAGAAAAAATCTTTAATTTCTTTAAGTAATTCTATTACTTCTAGCCTTAGATCCAGATCAATGTTGGCGCTTATATAAGTCGGCCTCCTGATCGATCCATCATCCATATATCTATTTCCTCTAGTGGATCTTGAGGCTTCATTTTGGTAGTAGATGCCCCTGGATCCTTCTCAAAGCCCAAAGGCTCGTCGTCATAGACGCAATCTAGCCTCTGGTATTTTTGATCGTCTTTCTTTAAACCAGTCTTCTGTGGCTCTCCGATGGACTGTGGTTCAACACTGATTCAATTACCTATGTCAAACACTTCAATTTGATTAGCTTCAATAGCCATGTGTGGTACTTCGGCTTCAAGAGCCATTTGGAGTTTGTTCTTGGCCATATAGGTTGTGATTCGATCTAATAGATCGAACTCAGTCATTATCACTGAATTTGTTTCCCCAGCTTGTTGGCCAAATTACATCTACATCATAAACCTTCTACCTCATGACTTCTCTCCCCCAGGTAAACCCGTGGGTTGGGTGGAAGTTTAGAGAGAAAAAGGCTTCTTCTACAAGCACGTAGTTAGTTTCCTCTGGTATGTATGGCACTATGTTCTTCAAGTTCCTCTTGAAGTTTCTCTTGGCCACATGGTTAACTTCATCCATGTAGTAGCTCTGGTTTGCTTCAATGTTTTCAATTATCCCATCTTTGCTCCATATGGCTATTCTTTGGTGCAGGGACAAAAGAACTATCTCTATTCCATGTATCCACTCTCTTTCTAGGAACAAGTTGTAATTAGGTCTTACAACTATCACCATGAAAATTGTAGGTCGATTGATAGACCCTACTGTTGCTTTGATCTAAATAAACCCCATTGTTTGACTAATTTTTCCTTCATAATTAGAAAGGACCATATTGTGAGGCCCGAGGTCAGTATCATATTTCCCAATCTTAGCCAATAAGAAACGAGGCATCAAGTTTGTTGTTGCCCCACTATCCACTAAGATTTTGTTTACAGTGGTCCCTTCAACCTTAACCCTTATAAAAAGGGGCTTTAAGTGATTTTTCATCCTTCTGTGGGGTCTCTTAAAGAATGCTTTCTGCTCCTCGATACACCCATTGTTCATTACAAAATAACAAACTGGCCTGTGCTTGGCCAACTCTTCTTCCTCATAGTCTTCCTGCTCTACGACTTCTGTCACTCAATCGTACTCATAAGGGAGTACAAAAACCACGTTGCGCAAGACGTCAAAGACACCTTTTAACCTGGATCCAAAGTTATATGTCAACAACTCATCCTCTTTTGCTTGCTCGTCCTTTTTGATCTTCTCTTTTATTACACCCGATTTAGAGGAGAACAACTTTCTACCCACTGGTTTTTTCACCAGATCTCTTGTCTGCTTTCGATGTTGCTTAGTGTTACTCGACTCAACAACATATCTCTCTATCTTCTTCTTCCTCTGAAATCTTCGCCACTGTGTTCTTTTCATGAGGTTTTTCCCCTTGTAGTTGGCACTTGGCCCATAAGACCGCCTTTCAGACATCTGGAAATTCTCGCTGTAGGTCATGGAAGATCCTTGATCAATCTCAAAATTCCTCCATTTTGGGTTCCTATCATGCTCTCTTTCAGTAGATTGGTCCATTTCCCCCGGGCAGCATTTGCTGAAGGCTTGTAAGTATTTGGCCTAGACTTCTGTGAACTAGGCGCATGTTCCTTTCTCTGCGGCACTCCTCTTTTGTTGAAATAATAATGAAGTCTGGCCTTTTCAGCTTCTTTGGCCTTATGAGTACTTTCGAACTTTTTAGCAGCTTTCTTGTCGAACATAGCGATGCATCATGGAAATAACATCACCTCAGAATCATTAATTTGACACCTGTAAAGTAACTCCACAAGACTCTCACTAGCTTTTAGAAACACAGTTTCGATTAGATTCTCACTTTCAAATTCAACCATGTCGTAATCTTAAGTGATTTCAAATGTGTTGACTACAACAGGCTCTACATAACTGGCATCTGCAATGGGTCAACATCAATCTTCATATGGGTATTCCCTTTAGCAAATTTGAGTATGCCTTCGTTCAAAGCATTCTGCACCAAATCCCTGAAAAGAAAACATTGTGAAGTTTTAGGTCCTAGGAAATTATGATATTTACAAAACCCTAATTCCTGTCTTTGTTCTAATGGCGACACTTTTTCCTCTGGAAGCACAAGAAATTGACCATCTGCAACCAGCAAATCGAATATCTCATCGCATTTGGTTATGTTAAAGGTGTATATTTTCTTAGGAAACTTGTTTCCTTTGGGTTCTGCATGATTCTTCCCATTTGCAGGTGTAAGCAACTTACATATGGGGGACCTGACTTTAACTCAGCCACATCGACTTCAGACTCCTCGATACAGTCACATTCATATTCTTCCCATTTACAGGTGATAGCAACTTACATATCGCTCTTTCTTACCCTTACTCTTCCTGGCCTTTTCGGCCTTTAACCTCTCGACTTGTCTAACTCTATCTGCTAACTGGACCATATCTCTTAGATATTGAGTATCTAGCTTTTTCTTGATGAATAGTCTAAACCACCACCAGCCATTTCGACAAGCTTATGTTCAGGAACCTGGGTGAAACACCTTATTTTAATAACTAGAATCTTTATTAAGTAATCGTCAATTGATTCAACAAACTTTCACTTCACACTCGATAGCTCTTTCAAACTAATCTTAGATTGTCCCATGTAAAACTGCTCATGAAACAACCTCTCTAAACGCGCCCAATCATGGATTGAGTGATGAGATAGAGTAGTAAACCATGTGAAAGAATTTTTTGTTAGAGAACTAGGGAAATATCTCATTCTCAAGTTCTCATTGTTTGTAATGTCACCTATCTCAGTCAGGTCACGAGCAATGTGTTCGACAGTAGATTTGTTGGTATCATCGACAAATTTTGTAAACTTAAGGACTTTCCATCCCCTTGGTAATTCTGTCTGTAACACATATTCTGAAAAAGGAGATGTATAATTTGGTCTTTATAAGTCCATATTAACTCTATTTTGAGCCATTCAACAGTGGTTGTTAATTTATTTTCTCCTAACAAATTTCCTTGTTGAACCTGGTGGACAACTTGGTCAGCATCCTGGTTTCGATTAACCACTACCACCGGTGGATTACCTTCCCAAACATGTACTTCATGTTTTACCTATTGGGGATTCCCATATTATCCCTGATTCACAAATTCTTCTAAAATAACTCATTCGTTTCGGACTTGTGCAACAACCTAGGGTTGTGCACTTGGTCAAACTTGCACTAGGGGAACACCAAAAAAATCAACAATCCTTGTCATTTGAATCACCAATTGCTGGAAACTCTGATTCATATTTTGGATAAATGGGTTAAATATTATACCCATTTTTTGTGTTAGAGTGTTTACCATATCATACTTACTCTCTTCCATTTGTTGCCTTATTGCCATGACAGAACTTGTTGTCAATGCATGAGAGCCAAATCCCATTCCTATATGAGGTGGCATATTTCGGCCATGATTGCTTATGGTTGAACTAGATGCTATAATGGGTAAAAATATATTTGCAGCATTATCTACAAATGTTAAAGGGTTATTCTGTAAACCTACCATAATCGTTCGCATTCCAAAAGGGTTGTTCATGCCCTGGAATTGGCATTGTGAAATTTGTGGCAAAATTCCTAAAATTCGTTGCCATAGTTGGTCTAGGAGTCACTGGATGACTCTGGGGAATTGGGGACAAAAATGTCCCCTCAGGCAGAATCTTTGATGCTACCATTGTGGATGGAATCACCGTCGTACTAGCGGTTAAAGGAACAGGTTCAGTAACCGTTGTAGAAATTGTTCCTTTCCCAGCACTATTAGAAGGTTAGTCTCCATTAATATTTCTAGGATTCACCATTCTTCTAACATATCTTCTAACATGTTTCCTCATTTCTCTCTTTGTTATTTTACCACATCTTAATCTCATGTACACTCGCACATAGGATGAAAATTTGAAGAAAACACGCGTAACAAATTATAATTTTTTAAAACCCGAATATCTAAAAAAAACACACAAACAGGCCTCATTGGGCGTGCTAATTTGTTTACTATTAAATTTGATAAACAAATACAAGTTTCTATTAATACTTAAGGGATCAAACTCAAAAATCTCCTGGACATGTTTGTGTGTGTATTACTCATGAAAAAACATACAACTTGTCGAAGTTAAAGTAAACTTCTTCAAAATGTTTTGAAAAGATTTTCGTTGTGGTTACTTGTGAATAAGGAAACGATTAAATGACAAAAGGAATTGTAAACAAAATGCAGGTAAAGTAAAGAAAAATACTTTGAAATTGAAAGGGAAAAAATGCAAGAAAAGAAAAGGTTGAGATTCAAATGCAAGTAATATAAAATGACATGAAAAGTAAAGAAAGTCGAAAGGGACTCTAAGGCATAAAAGAAAGACTTTTAAGGTAAAATTGCTGAAAACGTATAAAACGGTGGAATGCATACGTACATATTTCCTTACTCATTTCTTACAACGCATGTACTTTGATTATTACAGAAATGTGTACAATTGCGGACCTCTTACACAATGAACCTAAGTATCTTTATATACTACTCTAAACTAACTATCTCATAATGATAAATCACTCCCATGGTGACACATCCTAAGTTCATATAGCAGTTTTTCCTAAAGTATCCCATGTTTTCTATGTAACCATTGACATTGACGTAGTTCCCGCCTTGTGATACCATTTGAATTTCTCAACTGCTTTGCTGGATGCCAGGAACTAGCTATCCTTGTCGAGGCCTTAGACGTCAACCATGTCAAGCTAGCACGCTCCATGTGATTGTCCATTGTAGTGATGAACTTCACATGTAACATCCAAGTCAACATTGTTTCCATTATAGTGATGGACTCCACGTCTGGTAGCTGAGTTGATATTACTTTCATTGTAGTGATGAACTCCAACCTTAGCCAACATAGCATAGTATTCAATTTCACTAGGTCCCCAAATTCTTCAGTACGTCCTTCGACCATGCCACTTTTATACTGGTATCACCCTATGTGAATTCCGACCCTTAGTCATATTGATCATGTGGACTCACTCTCTTTTTTATCTTCCACATGGCATTTCTATGGCTAGTCTCATGAGTACTTGCCATTTATAGCCAAGTCAAAAAATTTAGTGTAACAAGTTCAAAAAACATATAAACCGTAAGATTGTTAATAAATAATTTGGTAACAAACTTATTTGTCCTAAAAACTACCTGAAATCGTTGATAAAGGAATTTTTGAAGTCTGACTCAAGTGCAAAACACACATGCAAATAAAATACAATTTAGAAACCATAAAAAAAACATAAAATACATTTTGGTAACAAACTTGTTTGTCCTTAAGACTTCCTAAAATTGTTCATAAAGAAAATTAGGAAGCCTTCCTAATGTGCAAAACCCACATGCAAGAGAGATACAACCAGGAAAGCATAACAAACATATGATTGTAGTTGAAAAATCTTAGAATAAGTATTTGTTACCCCGATTGATCTAAAATTGCTTATAAACAAAATGTATGAAGCCTGTTTGAAATTTAAAATACACATGAAAAAGAAATATAAGTCAGAAGACATAAAAAACATTAGATTATTGGTGAAAAATCATGGAAAATTTGTTTGTTATAAAAAAAGTTCATTTCGTTCATAAACAAAACAATAAAGTTTGGTTGAAGTTCAAAATACACATGCAACAGAAAAACATGAGCTTATTGATGAAAAAAGTATAACAATGTTTGAAGTAAAAAAAGAACAAAAATCGTTTATCAACTAAAGATTGAAAGCTTGATTGATAACGATTCATAAACAATAAAAAAACAAAAGAAAAGATTTAAAGTAGAAATAAAGCTTTCAAATTTAACCCCAAACGGTGAAGAGAGAACACTAAAAAACACATAAACTATGAAGAGAAAACAGTGAATAGAAAAACGGGTGGGAAGAGTAAGTAATGTAAGAGAGAGAAAAAAAAGAATGAAGTGATTTTAGAAAAAATTGACATATAATATATAAATAAGGGAAAAGAATTATTTTAACAGAAGATATTAATGTATAAAGAAAAAAAAACTATTTTTTTTTATGTTGGATTTTAGGAATAAGATAAATTTGTCTTTATATATATATATATATATATATATATATATATATATATATATATATATATATATATATATATATATATATATATATATATATATATATATATATATATATATATATATATATATATATATATATATATATATATATATATATGTATATATATATATATATGTATATATATATATATATATATATATATATATATATATATGTATATATATATATATATATATATATATATATATATATATATATATATATATATATATATATATATATATATATATATATATATATATATATATATATATATATATATATATAATTTTTTATTAAAGAAAGAGTGAGCTAGCCGCTATTTATTGGACAAATTATTTAACCAAATACTCCTTCATTCCTTCATGTAATTTTCTTGATTTTTTTTTAATTGTCACTTATAAAGTTAAAATAATATTAAATATATTTTTATCACAATTATTCTTAAATATTTATTACAAGGAAAATAAAATAAAATGAATGTATTAAATGATTTAGAATATTTTAAGTAAAAGAAAAATTATTATTTAAAAATAATAAAATTGATTTTTTTTTGGTATATATAAAAAGTAAAAAAAAATGATATTTAAAAAGAAACGGAAGAAATATCATAGTGATATAGAAGTGGTCGAAAGTATATTTTCATGCTGACTTCATCTCAGATGACTTTTCCTAAATAATAATATTGATATATAATATTTATTAATATTTAAAAAACTACATTATTTGTATTTTATTAATGCATAAAATAAATGTCTATCTATGTATTCACATTTTTGTTATCACTGTTCTTAAAATAGTTGTAACAATTCATCTAAAGCAGGTAAATGTGAATATTTGGATAAATGCTAAGAAAATAACACACTCTCTAATACGTATTTCAACAGTGTAATAACAAGTTGATAATTAGACAATATATCAATACAATATCATAATTTGTCATCCATGATCAATACTGGGTTTAAAGTATCAAGACCCTATTAATTAACAATGTAATAACAAGTTGATAATTAGACAAAAATTAAATAAAAAATATAAATAATTTTATGAGGAGATGTTTTTTTTTGGTGAAATATTTTCAAGGTAATAAATTGTTTTGAAACAGTGACTTGTTGCTGCGATTACAAATGGAAGAGAAGAAGATGGTGTGCTTTATATATTAGAGTTGCACTTCTTTCTTTCTTTTTATATCTTTTTATTGATTTTTTTTTTTTTAAGTTTCTTAATAGGATTATTTTAAAGGTGGAATATTCAAGTACCTTTGTATCATACTCTCAACTAATTAAATGTTATAATTCAATTTCACCTCATTTTTGAGTTTATTTTATTTTAAAATCTTAAAATAATTTATATTCGGTACCCAAACTCCTGAGTAGGAAATAATTTACCTATTTTAAATTAGATCAATCATGTTTTCGGTGAATCTAAAATAATTAATTAGCATATAATTAGTTAGCATATAATTAGTTTTTGGTGTATATCGAAAACAATTGACTTGTAAGAATATTATTATCTAAGTGTGTCGTTTAAAAAACCAAGTTAATTGAGAAGGAATAGGTACATGGAATTCAGCCTCAATTAATACCGTTGAAAATAAATGTTTTTATTATTTAATAATAAAAATGCATTAAATATTTTGTAGACTTATCAAGGTATAAAAATAAGATTTTTTTTATTCCATCCTATGGGGGTGAAAAATCGTTTTATGAAAAATTTAAAATTGTTTTTTAAATTTCAAAGATATATCTCCGTACGCACATTATATTAAGTTAAAATATTAATTGATATGAAGATACATCTCCGTAATATTTCAAAACGCACCTCATACATTTCTCTCTAAAAGGTTCATTTTACACACGTTTATTATTCTGGAGATGCATCTTTGTTTAAGATTTACGGAGATACATATCTGTAAACAGTAAAAACAATGCAAGTTAAGTTACTTTTATGATTACTCAGATGAAAATGACGATTTATAGATGTTAAGGCCCCTGCTATGTGATGAGCATTAAACCATACAATCGATATGTAAAAAATGACATATATAAATCTAGATGGTCAAAATAAGTCATCAACCAATACACATTGAAGTCGAAATCCACAATATAGTCAAAATAAGTCAAATAAAATACATTTGATAATAAATCCAAAGTACAAATATAATACCCCAATTTTTTAATTGTTATTTTCTGTGTTTATTTGTGATTTAATTTTATTTCAATTTCATTATTAATATGGATGTTAGAGGTTAATTTCATTATTATGTGCGATAATTGAATTAATATGGGTGTTAGTGTGAGGGCAATCCTCATAGGTATCTGCACTTGTTTCAATGATGTCAAAACTGAAATTGATAGAAAAATGTACTTTGGACGGTACCATCGTGTCACATTTGCATGTTGTGTCCCTCATAAGTCAAACACTCGTCAAATACATGATTTGTGCATATAGAAATGGCTAAATCCATGTTTCATGTAGGGTTGGTCAAGGTAGTCAAGCTTACTATGTTATAGAGTTCAGCAAAAATGTCTTGATACATGAAAATAGGTATTTTTACCTATTTCAGGGCTTTGAGTCGACTCAAAGATAGCTCCGGTCGACTCATACAGATAGCGTTTTTAATGAACTACTCTCAGGAGGGCTCGCGTCGACCCTCTGGTCGATTCATACTGTGACAATTTGTATTTGTCTAAATTTGCATGCTTTGCATCGACGCATGACCTGCTTCGATCGACGCAACATTCTAATTTTTGCACAATAAGGAATACGGGTAAGCTCAGGTCAACCCCCTTTCTGCATAGGTCGACCGCTCGCTGGTGTTTAGTCAAAATTCAGTTATGTAAAACAGTTTTGGTGTTTGTTATGTTTGTTAAGTCAGTTATGTCTTGTATATAATGCGAGTTGTGCTCTTCCTGTCACAACAACCAAGAAAATAAGAAAAGTGAAATTTACGTGTTGATTTGTTCTCATCATCTTCATAGCATTTCACAACAACTACACATAATCATTTTTGTTGTGCATTATGCATGTTCGAGGTGATAACGTCCAAAGCCAAGGATTGGTGTAATCTAGTTTGAGTTGAGTAATCAACAGGTTTTTCTTGAATAAAACCGTTAGGATTTTATCCTCCAAGAATCTTGGATTTGGGGGGAGGGGGTTTGCATGAATCGGTCCATTACAGATTCAGCCGAGCGAAGGTAATCAAAAAGCGGGAGGTTCTGTCGTTTTAGTAGCGGTAAACGGAGGATTGTAAGTGGAAGATTCGGGTTCGACATGTGGGTGACTGAAATCAGCCGAGCCAGATTTGAAGACCTTGGGGTTGTTCAAAGGGAGTGCCATAGTCGAAGGTTTGCTTACCGCGTTTGAAGGACTTGATTCAACTTGAATCAAGGGGCAAGAAGAAATAGGTTCTACATCAACAAATTGTGTTCAATTATTTGATCTCTATTTTATTCTTGTATAAACATTGACCAACAAGTTATATCTATCTATATACAGGTCTCAATTCTATTGTTAGAGTTGAGGGCAGACGTATGTGTATGATGAAATTCGTGTACGTATGTGTATGAGATATTCTATTTTTATGTGTCAATATATTTTCACCATTGTTGAGTTTTGAAGGTTTTGGGATCATAATAAATGTGAGGAATAATTTATGATTATGCTTGTTACTTGATAGATATAGGTTATGTGATGTTAATATGTTGATTCTCTGTTTTTTTCTAATCGATTTGAGTACCTGAAATGGAAAATCGAAGTTCTAATGTGAACTCTGTAGCAGAAAACTTAATTTTGCATTCTACAATTTGATGGCGGGAGCCGTGGTCATGACGGGGAACCTGTCATGAAGCTTAGGCTCAATTTTGGAGTTGGTCGTCACACAGGTGACATGTTTGTGTTGTGATGTCCATGGGGGCGCCATGCCCATGACGGGTAACCTCCCATGAGCCTTAATTGGGCGTAAATGTCTGTTTTGATGATATTTAGTTCCATATTTCAATTTTTCAACTTTTGTTGGCTGTTTGGCTAATGTTAGCCACAATTTCATGTTATTTTGATGTGAGTTGATAATTAAATACATTTTGATCGAAATTAAGAAATAATTGATGAATGATTGAAGTTTTCTGAATGTGGATGAATATGTTCTGTTGAATGATTATAAGTTTTGATAAGTATATGTTGTTGTGCGAGCATGATAAATGATGTTGATTATGATGTTGGTGTGTTAGTGGATAATATTTCGAGTAAGGGGAGATATTACCATTGAGTCAATGCATGTTTTGTTTAATGCCGGGAGGAGACTTTAAACATTATGTTGTTGTTGCATTTACATGTTGTGACATGCATTCATTATGTCGTTGTTGTTGATGAAAGAGGCAAGTTGTAGTTCGAGTAGGGTGGATTGGTGATTTGTCCCGAATCCGAGCAGGGTGGATTTGGGGTTCGAGCAAGGTGAACTTGATTCTTGAGTGAACCAATTGATGATGATATGGTACCACATGCATATGAATTTAGTTGATGTCATAAGTCTCGTTGCATAATTTAAATGATGAATATGTTGTTAGAACACAGATTGGTTCTTAATAATATCTCTATGTTTTGATGATAACTATTATAAAATTTTGTATTTAAGAATTATATACTCTAAAATTTGCTTGAGAGTTTTTACTGCAGATAGTAAAGAAATTAACACTCCAGAAGCAAATCAGAATTGAATACAAGAAATTAACTAGACTCTGAAGCGCCAGATGCACTCATTAGAAGATTCTCATTGCTGCCAACAGAAGATTCTGAGTGTAGCCTCCAGAAGATTCTGAAGCAGAAGCTCCAGAAGGATCTGAAGAAGTAGCTCCAGAAGAATCTGAAGCAAGTCAGAAGCATCTGAAGCAAAGAAGAATTTTGTATGAAGAGTTTTTCAAAGCATAGATTCTACAGAAGTTTCTGAAAGTGCTAAAGCTGCCAGTACTGAAGTTCTGTTTCAAATATGCTCTGATATTTAACATGCTGAAAGCACACCTGCTGCAGAAGACTCTGATCCAGCAAGACTCTGATCATCATCAGAAGACTCTGACCCAATTAGACTCTGATGAACTTGCTGAAAACTGAAGAAGAAATATTCAAGGATTATATCCGTTGGAGTAAATCAAACGTCTCTTTCCTTATTTATGCTAGACACAAGAACACAGACAAAAAGGATTTTTCTGTGCTTTCTTCTTCTAGTAAAGGTCACTTGATGTGAAAACAAAAAGGCTCAGACCTTTTGGGACACTCTTCTCAACGTGCAGCTCACCTTGGATCAGCTGCCTATAAAAGCAAGACTCCACCAAATTCTTCAGTTAAACGTTTTGTTGAAAAGAAATTAAAAACACTCAAGCTCTCATACTTTCATATTCTTTCTAAGAACTTATTTCATTGTACTTAAACTTAAGAGAAATATCACTGTTGTGATTAAAGCTTTTTAGAAGCATTCTTACTCTTGTAATAGTTCTACATTGATTGTAAAAGATTTCCTTAAGAGGATTCAGTTGGAATCAGTAGCTCTTAAGAAGACTAAGAACAGTTGTTCTTAGGTGTTACTATTGTAATCTGTTTGATTAAATAGTGGATTAAGTCCTTGATTGAGAAAGGCAAATCACTCTAGGAAGGGTGGACTGGAGTAGTTGAGTTCAACGAACCAGGATAAAAATACTTGTGTTTTATTTCTCAGTTTTAATCTTTCATACTTATTCAACCCCCCTTCTAAGTATTATCTCACCTTCAGTTGGCATCAGAGCTCCGGTTCTGTGTGTGCTACCACTTAACAGTGACAGTAAAGATCCAGAGAGAAATACTTTGATATATATTTAGTTGTTACTATGGCTGATAATACAATATCCAACATTAACAATAAATATGAAAAAAGGGACAAAATCAGCACCAAACCCCCTATGTTTGATGGGGAGAAATTTGATTACTGGAAAGATAGAATTGAAAGTTTTTTCCTTGGATATGATGCTGATTTATGGGATCTGGTCATAGATGTATATGTTCATCCCACAGATGGGAATGGCAAGAAGATAGACAGAAAATCTATGATAGATGCTCAGAAGAAAGATTTTAGAAATCATCACAAGGCCAGAACAATATTATTGAATGCAATATCTCATACTGAGTATGAAAAAATTACAAACAGGGAAACTGCATTTGATATGTTTGAATCCTTAAAGATGACTCATGAGGGAAACTCTCAAGTCAAGGAAACAAAGGCTCTGGCTCTGATCCAGAAGTATGAGGCCTTCAAGATGGAAGACTCTGAATCTATTGAAGCTATGTTCTCCAGATTTCAGATCCTCACAGCTGGGCTAAAGGTTCTGGACAAGGGATACTCCACATCAGATCATGTAAAGAAAATCATCAGAAGTCTACCTACCAGATGGAGACCAATGGTGACTGCCTTGAAGATGGCTAAAGATCTGAACAAGATCTCTTTAAAAGAACTCATCAGCTCACTAAGGAGCCATTAAATTGAGCTTGAGGAAGATGAACCTCAGAAGAAAGAAAAAGGTAAATCTGTTGCTTTAAAATCTAATAAATCTGCTAAAGCCTTGCAGGTTATTGAAGAAAGCTCTGAAGGATCTTCTTCTGAAGAAGAAGATGAATTATCCATGCTGCCCAGAAGGATCAACAGACTCTGGAAGCACAAGGGAAAGAAGTTCAACAACTTCAGAAAATCTGATCATAGAAAGGAATCTTCTGGGCACAGAAGATCTGGCAAGAAAGAATTTATGTGCTATGAATACAAAGAACCTGGGCATTACAAGAATGATTGCCCCAAACTTCAAAAAGAAAAACCCAAGAAGAAGTTTAACAAAAAGAAGAAGGTTCTGATGGCAACATGGGATGACTCAGATGAATCTGAATCATCTTCTGAATCAGAAGAAGAATGTGCTAATGTTGCACTGATGGCTAGCACAGAAGATCAGGAGGAAGGAACTTCAGGATATGAATCAGATTCTGAATCTGGCGATGACGCTGAAGAGGTAATGGCTAAACTTACTAAAGAAGAACTTATAAAAGTTTTATCAGAAGTTCTGAAAAGCTATAACAATATCAAACTCAAATACAAGAAGCTGAAAAGCAGTCTTGAATCTGAGATTGATCTTCTGAAGACAGAACTTGTTGAGCAAAAAGAAATTAATCTAAAAATCAAAAATGACTTTGAAATAACTCAACAAGAATCTGAATCTGAGACTAAGTCATGTGAAAACATTTTAGAAAAATATGACTCTAGCTTTCAGAGATTCCTTACTAAGAGCATAGACAGAAGCAAGATGGCTTCTATGATCTATGGTGTTAGTGGGAACAACAGAAGAGGTATTGGATATGAATCTTCATCTGGAAGTAATCCAAAATCTGTTGACAAACTTTTCATCAAGAAGACACCTCTGTAATCTCAATTTAAGTTTGGTCACTTAAATGACATTAAACACACAAGCTCTGAAAAGAATACTTATGTGTTTAAACCCAAGGCAAGTCAGAATAAACATTATGTTGAAAAACAGAAGTTTAGACAAACCTACAAACCAACTAACCCTAAAGGACCCAAGAAGATCTGGGTACCTAAAAGTAAAATAATTCCTGTTGCAGATGTTCTTAGCAGCAAGGTCAGGACGCCAATCATGGTACCTGGACTCTGGATGCTCACGACACATGACAGGAGAAAAGTCTATGTTCCAAAGCCTGGAACTTAGATCTGGAGGTGATGTGAAGTTTGGAGGGAACCAAAAGGGCAAGATCATTGGATCTAGCACCATTGGAAATGGTAAACTTCCCTCTATTACTAATGTTTTACTTGTTGAAGGGTTAAAGCATAACTTATTGTCCATAAGTCAATTAAGTGACAATGGTTATGATATTACCTTTAATCAAAAATGTTGTAAAGCTATTAGTCAAAAGGATGGTTCTATCCTATTTAGTGGTAAGAGGAAAAACAACATTTATAAAATAAATCTTTCAGAACTTAAAGTTCAAAATGTTAAATGCCTCTTGTCTGTTAATGAAGAGCAATGGGTTTGGCACAGAAGATTGGGCCATATTAATATGAGACGTATATCTCAGATTAATAAACTTAATCTTGTCAAAGGACTCCCTAATCTGAAGTTCACTTCAGATGCTCTTTGTGAAGCATGTCAAAAAGGGAAGTTTTCAAAATCATCCTTTAAATCAAAAAATGTTGTTTCTACTTCCAAACCACTAGAATTACTTCATATTGATCTGTTTGGACCAGTGAAAACTGCATCCATCAGAGGCAAGAAGTATGGATTAGTCATTGTTGATGACTATAGTAGATGGACATGGGTAAAGTTCCTAAAACACAAGGATGAGTCACATTCTGTGTTCTTTGACTTCTGCAAGCAAGTCCAGAATGAAAAGGATTTCAAAATTATAAAAGTCAGAAGTGATCATGGTGGTGAATTTGAAAATAAATATTTTGAAAAATATTTTCCTGAAAATGGCATTGCTCATGATTTTTCCTGTCCTAGAACTCCACAACAAAATGGGGTTGTAGAGAGGAAAAATAGAACTCTACAAGAAATGGCCAGAACCATGATCAATGAGACAAATCTGGCAAAACACTTTTGGGCAGAAGCAATGAACACAGCCTGTTACATTCAGAACAGAGTGTCTGTAAGATCTCTTCTGAAGAAGACTCCATATGAACTGTGGAAGAACAAAAAGCCCAACATTTCATATTTTCATCCTTTTGGATGTATTTGCTATATGTTAAATACTAAGGAAAATCTGAACAAGTTTGATTCCAAAGCACAGAAGTGTTTCATGCTTGGATATTCTGAACGCTCTAAAGGCTACAGAGTATACAACACTGAGACACAGATTGTGGAAGAATCCATTCATGTCAGATTTGATGATAAGCTTGGCTCTGAAAAGCCAAAGCAGTCTGAAAACTCTGCAGATAGAGAAGTAGTCTTCATTGACTCTGATGTCCCAGAAGCAGACAAAATTCAAGTGAGGGAACCAGAAGCAACGCCAGATGCTATTCCTTTAACTTCTCAGATGAACAATCTAAACATTTCTGAAGAATCAACTGTTAGAGGATCATCATCCAGAATTAAAGCTTCTCATCCAGAGAATGTCATTATTGGAAAGAAAGATGATCCCATCAGAACAAGATCCTTTCTAAGATCATCTGAAGCATCACTATTTGGACTTGTGTCAGAAATTGAACCATCTTCTGTAGATGAAGCTCTGCAAGACAATGATTGGATTATTGCCATGCAAGAAGAGCTAAATCAATTCACCAGAAATGATGTATGGGATCTAGTTCAAAGACCACAAGGATTCAATATAATTGGTACAAAATGGGTCTTCAGAAATAAGCTGAATGAGAAAGGAGAAGTTGAAAGAAATAAGGCAAGGCTGGTTGCTCAAGGGTACAGTCAACAAGAAGGTATTGATTACACTGAAACTTATGCTCCAGTGGCAAGGTTAGAATCTATACGCCTTCTTATTTCATTTGCTGCACAAAATAACATCACTCTGTATCAGATGGATGTTAAAAGTGCCTTTCTTAATGGTATTATAGAAGAAGAAGTTTATGTCCACAAACCTCCTGGTTTTGAAAATGAAAAATTTCCATATCATGTTTTCAAACTAAAGAAATCTCTATATGGTTTAAAACAAGCTCCCAGAGCTTGGTATGAGAGATTGAGCAATTTTCTTCTGGAGAAAAATTTCATCAGAGGCAAAGTGGATACAACACTCTTTTGTAAATCAATTAAGAAAGATATTCTTATTTGTCAAATTTATGTGGATGATATAATATTTGGATCTACCAATACTATGCTGGGAAAGGAGTTTGCTACATGTATGCAGGCAGAATTTGAAATGAGCATGATGGGATAACTCAAATTCTTTCTAGGAATCCAAGTCAATCAAACTCCAGAGTGCACTTACATACATCAGACCAAATATGTTAAAGAACTTCTGAAGAAATTTAACATGACTGATAGTAAGCTGGCAAAGACTCCCATGCATCCAACTAGCTCACTTGGCAAGGAAGAGGTAAGTAAGAAAGTAGACCAGAAGCTCTACAGAGGTATGATTGGTTCTCTTCTTTATCTAACTGCTTCTAGACCTGATATATTGTTCAGTGTATGCTTGTGTGCTAGATTCTAATTAGATCCTAGAGAATCACACTTGACAGTTGTCAAGAGGATTCTAAGGTATCTGAAAGGTATTTCTAATGTGGGTTTGTGTTACAGAAAATCTGATGATTTCAAATTAGTTGGATTCTGTGATGCTGACTACGCTGGAGACAGAGTGGAAAGAAAAAGTACTTATGGAAGTTGTCAATTTCTAGGAAGAAATCTAATCTCCTGGTACAGCAAGAAGCAACCCACAATTGCACTTTCAACCACAGAGGCAGAATATATTGTTGCTGCTGGATGTAGCACGCAGATGCTCTGGATGAAAAGTCAACTAGAAGATTATCAAATATTTGAAAGTAACATTTCTATCTTTTGTGATAATACTTCTGCTATATGTTTGTCTAAAAACCCTATTTTACACTCTAAGGCAAAACATATAGAAATTAAGCATCATTTCATCAGAGACTATGTTCAGAAGGGAATCATAAATTTAGCCTTTGTTGATACAGATCATCAATGGGCAAATATTTTTACAAAACCCCTTATTGAAGATAGATTCAAATTTATTCTGAAAAATATTGGTATGGATTTTTGTCCAGAATGATATTTGTCAGAAGCAAATTTTTTACAGATGCAAAAATGCCTAATGCTCTGAAGTATTTCTTCTGATTGCTTACTTATTCTGCTTAATATTTTTTGTGAAACTCTGAACTAACAATCCTTAGAGGATCTGAATGTTGGTTAACGTTTCATTTCTCAAGTGAGTTCAGAACACATGCAAGCAAACACGTGTCACACCAAATCTGCATAGGTGGCGTGTACATTACTGAAGAGACGTTTGAGGTGAAGTTTGAATAGTGAAAATCTTGATTTTCCCCCCAATTTGTCAGAAGCAATAAATGCTTGAAATGATTTTTATTCTTTTCATTTAATGCTTTGATTCAAACGTGCAAAATCTGACTGTTTGTATGCCTACTTGTTTTAGTATAAATACATCTCTTCTCTTCACTTTCACACTTTTCACATCTCAGAAATTATATGCATTTTCATCTTCTCTTCTCTCTGCATAAAAACCCTAAGCGTGTGACAAAACAATCTTCAATGGCAACTTCATCATCAACAGCTGCTCAATTCCAATCTTCAATGGCTGCAGTTACTTCTGCAAACATGGGTGTTGCTCCTTATTCTCCACCAAAAAGAACACTGTTAACCCCTGTTGAAAAGTTGGAAGTTTTGTGTGAATCAATGGTGGAGTTTGATTCACTTGCAGAAAATGGCTTTGAGTTTCATTCTATCATAGGTGCTCAAGGATGGGTAAAGTACTTTGATAGACTCTTTGGACCAGTTTACCCCCTCCTGGTGAAAGAGTTCTGGATTCATGCTTCAATTTATCCTAAGTTTATCCTATCTTCTGTACTGGGCAAAGAGATTATAATCACAAAAGATCTGATTAGAAAACTTATTGGATATGAAGAAACATATGGAGTTTCACACTTGCCAGCTGGCCGTGTGGATATGGATGAAGTGTATGAAGAAGTGATGACTGTTGGTCAAGCTTCTAACAAGTTCAAGGATCTGAAGCCTGATTACAAGATCTGGGCTAAGATCTTCATGGGATGCATCCATCATAGGAAGTCAACAAACTCTCCAGACTATGTCAATAATGAACAGCTCTATTTCATGTATTGCCTCAGTCAGAGCACCAAGGTAGATCTTCCATATATTCTCTTTATGCATCTGTGGAACCATATAAATGCCTCTAGAGAGTATGTGAAAGAAAAGGGACAGAAGATCAGAACCTGGATTCCTTTTGGAAGGTTGATCTCAGATCTCTAACTGAGAATGGATTGGTTTCTGCTCTGTATGTTGCTGGAGTTACAGAGGAATTGGAATTCATAATGGGAAAGCCTCTGAATGCCAAAAGTCTTCATAGACTTAAAATAGTGGATGAACTCACAACAACTCCCAAGAAGCTGAATGTTTCTGAACTGAGTAAGAAGAGAATTCCCATAGATGATTATCCTCTATTCTTTGCTGAAGAACCAAGGCACATTGTTGTGATGTACATTGATGAGTGTAAGAAAGAAGGAAAGCTTGTTCCTGCAAACATAATACAGCTAGCAAGACAACCACTACCTGAAGCAGAAGAAGAAGAAGAACAACTACAAAGAAAGAGGACTCAGCCAGAAGCAGAAGTTGCACCTGCTCAGAAGAAGATCAAGATTGCTGAGAAGCCACAGAAGCTCTTAAAGAGGAAAGAATCTGCAGACACTCCTTCTGTACCAGCTAAAAGAATCAAGATAAAAGGTACTAAATCTTCTGTATCTTCTGCAAATACTGTTGTTTTAAATGATTCTAATATTAAGTCTATTCCAAAACCACCCTCTACACAAAATACTCCTGTTACTGCTCCAATTTCCAAATCACCACAAAAACAAGCATCTGTTATAACACCACCAACAACAAAAACAATTCAAACACCAAAAGTCTCTGTACCACAATCATCTCAACCAAAAATTCAACTCACAAAAACTGTACCACAGAAACAATCATCAGAACAACAACCACAACCATTTGTACAACAAAAACCCTCTGAACCATCTAAACAAAAACCATCTGAACAACAAAAGCACCCACAAGAAAAACAACCAGAAAAACCACAAGAACCTCTACCAGAAAAAGCCTCTGAAAATCAACCACCATCAGATAATCCACCATCAAAATCATCTGAGCCCACTGCACCTGTTATTTCTGAAACTACAAAAATACCATCTGTTCCAGCTTCATCTGAACCAATAACAATTCCATCTGATTCACCCATCTCAGAACAACCATCAAAACCCTCTGAAATTCCTTCAGAACCAACCAACACTTCTGAACCCAACATTCCTGAGACAGAAGTTCTTGATGTCACACCATTAAAAATTGTGTTTCAAGTATCTTCTACTTCCTGCACACCAACCACCTCTTCAAACTCCTCAGAATCTGACATCCACCCAGACTTTCTAGTCTCTCCATCTCACAGAGACTCTGAAGTAAACCAACCAGAACCCATTATACCTTCTAAAGCTCCTATTCCAGATCCTATTTCCACACCTGCACCATCATCTGAAATACTGATACCCAATTCTAACCCAAGATCATCTATTTCTTGTGCCCAAGTTTAATCACTATTTCATAATCTGGCTTATGGTTTCAAACTCAAAGATTTTTATGACAGAGTTGAACCATCTGACCCTATCACCCCTCTGAAACCCAAAATCACAATGACCCTTCCATCTGTGATTCTCACCTACATTCAATCTATGTCAGATGTAGGTTCATTAGCAACTATATCTTGTTCTGCTAAATCTGATAAAGCTGTTGCTTCAGCTATACCAATTTCATCTGATAACAATGTTGCTTCTGATGAACCTCCCAAATCTGCCTTCCAACCCTACTCAAATAAACCCTTTGATGTGGTTACCTTTCACACCAGAGCAAAACCTCATCTGTTAAATGCCTTAAACAGATCCAAAGAAAAAGCTCCTGAAATTCCTTTCATTCCATATTATCCTCCTCCTCTGATCTCTATTCAGAAATCTCTTTTTCCACCAACTCCCCAACCAAAACCAATAACTCTGGAAACTCTGTTACATCCTAAGCCCAGACTTAATGTTAATCATTTATTTCAATCATTTTTGCAAGAAATACAGTTGTATTTAGGTACTGTACAGAAGAAATGCTCAGCAACAATGGATGCCCAAGAATCTGATATCATCTGGAATGGATTCATCAACAAATTCAACTCTGTGGCCTCAAATCTGAAGAACATATGTTCTGATGATGCGAAGCTCAGATTTGCTGAGGCTGCAAGAACTCTATTTTGGACTGTCAAGAAATTTGAACCTCTGCTCCTTACAGATGCTCCTCCATCATTAGAAGAAACTCCTGAACTTGCATCTGAGGACAATTCGTTGGCTATGACCCTGGTAGACCTACCCTCTGGCTCTAATGCTCCAGACTCTACAGAACCAATGGAAATCGACTCTGTTCAAGCTCCAGAACCTGATCATACTTCTTCATCTGAGATAAAGAAAGAACATCCAGATTTTGAGGATAAGATTGCTGCTCTGGAAGCTGGTCAATCAGAGATCAAGTCTTGGATGGCAAAACAGGATAAGAAATCTGAAGACATGACAGAGTGGATGTCAAAGCAGGATCAAAAGAATGAAACAATGGCTAAGTGGATGTCCAAGCAAGAGCAGTCCTCCTCTGAGATTACAGATCTATTGAAGATGCTTTTGTCCAAACACTCTTAGATTTTCATTTTTTTTTCATTTTGATTGTTTTTGCATCTGATGTTTGCTATTGTACTTTTTGATATATCTTCTGATGCATGTACTCTTGATCTGAACTTATTGAATGAATCAAAGTTTTCTCCACTGAATTATCTTATTTACTGTTTCCTTTTATTTGTCTTTTTTAAAGTTTTTTACTTTTTGCTTATGACAAAAAAGGGGGAGAAAATATAGATCTGAACTGTTTAATATAACTTCACCAGAATGAAACTTCAGACATATTTATTCTATCTAACATTTAATCTGAGTATTTCAGAACATTTGATAAGTACACTCTGTAAAAGAAACTCTGAGTCTCTCAGATCATTTGACTATTATCAAACTCTGAATCTGATATTTGCAAGACATTCTGACTCTCAAATATTGAAAGAACAATCAAGATCTAACTCTGAAAATTACTCAAGACAAAAGGGAAGTTTCTATTCCTTATTTGTATTTAACTCAGGGGGAGATTCATCATCTCAGGGGGAGTTATAATTTTAATATTCTCAATTAAACAAAATTTCTGATGTTTTTGTCATCATCAAAAAGGGGGAGATTGTTAGAACACAGATTGGTTCTTAATAATATCTCTATGTTTTGATGATAACTATTATGAAATTTTGTATTTAAGAATTATATACTCTAAAATTTGCTTGAGAGTTTTTACTGCAGATAGTAAAGAAATTAACACTCCAGAAGCAAATCAGAATTGAATACAAGAAATTAACTAGACTCTGAAGCGCCAGATGCACTCATTAGAAGATTCTGATTGCTGCCAACAGAAGATTTTGAGCGTAGCCTCCAGAAGATTTTGAAGCAGAAGCTCCAGAAGGATCTGAAGAAGCTCCAAAAGGATTTGAAGAAGTAGCTCCAGAAGAATCTGAAGCAAGTCAGAAGCATCTGAAGCAAAGAAGAATTTTGTATGAAGAGTTTTTCAAAGCATAGATTCTACAGAAGTTTCTGAAAGTGCTAAAGCTGCCAGTACTGAAGTTCTGTTTCAAATATGCTCTGATATTTAACACGCTGAAAGTACACCTGCTGCAGAAGACTCTGATCCAGCAAGACTCTGATCATCATCAGAAGACTCTGACCCAATTAGACTCTGATGAACTTGCTGAAAACTGAAGAAGAAATATTCAAAGATTATATCCGTTGGAGTAAATCAAACGTCTCTTTCCTTATTTATGCTAGACACAAGAACACAGACAAAAAGGATTTTTCTGTGCTTTCTTCTTCTAGGAAAGGTCACTTGATGTGAAGACAAAAAGACTCAGACCTTTTGGGACACTCTTCTCAACGTGCAGCTCACCTTGGATCAGCTGCCTATAAAAGCAAGACTCCACCAAATTCTTCAGTTAGACGTTTTGTTGAAAAGAATTTAAAAACACTCAAGCTCTCATACTTTCATATTCTTTCTAAGAACTTATTTCATTGTACTTAAACTTAAGAGAAATATCACTGTTGTGATTAAATCTTTTTAGAAGCATTCTTACTCTTGTAATAGTTTTACATTGATTGTAAAAGATTTCCTTAAGAGGATTCAGTTGGAATCAGTAGCTCTTAAGAAGACTAAGAACAGTTGTTCTTAGGTGTTACTATTGTAATCTGTTTGATTAAATAGTGGATTAAGTCCTTGATTGAGAAAGGCAAATCACTCTAGGAAGGGTGGACTGGAGTAGTTGAGTTCAACGAACCAGGATAAAAATACTTGTGTTTTATTTCTCAGTTTTAATCTTTCATACTTATTCAACCCCCCCCCCCCTTCTAAGTATTATCTCACGTTCATATGTGATTTTCTTGTGTATGTTGATGGAAGGAGTGTGAGGATGATGTTGTGTGAATGTTGATGATTGTATAGATGTTCGAATTCCACCTTGCAGCTTATGTCTTTAATTTATTGATGTGAATCCTGACCCCTTTGCTTTGATGTTGTCCACCACAGATATCTTACAGATACTTAGGAATAGGGTTGCTGTTGTGAGTGGGAAATAGCTCTTGGAATTATTCTCTTTCGTTAAGGCTTTTATTTTTAGTCGGCATGCTCTGATTCTTTAACACTGGGGGAAAACGATATTTTATTTCATTATGTTGGATATTGAATTACATGTTTTGTTGAGATTTAATAACTGTTATGGAGTTATTCCGAAGTTAACATTTTTTATTACAATGAATTATATGATTTTGATGCGATGATACCCTAAGTTAATGTGAGCATGTGATGACAAGTATTATATGTTGTTCATTTTTCCGCTGCGTGTTTTCTGAATGTCTGTGTTATTTTAGGATTATCGTTGGTAACACCTTAAGTTATCGAGTAATCCTTTATTTATAAGTTTCAGGTTTTAGGGTGTTACATATTGGTATCAAATCCTGATTCCGATCTAAGGACAAGTAGGCCCACCATGCTTCCGCTGTGTGTTTTCTGAATGTATATGTTTTATTAGAGGATTGTCGTTGGTAACACCTTAAATTGTCAATTAATCCTTTATTTATAAGTTTCGGGATTTATGGTGTTACATAGTGGTATCAGAGCAGGTCGGTCCATCCGACCGGGTTTTTGACATGTTTGTTTTCTTGCACGTTACATGTGTGTGAAACACCGTCAGTGCTCATTGTTTTTCTAACTGCTTTCCTGTAGAAGCAGGATTGAAACAAGTGAGGAGAAGCTTATGCTTCTCTGAGATGTTTCAAGTGTGGAGGATTGGTTTTGTGTGCCGCTGATTGCAATAGTGCGGGTTTTTGAAAAGTCAATGTCATTTCCGAAGTTTGTTGCTAGTGATGAGTTGTTTGTGACTGCTAAACAGGTATATGAGTGCATGAAAGATTACGCTGAGATGTTTATGATCTTAGCTTTTATGAAGGCTGAAAGAAAAGTCATGATTGATGAATTACCAGTGGTGTGAAATTTTCCAAAAGTCTTTCTAGATGATATCAGTGATTTATTGTCAGGGCGTGGGGAGGAGTTTGCTATAGACTTAGTACCTAGTACAAGTCCTATATCGATGGATCCTTATAGAATGTACGCTTCAGAGCTGAGTAAGCTGAAGAAATAGTTGAAAGAGCTGCTTGAGAATAAGTTTGTCCGACTGAGTATTTTGTCGTAGGGAGCGCCAGTGTTGCTAGTCAAGAAGAAAGATGGTAGCATAAGACCGTGTGATAACTATCGACAGTTGAATAAAGTTACTATAAAAAACAAGTATCTTCCTCCGAGGATTGATGATTTGATGGATCAGTTAGTTGGAGCTTGTGTTTTTCAGCAAGATTTATTTGCGTTTGGATTATCATTAAATTCGAGTGAAACCAAAGGATATTCCGGAGACTGTATTCAAAACGAGGTACGGTCATTACAAATATTCAGTGATATCATTTGGTATATCTAACGCGCTTGGAGTATTCATGGATTACATGAATCAAATATTCCATCTATATCTAGATTAATTTGTGGTTGTGTTCATCAACGATATTCTGATATATTCGAAGTCAGATGAGGATCATGTAGAACATCTGAGAATTGTATTGCAAACCCTGAAGGATAAGAGGCTATATAAAAAGTTGTCAAAGTGTGAGTTCTGGCTGAAAGAAGTGAGTTTCTTAGGCCATGTGTTTTCTAGTGGAGGTATCATTGTTGATCCATCAAAGGTTGATGTTGTGTTGAAATAGGAAACTCCAAAGTGTTTACTGAAGGAATTTTGAAGTTTGTGATGCCTTTGACTCAGTTGACTCGAAAGGGTCAATCATATGTGTGAGATGCGTTGTGTGAAGAGAGCTTTATAGAACTCAAGAAAAAGTTGACGTTTGCTCTAGTATTGATTTTTTCAAACCCGAATGAGTCATTTGTTGTGTATTGTGATGCTTCAATAATGGGTTTAGGTGGTGTGCTGATGCAGAATAGATAGGTTGTGGCTCACTCTTATAGACATTTTAAGGTTCATGAGAGGAATTATCCTACGCATGATCTGGAATTAGCCGCCATTGTGTTTGTACTTAAGATTTGGAGACATTACCTATTTGGTTCCAGATTTGAAGTGTTAAATGGTCACAAGAGTTTGAAGTACTTATTTGATCAAAAAGATTGAATATGAGGCAGCTGATATGGCTCAAATTTATGAAAGACTATGATTTTGGTTTGAATTACCATCCTGGTAAAGTCATTGTCGTAGCTGATACTTTGAGTAAAAATTCGTTACATATGTCGATGCTTATGGTTCGAGAGTTGGATTTGATTGAACAATTCTGAGATCTGAGTTTAGTATATGAAAGGAATCGTAACAGTGTGAGGTTGAGCATGTTGAAGCTGGCCAGTGGAATTCTTGAAAATGTCAGAGGAATTCAAAATATCGACTTAGGATTAGTTGATAGATTGGTGTCGATTAATCGAGGTCAAAATGGTGATTTCAGAATCGACGAGAATGGTGTGATAAGATTCAGAGATAGAGTTTGTGTACCAAATATGCCTAAACTTAAGAAGAGTATTCTTGAGGAAGGTCACAAGAGTGGTTTGAGTATTCATCCAGGTACTACTAAAATGTACTAAGACTTGAAGAAGTTGTTTTGGTGGCCAGAAATTAAGAAGGAGATTGATGAGTTTCTGTAGGCTTGTTTGACTTGCTAGAAGTCAAATATTGAACATCAGAAGTTGTTGGGTCTGATGTAGCCGTTGTCTGTCCCTTAGTGGAAGTGGGACAATATTTTGACGGACTTTGTATATGGTTTTCTGAAGACAATGAAGAATTATGATACCATTTTAGTTATTGTGGATAGGTTGACTTAGTCAGCTCACTTTATTCCAAGTCGACTTAACTATCAGTTGGAGAAACTAGCAGAGTTGTATATTGAGAATATTAGTTGTTTGCATGGGATTCCATCCAGTATTGTATCCTATAGAGATCTTAGGTTTACGTAAAGGTTTTGGGAGAGTATGCAGAAAGCTTTGGGCACGAAGTTACATTTGAGTTCTGCTTACCATCAGCGGAACGATGGTCAGACAAAGAGAACTCTCGAATCCCTATAAGACTTGTTAAGGGGTTGTGTGCTAGAACAAAGAGGTTCTTGGGATAGAATTTTACCGTTGATTGATTTTACCTACAAAAAAAGGTTTCTATTCGAGCATTGGAATGACATTGTTTGAGGCGTTGTATGGTAGAAGGTATATGACACCTTTATGTTGGTATGATTCAGATAAGGTGTTATAATTGGACCTGAGATTGTCCAACTGAACACATAAAAGATCAAAGTGATACAAGAGAAGATGAAAGCTTCATAGAGTCATCATAATATCTATCATAATAAGCAAAGGAAGGCACTTGAGTTCCAAGAAGGGGATCACATGTTTTTGAGAGTTACTCCAGTAACTGGTTTTGGTCGAGCGTTGAAGTCTAGAAAGCTCACTTCGTGCTTCATTGGTCAGTGGCAGATCTTGCAAAGGATAAGAGATGTGGCCTATCATATTGCTTTGCCACCACCACTTGCTAATCTCTATGATGTGTTTCATGTGTCTCAATTGAAGAGATACATTTCAGATCCATCTCATGTGATCTAAGTAGATGATGTATTGGTGAGAGATAACCCAACTATTACGAATAGAGGATCGAGAAGTGAAGCAGTTGCGTGGTAAAGTGATTACCTTGGTGAAGGTAGCTTGGGGAGGATCAGGTGGTGGAAACATAACTTGGGAGTTTGAGAGGCAAATGAGGGAGTCATATCTGAATCTGTTTACTTAAGGTAATTTTTTAGGGTAAAAATTCTTTAAATGGGGGAGAGTTGTAACACCCTACTCTTTGAATTGTTATTTTATGTGTTTATTCGTGATTTAATTTAATTTTAATTTTATTATTATGTGTGATAATTGAATTAATATGGGTGTGATGTGTAACACCCCAAATTTAATCGGAATATTTTAATTAATTTATTTAATTGAGAATATTCATATTTTGGGTGTTTTCGGTGATTTTCGGTGTTTTGTGGAATATTGAGAATTAATGCAATTTTTGGGTTATTTATTTAATTGATAGTATATAATATTAATTTATTAATATTATTATGAATTAAAATAAATAATAGTGTAAGAAGGGTAATCGAGACAATTGAGAGGAGTAAGTGAGGGCATTATGGGAAAAGCCCGAGTATTTGGCTTAAGTCTAGGTTTAACAAAAAGAGAGTTCTGAAGGGTTTTAGGATTCATTTGTGTTAATCATAAGAATTGAGGCCAAGAGAACTCTGAAGAGGAAATTGGAGGCAGAAGCTTGAAGGATTCCCTGACAGATTCGTGAAGGCTTTGAATCAACATTTAAGGTATGGGAAGTATAGATTTTCATAATTTTCTATGTGTAGATTTCGATGTGATTATGGTTGATTTGGGGGTTTTAGGGAGAATTATGGAAAAAAAGGGATTTTGGCCTCCGTGGCTAAAATCTATTATTGAGATTTTACACCGTGGGGATTTATTTGGGTTAAAGAAGATTAGAAGGTTATGAGAACAAGTGATCTATGGCCTTCGTGGCCTAGATCTATTATGGAGGTTTTAACCGTAGGGATTTTAAGGGTAGAGATGGGAAATAATGATCTTTGGCCTTCGTGGCCTAAACCTATAATTGCAAATCTAACTGTGAATTGATTGGGGGAAACGGAAACCTAGGCCTTCGTGGCCAAAAAGCTTATTGAACTTTGCTTAACCTTATAGGAATATTTGATAGTGAGTAACTCAGATGCTTGCAGGGTAATGGTAGGGAAATTATGATTTAGGACGTGAATATGTTTCGGGATTGGCCTAATGAACCGTAGGTTTTGTGCCTTTATCGCCGTAGGACCTTAGGGATGATTTAGGGATGTTTTGGGGGGCATTGGGTAAGTAAATCGTAGAGCCTTTTGGGTGGAAATCAGTTCTGGTGCGTAGCAGAATTTGCTGTCATCATCGCGCAGTTCGCCTAGCGAACAATTGTGTTCCCAGACTCATCTAACGAACATGTCAGCGAACGTAGCAGAGTTTCGCGAATGATGATTATGTGCAGTGATGCCTTGATGTTTGATTCTGTGATTTCTGTGATGGATTGACATGAGTATGACGGTGAATTTTAGGGGATGTGTACATGATGACATGATGATTGTTATGATGTATTATGATGATATTACCATGATTTTGAAGAATTATGTGATAACATGAGATATGATGAATTATGTGATAACATGAGATATGATGATTTATGTGATGATGATGAATATGATGAATGATGATGCACTTATGCTGTTATATGAGAATGATTTTATGATGTGTGCATCATGCATTCATGTGCATCCGAACTTCGGTTCAGGACCTCGATTACTTTGGCTTCAATCCCATTGTATGGATGTGAAGTGTTTTGATGTGCTCCGGTTCTCTAGCAGAATCGATCCTATTGATGGGGATCTATGGGGGGTTGTTGGCCCACTGTCCATCACGCTGTGATGATTGGTACCACATGCATTGGGTCTATATTGCATTTGCATTTATGAGCCTTTTTGTATAAATTATGATGTTGTGGCCTTCGAGGCCAAATGAAGGATATGAATGTGTTGAATATGAATATGACGCCGTTATATGTTGATTTTTATACATTGGTTATTATGAACTATTTTACTCACCCTGCCTGTTTGAATGTTACCTCCATGTGGGTAACGTGCAGATGACCAAGTTTAGCCGTGGGCGCCGTCGAGGAGTACTTTTGAAGTTTTGAGTTTTTAGCCTTTTGGTTAGCTTAAAGGGTCTTGCTCTGATATGTAACATCGGGTTGGGTTCTTAAGTTAAACTATATACCAGTGGGTTATTTTACTTATTTTCCCTTTTGAGGAAACCTTGACTTTATGCCTTTGAATTTCGCTGTTTTATGATGTTTGGATGTATTTTGGGAAAAACCCGTAGTTACGGAGTATTGACCTATTTTGATGACTTTGGAAAATGTACGCCCTTTTGGTGGCCTTTTAATGAGATTTATTTGTTCACTCTGATTTTTGTGTTATCTTGCCATGATAATTTTGGGGTAGAAAAGGGTGTTACATGATGGGTGTGTGACCTTGAGGCGGGAGTGTGGAGAGTGGTTAGAGATTGGTAGAGGTGGATTAGAATATTTAGAGTCTATTTTAATACTTAAATATTAGTATTTTAATCCAATTATTTAACTAAAATGGGAAAATAGAAGGTTTGAGGCCAAAGTGTGAATGATGAGAAATAGAGGGGAGGAAGGAGAGAGGATGTTAGCAAGTGAGAGGTGAGTTTGTAATTTTCACTAGATTAACCCTAAGGATACAAATTAGGAATATAACATAAGTTTAGGATTTTTTATCATTACACAAAAACTTTGAAAAATAGAGAAAGAGGCTATAGGCAAAGGGAGAAGTTGGAACTTTGGGTAAGAGGAGAATATTCAAACCAGTTCAGATTCAAATTGCTTGCTAGGAATTGAGGTAAGGGGGAGAATGATTCAATAATGGGTATATGCTTAAGGGGTACAATTGAGGAGTCTTAAACCTCCAATAGGCTTTGTATGATTATGCATTTTTGTAATGTTTATATGTGAATATGAAAATTGGTAATCAATAAAGGTTGAGAAAAAGACAAGAAAAGGGGTTTGAATTGGGTTTTACAAATTTTTCAATAGACTTTGTAACACACATAAACAATTAAAGAAATAACACGATTGGTTTATCCTGATTCATTGTTAACAAAGTTAACCTAGTCCACCCGCCAAGGTGATTTTGCCTTGTCACAAGGACTTAATCCACTAATCTTTGACAAGATTACAACAACCTCTAAGTCACCAACGACTTAGCCCTCTCGAGTCTACTGACTAACACACTTAGTTACTCAAGGAAAACTTGCAACCAACCTCTAAGTTGTTCAACAACAACTTAGCCCTCTCAAGTCAACTGACTAACACACTTCGTCACTCAAAGAAGATCACTTAAAAAGTGTTACAAGAATGTTTACAATAGTGCTTCTTAATAAGCATGTTGAAACAAATTTAAGAACAATATTTCTACACAAATATGAGCAGCAAGTCTTTGTGTTTTGAGATTCTTTAACAGAGTATATACTTTTGCATTTTTGACTTGTGAATTGTTTTTCTTTGCAATGCAGCATAGTCTTCTATTTATAACCTCAAGAGAAATACGTTGAGGGATAAGAATATCTTTAAGCTAGGCTAACTGTCTTCAACAGTAGAATCCTTTGAGAGTAGAAGTAGTAAAATCTTAGAAAGCTTTATGGTCAATTTTTAGCAAAATCTCTGCTTTAGAATTTTTTAGAAAAGAGTCATTTGTACGGATTCTTGGCCTTCACGTTTTGCTTTGGACTTTGAGCTTTGATCCTTATCATGTATTTTAAACTTTAACGTTGATCAGAGTCTTCAGAATCCTTTATTTAGGAAAAAACGTTTTTTTGAGGAGCACATATTTTCTTCTTTAGAAACTCTAATATCTATCAGAATCTTGTTGAGTTGCGCTAGAAGTTGATTCTAGTGAGAATTGTATATCTACACATTTAAGATAGAACTAGAGTACCAAATTGTTAATATAAAATATATGCATTGTTATCATCAAAAATAGAGATTATATGTAGAACCAAAATCTTGTTCTAACAATCTCCCCCTTTTTGATGATGACAAAATCATATATTTTGATGAAACAATGTATATGCTTTAATGTGATATAGATATCGGAGTTAAGTTTTAGAATACTCCCCCCAAGATAGATAAGCTCCCCCTGAGCTTATATCTCATGTTTACTTCTTCTGAGTTGAATTATTTTTGCAATGTTTACCACCAGAAGCTTTTAACGAAACAATCCTACAATTTCTTTCACATGCTTGTATATATGATGTTAGAATGTGATTGCGACTTTCTATTTCTAATACAACCTAACTGCAAGTGCACAGTCTATCGCGTAGTAATAATAGATATCGATCCCACAGGGACTCGTAATCAAACTAGTGTTCTCGGGAGTTACTATGTTTAGCTAGGTAGATAATGTTTGAGGGAATAAGATTGTCACTAAAGGGAACTAAGAATGTAAATTAAAGTATAATTAATTGAATCGATATGCAGTGATTATATTCTTCGGGGATTTGACAAGTTACCGGTATACGAAATATTTTTCAGAGTTTATTTAAGCAGAAAATGGTGATCTGAAGACTCTCGCCTCACGATGGTTATTGACGCTAATCATAATTCTAAGGGCCAAACGTACGCTTTCGTGTCCCATTCGGGGTTTAAATTATTTTTTGGAAATCTCTAAGTTCTAATTCATTTTAAAGTGCTTTCGCTGTTATTAAAATGAATGACTAGTGTTTACTATCTGATCTTGCCACAACTTTCACTTGTTGGTTCGTACCTTAATTAATTTCCCACTTTCGTGGCAAAACTACTTTTAAATAAGTTCTCGCTTTCGCGACGAAGTTTATTCAGTAAATTAATTTTAAACACTCAGACCATAAACAACTTTTGAAAAAGACAGTTTTCAACCGGTTATTATCAAATCCCTTTCGAATTATTACTACATATCGATTACTTAAATTTAGCTAGACATGGATTTGGGAAAGGTAAAACATAAATAAAAACAATAAATAATAGCATGCATCATAATAAAAACTGGAATTACGATTGAAATGAGAAACCTGTAAATATTCCAATTGACCTTTGGGCAGATCCTCCACAGATGTTGGCAGGATTCTGGTCTTTGTGCCAATTTGATCGTACAACGGAAATAAAAATTACAGAAGGAATGAAAGGCAACAAAAAAATAGGAAAGAAAATAAAACTGAACTTTTGCTCTGGAAATGGAATTGGGCAGCACTTCGTTGTATGAATGCGGCTCTCTTTCTGAGTCCCCCTTCTTCCCCTTTTATAGAAATGGAATTCTAATGGTTATCACTTGAAGAATGTGGACTTTGAGGCAGAATTATCAGGGAGTAGTGGTCCACTATTTGGGACTTGGAACTGCTTCTTTCACGTGCATTTGAAGTGGGGCGTTTTTGCCTGCATGACGGTCGTCACCCGTGTGATGGTCGTCATGGAGCTGTGACGGTCGTCATAGCAGCAAAATCAGTATTCTGCGCTTTTCATGATGTTTTCATCCGGTTTTCGTCCATATTTCATCTGAGATTGCTTCTTTTCTTCATATTGCCTTGTTTAGACATGATCATCAAATACCTGCAAAACATCAAACAAATAACACAGAAATAACCCGAAATCGGATCGAAAACAGTTAAACTTCAGTTGAATTATGCATCAAAATATATATACGATTTCGTGTTATCAGAATGTGAGTATGAGTTTTCAAAGAGCATATATATATATATATATATATATATATATATATATATATATATATATATATATATATATATATATATATATATATATATATATATATATATATATATATATATATATATATATATATATATATATATATATATATATATATATATATATATATAAAAATCAAAATCATTCCTACTTTTACTCCCCCTTTTTGTCATAATCAAAAAGAGTTTTATAAATAAGATAGAAGATACACGGAAAAAATGCAAAATCTAACGAAAATGACAAGCGTAAGCCCTAAAGTGCCTAGGGAAGGGAAGTAGAAGGAATCCTTGCAAGAAGTTGAGTGAGCATATCCTTGATGGAATGAATAACTTCATCTTGATTATCCAACCTTTCTTGGATTGTTTTATGATTTTTCTGCAAATCTACCAATGTTTGTGCCTAATTGGGAGAAAATTATCATCAGGAGGTGATGTGTTATCAGAGACACGTTTTTCAGCAGCAGCTTGTAGGACAACTTCTCTTTCTGCAGCGGCTTTCTTTTCAACATCAATTATGTCAACTTCCTTTCTTGCTTCTTCAGCAAGCCTTTCTCTTTCTTTCCTCTCTTCTAGTCTTACATCAGCTTGACTTACAAACTTTTCTTTAACTTGTTTTGAGAAACACTTTATTTCTTGAAGTTCTTCTATTAGCCAAATGTTAAAGAGATTCTAATTTGTATTAAGAAGGGTAGGCTCTTCACTAGAACTGGATTCTATATAGGGCCATTGGGTTTTAGTGACAACATCTTTTAGAAATCTAGAAAGAACATCTACTAGTGTTTTGCTAGGAGGTTGATGATCATAAGTCTGAGAATCATGATGAGTATTAACATCAAATGTAGATTCTATAGATAAACAATGTATGTTGAGGTTGGTGGAGAAGACATAGATTCTGATGGGATTGTGACAAAGATTGGAGATATAGTTTTTGAAGGAGAGATGGAAACAGGTCAAGCTAAGGATGAGAAGGCACATTCTAGAAGGGATACAGGAGAGCAACAATGGTGGAGATGGTTGTTATTGAAGAGGTTGTTATTTTAGTTTTTTCAAGAGGAGCGGAAACACAAGGTGGCGTAGGTGGGATGGCGAAGGTAGTGAACATGGTTGAGAATGATGGTGGTAAGGGAGGAATTTGTGAAACAAAGGTTCTTGTATCTGACGCCGAAGCAACCAATGCTGAGGAGTCAGAAATTTTACTTGATGGAGCGGAGGAAACAACAATTTCAGAGTTCATGAAGGAATTTCCTGATTCCTTATGCCTTAACTTCTTTTTCTTTGCAGTCATGGCCTTTAAGGAAACGTGTTTCCTTTTGTGAAGGTTTAGTGGTTCGGATAGGAGTTGGTTAAACGATATTCCAGACACATCATAACCCTATTTTTCAAGCTGGTCTAAGTAATCTTGTAAGACATGTGGTGGATCAACTTGGGTGAAAAGAGGATAGTTGTCAACAATTGTCCTTCGTCCTTTTATACTTTCAAAGTCTGTATCCGTAGTAGGTTCAACAATGATCTCTTTTATAATAGACATTCTTTTGACATTCTTGATATTTAAAGGTTTTCTAATATCTTCACCAAGATAATCGGCTAAGTTATGTTTAACCAGATGATTCACAAGACCACTTTCCATCAGAATATCTGAAATGAGTCTTCCTAAAGGAATATGCCCTTTTAGCTTATCCCTATAGTCTCTGACAAAGTCTCGAAGGAACTTGAACAGAATGGATGGAAGATCCATTTTCACTCCTTGCTTTAGAAAGTACAGTATGCACTTCTAATCAGTATTAGCATAGTCGGATGGACTTGTTGAAGGTCTGGTGTGAATGCAATCCAGAATAAGCTTGAACCAAATGCGAAGGTGTTTGGACAAATCTGTTGCCTTAGGTTTTGATTTCTCATCAAAGCGTTGCGTGTAGATCGAAGGTATAACCGTTTGATTTAGGAAAATTGTCTTGCTACTCATGTTGCAAACACGTTTGCCCTTATTGTATTCCATTCCCAGTAGAGTAGCAATTGATTTTTCGGTGAGGACAACGTTTTTTCCCTTAACATCGGAAACAACATAATGATCATCAGCATTAGCATGAACCCAGAAATCTCTTACCAGAGTGGTGTAGACGGGGCCAAAAAGGCGCTTGAAATAATTTTCCCAACCTTGATTCTTTACATCAGTAGTAAAATCCACACCATTTGCCTTTAGGTTTTCGAAATCAACTAAAAGTTCATAGCAAGCTTCCAATTCTTCAGGGGCTATTTTCTGATAGAGTTCTTCAGGTCGATTTAGAATGTGAATCTGCTGTTGTTAAGGAGCAACCACTGTTTGGGGCATGATTTGAGGTATCAGAGATATGAAGTCTGTACCGGATTGTTGAGAAGAGCTTGTTTGTTGTTCTATTTGTTTATAGAAGTTATAGAGATCTTGTTGTTGAGCATCCATGAATGAAGAAGTTTCTCAGAGAGGACAATTGGATTTGAAATTTAGGTTTAGAGTGTATGAAGTGAAATGAATAATGTGTGATGAAGAGAATAATGAGTAATAAAGAAAATAATTGATTACTGTTTCTTGAAAAAGACCAAAAGGGGAAAAATTAATAATGATTTCAACCGACTCTCGAGACATCCCAATGCTCAAGGTGTCACTAAATCATCCGAATATGATTTACATGTGTAAGAGTGAATTATAGCCGTCAGTTTGAATTTTCCCTATTTGATGTTCTCAAGGATAAGAAAACCAAAAACGATTCTGAATTGAGGTGTTTCTGATTAAGATAGTTTCTAATTGGTAGAAATTTCAAGAGATCAGAAACACATTAAAATGCATAAGATCAGAATAACAATTTAACAGAAGGTGCTAAATAATAGAAGGTTCATTCTTGATAAAACTCCATTTTCAAATGTTTCATAATGAATAAGAATTTATCTTCAGCTAGAGGTTTTGTAAAAATATCAGTCCATTGATGATTTGTATCAATGAATTGTAAGATTTTTGAACATAGTCTCTAATAAAATGATGTTTGATTTCTATGTGTTTAACCCTAGAATGCAAAATATGATTCTTACTTAAACAAATAGCCACAGTGTTGTCATAATAGATAGGAATGTTACTCTAATATATCTGAAATTCTTCAAGCTGATTTTTCATCCAAAGCATCTGAGTGTAACAAAATGATGCTGAGATATATTTTGTTTCCGTAGTAGATAAAGCAATTTTAGATTGTCTTTTGCTTCCCCGTGAGATGAGACTGCTACCCAGAAACTGATAGTTCCTAGAAGTACTCTTACTTTCTATTCTATCTCCAGCATAATCTGCATCACAGAAACTTGATAGCTTGTATTCTGATGTTTTCTCATACATCAAGCAAAGGTTAGAAGTTCCCTTCAAATACCTTAGGATTCTCTTAACAGAAGTTAAATGACTTTCCCTTGGATCTGATCGAAAACGAGCACAAAGACATACATTGAATAAAGTATATGGTCATGAGGCAGACAAATAAAGAAGAGAGCCTATCATACCATGATAGAGCTTTTGATAAACCTTTTTACTTACTTCGTCTTTCTCTAGAATGCAAGTTGGATGCATAGGAGTTTTAGTTGGTTTGCTTTCTGTCATGTCAAACTATTTTAGAAGTTTCTTAGTATATTTTCCTTGATGTATAAACGTGACTTTTGGAGTTTTATTAATTTGAATTCCTAGAAAGTGCTTTAACTCTTGCATTAGGCTCATTTCGAATTCTTCCTGCATTAGCTTAGAGAAATCTTGACATACAAAAGTATTAGTGTCGCAACTGCGAAAAACACCTGGCGGAAAACAGAAGAGTCACCACCTTTTGTTATTTATCCCAAAGAGAGGGAAAGGAAACGATCATAACAACCTAACGAAAAAGGGAAAAGACGAGGTCATCGCAACTAAGTCCTGGATTCGGGAGTCGGTTACGCAAGGGGAAGGTATTAACACCCCTCACGTCCATTGTACTTGACAGGATCCATGCTTGTTGTCTATCTAAGGGTGTGTTTAATCTATCTACGCTACAGGCTCACAGGACAAAAAGAAAAGTAAAGAGACTCGGCAGAGCATCGCCGCTATGTGCCTACGTATTCCCTTGTGCAATGGGAAAGTCAGAGTCGACGTAGTTCGACTAACTACGGGCGAAAGGGGGAAGGTTGCTCGCCAAGACATCACGTCTTGTGCCTACGTATTCTCATCTGGTATGAGAAATTAGAGCAAACGTAGTTTGGGCTGACACGAAACCACAGGTTGATTAAGTGTTTTAACCGAGTAGGGTTAAACCTCCGTTCCAGCAGTTAGGGACGATGCCTGTTTGCGGTAGAACCAAAGTTTAACAACACTCTTTTTTATGAAAAAGGTTTCCGATTAATCCCGAAGAAAAAAGGTTTGAAGTTTGTTTGTGTTTTTTAGTAAAGTGAATTAATTCGTTTTGTGATTCACGTTGCACTAAAGACTATGACATAGGAGCGAATGCATCGCGTATCGCCCCCAAACGGGACGTACACTAAACACTCTAGACAAGCGAGAGGAGACCCCTCACTCATCATTCCCCATGTAGCTTAAGGCTTGTAGCGTACAACGTTTATCGCATTTATTAGATGAATTATAATTATTTTGAGATGAGAAAGAGAGACGCACGGAAGGTCTAAGGGAAACTCGGCCCTAACATTGTCATGCAAAGTGGTCCTAAGGTTAAGATTAAAAGGGGAAACATCTACCCTAATGTTAGCATGCTTGGATTGAACACCTAATGTTTCTCCTACTCCTATCCTAAACGGAGGGACTAGGAACCCTACGGGGATCATGGCAAAAAGCACAAGAAAACACCAGATAAATTCAATCACAAGCAAGAGATACAAACATAGAATGCAACACACAAGCAAAGGGAGGAAAAAGTGTGGGGTAAATACCTCTACAAGCACATCTCGACCTTTATTAATGCAAGAAATAAAGATGCAAAACACAAGAGGAAATGCAAATGCAAGAATATCACTTTGAACGACAAACTATGAAAGTAGGCATCCAAGTGGAAAACAAGCACAAGTCAACAAAGTCTCAATTAAACAACCAAAACAGCGACAAAATATCCAAAATATTTCACTTCTAATGCATCATATTGAACTACGATGATTCGAGGCGAAACGGTACTCAAACAAGCAAGAAAATCAGCAAAACAGACCCACTGGCATAGTGTTAATCGGTTAACCATATGCATTAACCGATTAACCACTTAAAAATGGCTGAAAATTTGGAAATTTGTACATGTTAATCGGTTAACCCCAGGCGTTAACCGATTAACACCTTGAAGACGTTGAAAATTTTGAATATTTGAAATGTTTAATCGGTTAACCATATGTGTTAACCGATTAACACTGTGCCAACAACAGAAAAAACAGCAACAGAACATCATTTTCAGCAAATAAGCACTTATCCGATCCACAGGATGATCGCATAATCAATTAATCACGGAATTAAACCAACAAATCATGATTCAAATAGCATGCAAACAGGTTAACACAACCAAATCATGAATCAATCTGATCAAATTAACCAAAAGCTAATCAAATATGAAAATCCACATGATTATGCAAATAAGCTAAAAACAGATTCGGATCCAACCTTCGGAGCGGAGATTTGCTCCGATTAATGTTGATTCAACTGTAATTGAACAGATTCGATGCTAGAAGTCCGGAATACTTCAAGATCCACACCAATTCTTGTAATAGCAATGAATATCCTTCAAGATTAAACCAAATCAAGCCAAATAATCACTTCCAAAATCACTTCCAAGTTCAGATCCAATTTTGCACGAAAATTGGATGGAGCAATTGATTCAATGGAGAGAATGGATGAAGGTTTAGCTCTTAAAAATCAAGGATTCTAATGAAGAATCAATTATCTCAATGAGAAGAGCTTTGGTGAGGGTTTTGGAGATTGGAAAAGTGAGAGAGAATTGAGAGAGAATGAGATCAATTCTTAAAATGAGAGTGAATTATGAGTGATTAGATGTGTGAGGTTTGGAGTGGATCACTTAAATATCACCTAGGCTTGGATCCAAATGAAAGGTTTGGAATATGGTTTGAAAATTTTGGTTTGGAATGAGGAATGGGCATTTGGAGGGAAAATTAAATTAACCAAATTTCAAATAGGTTCTAGATCCTTCCCAAAGTGAAAATCATACTTGCACATGACCAAAATTGGACCCCAAAGTGGTTTGGATTGAAAATTCACGTGCAGAGGCAAAATCTGCATTGGTTAATCGATTAACCATATAGGTTAATCGGTTAACACCTTTAAAAATCCCAATTTGCCCTACTTTTGCCTTGGTTAATCGATTAACCATATGGGTTAACCGATTAACACCTTCAAAAATTTGAATTTGGCGCCTTTTGGAGGGAAATCTGCACATTTGCCCTGTTTCGACTGTTTGGAGCTTTGTTAAGCTTCTGAATCCCGTTCTTGAATGTTGCAACTGTAAGAATGCTTGATATGAGCCTGAGTGCTACTTCTTGAAGTTATCCTGCAAAATAAAATAAAATCGGCCGCTCGACCGCTGGGCAAAATAAATGTCGGAGCCTCTGATGCTCGCTGTTCAGTCTTTCAACCCTTTGCGCCAAAATGAATCTGAGCCACAAGAATTCCTTGACCCCATGCCTCAAGAACGAATGCTATGATATGCGAAAAATGAAAAATGCAAAGAAACAAAAGCCAGCTAAGGTTAAAATGAAAGGAAAAATTTTGGGGTGCTACAATTAGCAGAACCAAAAATTATATCATCTACATAGATTTAGAATATTATGAGGCCGTTTCCAAAGTTCTTACAAAAGAGAGTAGTATCCACTTTTCCTCTGGTAATGTCATTTTCTAAAATAAAAGAACTTAATCTTTCATACCAAGCTCTGGGAGCTTGTTTAAGACCATACAATGACTTTTTAAGTTTAAAAACATGTTCTAGAAACTTAGAGTTTTCAAAACCTCGAGGTTGGTGAACATATACTTCTTTAGAAATGTAACAATTTAGAAACAAACTTTTAACATCCATTTAATATAACTTAATATTATTATTAACAACAAAAGATATGAGAAGGTGTATAGATTTTAACCTGGCAACTGGGGCAAAGGTTTCATTATAGTCAATTCCTTCTTGTTAACTGTAACGTTGTGTGACCAAACGTGTTTTGTTTCTAACAACTTATCCTTTCTCATTTAGTTTGTTTTTGAATATCTATTTGGTTCCAATGACATGAGTTCCTTTGGGCTTAGGCACTAGGCCCCAGACATCATTCTTGGAGAACTGATCTAGCTCTTCTTACATTTCTAGAATCCATTCATTATCCTGAAGTGCTTCTTCACAAGATGTTGGTTCTATTAGAGATACCAATTCTAAGAGTACTTCTTCAAAATGTTTAAATGTAGATCTTGTTCTGACAGGTTTAAATTTGTGTTTTAGGATCATATCTTCAGAAATAGTTTGTATAAGCCTTTCTCCTTGCAGCACGAAAGGACATTCAGTTGCTTCTGATGTATCAACATGTTTTGGGTCTATAACTTCAAAGTATTTTGTCCTATCTTTAGAACCTGTGAAGGTAACTTCTAGATCTGCAAAACTCTTAACTATTCTGGATATGACATGTTGTGTTCACAACTTCTTCCCATAAGTGCTTAGCCACATTAGTTTCGTTGATCATAGTTTAGGCCATTTATTGCAATGTTCTATTTTTCCTTTCTACAACTCCATTTTATTGTGGAGTTCTAGGACAGGAGAAATCATGAGATATACCACTAGAATCAAATAGTTATTCAAATAGTTGATTCTCATATCCACCACCACGATCACTTGTAACTTTAACAATCTCAGAATTAAATTCATTTTGCACTTAAGAACACAAACCTGTAAACACAAAATGCGACTCATTCTTGTGTCTAAGAAATTTCACACATGTCCAGCGACTATAATCATCAAAGATGACAAGTTCATACTTCTCGCCACTGACTGACGCCATTTTGACGGGGCCAAATAGGTCAATGTGTAGAAGCTCCAAAGGTCTAGAGGTGGAAACAACATTTTTAGATTTAAAAGATGCTTTCGAAAACTTGCCTTTCTGACATGCTTCATAGAGTGCATCTGAAGTAAACTTCAGCTTAGGCAGACCTTTGACTAACTCAAGTTTGTTTAGCTGAGAAATTCTCCTCATGCTAATATGACCCAAGCATGTATGTGATATAGTGATAATCGTGATACCAAGTGATCGGTGGTTTTTACACGTTATTTTACCATTTGTTTCTATTAATCCTTTGTTTTATCTTGTCGCATTTTATGTGTTTTTATTGCATTTTACGCGTTGGTTTGGTGTTTTCATTGTTTCTAGGTTCAGGTAAACAATAAAGGAGAAGCAGAGCAAAAATTGGGGAAAATGGCAAGATTTTGGAAGAGTTTTGATGTAGAACCAGCATCCTGACATGGGTGCCCGTGTCATATGACACTGCCCGTGTCAGGGCTACTGAAAGTAAAATCCTTAGGAGTCTGCACGGAAACAATCATAACTGGAGTTCCGGGAATCCGTTTGAGGCGTTCTAATAATTGTCAGAAAGCTAAGAGAGAGAGCTACGACTTTCGTGTTGGAGTTGAAGTCAGATTCAGAGAAATTTTTTCCAGATTTTCGTTTGAACCTGAAGCATTAGTTTTATTAAGTTTTGGTGTGCAATCTCAGAGAGCAGTTTAGGCATCTCGCATTGTAATTGGAATTCTGCTATATGAGGCACATCGTGAATTGAGAGAGGGGACTTTTGGAGAAGAGAAAAAGATACAGTCAGAATTAGAGAGATCCAAAGGATTGGAGAACTGAAGGTTTTTATGCGTGGAAGCAATTGAAGATCAAGGCAATCCGATTATCTTGTAATGTTTATCTTTTATTATGTATTGCTTTTAATTGTTATGAATAGCTAAACCCTCCAGTGCTAGGGGGTGTCCCTGAATTGACTCTGTAATGACCTTGTTTCCTTTGAAATAGTGATTTCACTGCTTTCTAATCATCGTTGTTATCATATAATGTTCTTAAGGCTTTTCTTATCTGACAAATAGGATTCAATTTACGGTTAACTTTAGGTTTGGAAAAACGATTGTTAACGTTTTTATACAATAATACTATAGTAGATATTTCCTAGGAATGGGGATACCCTATAGTAACCATAATGTTTTAGATCAAACAAATTGCTTGGTGTTGTTCCTATACCGCCAAGGAATTGGGGTATAGGGAAAATACCAAAAAGTTTTCTGCTAAGGAATTAGAGTCAACTAATCTTTAAAACCGGTAATGATGGAATTGAGCGGTGATTTCGCGATTTAGGATTAGTGTTATTACAAGGAAGTTCATACACCCTACCCTAGCATTACTTCTCCTTCTGTTCAAAACCTTTATTTTACTCTTTTTGCCTTTTGTATTTTATTTTTATAAATTAAAACCTTTGAAACCCCAAGGCTTTTGTTTAACTAACATAAAACCAGAATTCTATATCGTCAAGCAGTCCTTGAGATCGACATTCGGGGAATTTCCCCTTATTACTACATCGGTAAAAATAGTACACTTGCTATTTTTCCGGTCAAGTTTTTGGCGCCGTTGCGAGGGACTACCTAAGATCATAGATTTTTAGAGTTTTATTTTAGTTAAAATTTTGTTGCTCCGCAACTAAAATTTTGTTTTTTTTGTATTTTTATTTTATTTTAATATAAAAAAAAATTATTTAAAAAAAAATGCAGATTATTGTTACTTCTTGAATTCTTTTATACCGTGCTACTGATTAAGTGTCTCAGTTTTGTTGTTACGAATGTTTTTTATGCATTGCCACCTGTATCTCCTGCATGTTGGTCGCCTGATTCGGGAATCAGTTTGGAAGATGCGACTGAAATATTTAACGCATATAGGAGGGAGGTAAGAATCCTTATGAATGAATGTAAGGAAGCTAACTGTTATCCAGATAAGTTTATTTGGAGAGAGTTCAGGTTGAGAGAAGAATGTGTGAATGAAGAAGAGCAATTCATGACGTCAGACGAAGAAGATACATTAGAAATAGAAGAATCAGAGGTGAACATGGAATACAGGGATAAAGAAAGAAGCCAACTTGAAGAGGATCTAGTACTGGATGAAAATACAGATATAACAAATTGTGTAGATGTAGGCATCCAACAAGAAAGTCTTCAAGAAATTAGTATCCCTAAAAAAAAATTTAACAAGGCAGATGAAAGACAAGAAATTGACAAAGTATTGGATTTCATTTATGCCTTGTTCACTAAAGCACATCTGAAAACAATTTGGAAGCAATATAATCAATACCTCAAATTCATGGGATTGCTTCCAAACAAAAGAAAGAAAAAAAATGATGTGTTCTTTATTTCATATATGCCACCTTAACAGAAAGTGAGTCGTCGAGCCATGCGACGTTAAACGTAGCGCTGCGTGGGAGGCAACCCACAAATTTTAATAATTGATGCTTTTCTTTTTGTTCTTATTTTATTTTTGCAGGAATAAACGAGAGTTTGCAAGGGAAAACGTGTAAGCAGCAAAGAGGTGCTGCATTACCTGTCGACCCCTCTGTGAGGATCTCTGTGAGTACATCTTATCTTCTCTTGTTCTTAAACATTGAGACAATGTTTAGTTCAAGTTTGGGGGAGGTTTTACCGTTTTGAATTTTCAATTTAAATGCATTTTTATTTTAAGTTCGGTAAAAATCACGTCGAATTCGCCCCTACGATGACCGTAAAAATTTTCTTGTGATTGGTATATGTGTAAGGTAGTCAAGAAAGTATTTAGAGTTCAAGGGAAGAGGTGTTTGAACTAAGGAACTTGGGAAAGTTTGGAAATTGAGGTATAATTTGAACACCCTAGGTTCCCCGGAGTAAAGAAACGAGTCCAACGTGTAGATTTGTGCTATAGTACTTGGATTTGAGAAGTATTCCCCGATTAGTTCATTGTGATAGTCCGGCATGATTGAAATAATTGTATATGTTGTTTTTGAGAATGACTTGTGGCACCAAAAAAAATAAGAGTTGAATAATGACGGTAAAGACAACCTGTCCTTCTAAGTTGGGTAACCCTCACCCGATTATTTATCCTAACGACGGTTGAATCTCTATATTCGTCCTAAAGTGGACTTATAAACGCCTGTGAGCGAGAAAAAGAATAAAGGTGCCACAGAAAAAGTTTCGAGAAAAATTGTACATGCCTTAATTTGATTATCCGAATGAAAGGGGTAGAAAATCGACGAAAATACTTAAGCCCAAAGCATAGTTGGAGAGGTGGCCGAAAGGGGGATTTAGCTCTGTGGTTTTACTGCAATGTGTGTTTAAGTAATGCCTTCGTTAACGGATGAGTACCGAGAGAGCTGGTTTGAGCCGATCAGAACTAAGACTCACGTATGAGTATTGGCACGCCTTGCATCGTGAGCCCTTCACTGGATGTGCTGTTTGATTTGAAAATTTTTATCCAAGCTTTTTGCTTGAGGTCAAGCAATGGTTTAAGTTTGGGGAAGTTTGATCGGTGGTTTTTACACGTTATTTTACCATTTGTTTCTGTTAATAATTTGTTTTATCTTGTCGCATTTTATGTGTTTTTATTGCATTTTACTCGTTGGTTTAATGTTTTCATTATTTTTAGGTTCAGGTAAACAATAAAGGAGAAGCAGAGTGAAAACCAGAGGAAATGGCAAGATTTCAGAAGAGTTTTGATGTAGAACCAGCAGCCTGACATGAGTGCCCGTGTCAGGGCTACTGAAAGTAAAATCCTTAGGAGTCTGCACGGAAACGATCATAACTGGAGTTCCGGGAATCCGTTTGAGGTATTCTAATAATCGTCGAAAAGCTAAGAGAGAGAGCTACGACTTTCGTGTTGGAGTAGAAGTCAGATTCGGAGCAAATTTTTCTATATTTTCGTTTGAACCTGAAGCATTAATTTTATTAAGTTTTGATGTGCAATTTAGGAGGGCAGTTTAGACATCTCGCATTGTAATTGGAATTCTGCTATATGAGGCACATCGTGAATTGAGAGAGGGGAATTTTGGAGAAGAGAAAAAGATACAATCAAAATTAGAGAGATCCAGAGGATTGGAGAACTGAAGGTTTTCATGCGCGGAAGCAATTGAAGATCAAGGCAATCCGATTATCTTGTAATGTTTATCTTTTATTATGTATTGCTTTCAATTGTTATGAATAGCTAAACCTTCCAATGCTAGGGGGTGTCCCTAAATTGACTCTGTAATGACCTTGTTTCCTTTGAATTAGTGATTTCACTGCTTTCTAATCATCGTTGTTATCGTATAATGTTCTTAAGGCTTTTCTTATCTGACAAATATGATTCAATTTACGGTTAACTTTAGGTTTGGAAAAATGATTGTTAACGCTTTTATACGATAATACTATAGTAGATATTGCCTAGGAATGGGGATACCCTATAGTAACCGTAATGTTTTAGATCAAACAAATTGCTTGGTGTTGTTCCTATACCGCCAAGGAATTGGGGTATAGGGAAAACACCAAAGAGTTTTCTGCTAAGGAATTAGATTCAACTAATCTTTAAAACCGGTAATGATGGAATTGAGTGGTGATTTCGCGACTTAGGATTAGTGTTATTACAAGGAAGTTCATACACCCTACCCTAGCATTGCTTCTCCTTTTGTTCAAAACCTTTATTTTACTCTTTTTGCTTTTTGTATTTTATTTTTACAAATTAAAACCTTTGAAACCCCAAGGCTTTTGTTTAACTAACATAAAACCAGAATTCTATATCGTCAATCAGTTCTTGAGATCGACATTTGGGGAATTTCCCCTTATTACTACATCGGTAAAAATACTACACTTTCTATTTTTCCGGTCACCAAGCTATTGATTAAATTGAATCTTAATTCATTAAATTCACAACTGGACTTTGATTTATCCAAAGGAAAGGTTTAAGAAAGAAAAACCTTTTACGCGATGTAACAATAACGCTAAGAGATTCGGGGATCGGGGGTTGGTTATGCTTAAGGTAGGTATTTCACATCCTAAACATATGTAGTACTCTACAAGATCATTTTGTATGTTTGTATGCTAAGTTATTAGATATGGGTTGGGATTAAAGGTTAGGGTAAAGTTAAGATAAATACCTAAGGATAGTTCTAAGTTCGCTCGCAAAGACATCGTATCTTCTGCCTACGTATCCTAAATAGGACAGAATCAGAGCAATCGTAGTTCAACTCACTAGGGATAGATGAACACTTGATTATGATCAAGGTTCAAAAGGGAACAATCATGACAATGCTTGTATAGATTTTAACAAAACTCTCTAGATCTAAGTTGTACACTCAAGACGGTTGACTTTGACAAAAGCCAAAAGGGGGGGAAAGTAAGTAATCATCACCATGATTCTTACATAGAGTCAACAAACTCTATCTTAAAGTTATGATTGAAGGGTATTCTTAACAAGGGGTAGGTCTTCTAGACTTAAAGCAAAGTCTAATGGATATAGGTTCTAACTTAACTAAGTTAGGGTTCAAGGTGACTTAACAAAGTCAGGGAGAACAAAGAGCTATCTATGACCCAAGGGTCAATAGAGAGACTTTCCTTTGGAATGGGAAAAAGGTGAAGCAATTGGATGAGAACTAACAATTTCCATCACTTGAGGAATAACTTGACAAAGTTAAAAGCACACATAAGCATTCATTCAAACATGATAAGATATATAAAAGAGCATGGCAACAACCAAGAAGAGATGTGCAAGCATGTGACAACATCCAGCAAAAAACAAAGGTTACAATCAAATCAAATGGTTACAACCATTAATGAACAAATATATTACAATATCTAGAAGGATATGGTAATAAAGGTTCTTACAAGACAAAACATATAAGGCTAGATTAAATTTAAACATCTTAACAAAGATGAAGAGCAGTGAGGTAACAACCAATAAGGTAAACAAAATAACATGTGATTCAAGCAAGTTTAAAGAAAGAAAGTTACAAATTGAGGCAAGCATGTTATAGGGATCAAAGTAAATCAAATGTAACAACATAAGACTAACAATCATGCATTGATGACAATCAAGCAAATGAGCACACAAGAAGTGTTACAACAATTCAAGTATAAGTTCAAGATTTCATAGGAAAAGCAAACAAATCTTATGGTAACAACCAAGACAAAGCAAACCCTAGCATATTATGGTTCTAACAAGACACATAAATAAGTAGATTGAGGCATAATGAACACTTTCAAGAGGTTACAACATCAAGAAGTATGACATGGTTCACAAACAAAGTTCAAAGTGTGGTTTTCATATAGATGCATTCACAAAAGCAAACATGAACATGGTAATACATGCTTCTGAGATTGAGAGGGACCTTGGAGTGTGTAAATAGATAAGGGAGTGGCTAAAGGCAGATTTTGAGGGAAAGTGGTACTTTATCAAAATAGCGTTGGTCACTTTATGCCATAAGTGGAAGTTCCTCTTGATTCCAACCTTTAATCTTTGTGTAATCCTTAGATTTTTCGTGTAACACCTTGTTTATAGTCTACCTTGAAACTAATCAACCTAAACCAACTATATTGACAGCAAAGAAATGGTTTTGTATCATGTCTTTATAAGTTGAGATTTTGCAATTCAAGCTTTTGGACCCCAACTTCCCTCCTTCAAAACTCTTAGCTCATAGAGGCTATGGAGGAGTTATTGTAATTTTTGGAAAGAACTAAACATTCTTTACAATTTTGATGTTTTACAAAAATTCAAATTCTAAGTGGAACTATGTCAAAAAACTTCTTGAAGTTGGCTGAAAAATTGACTTAAAAGTGCAATAAACATGAAACGTTTCTAAGTGTTTTTCCCCTCTTGCCTTGTCTTTACTCATAACTCAAAATCCATTCATTTTTTGAACATAAATCACTGTGGCACTTTTGTAGGACTTCTCAAGACCTTTTCAACAAGCTTTGAACCACTCCATTTGGATGTGTGGTTAGGAAGTTATGACCTTGCCCCTTTCAAAACCCTAATTTCCTGACTTTTCAATTACTTCTCAATTCTTGATCAAATGGTAACCAAACTTCATGATTAGATATGGAATGATATTAGGAACATAATTGGCTTCAATTTTGGGTCAAAACCCTATTGGTCAGTGGGTTGACCTTCCAGTCAGACGAACCGAACGATCGAAAACCTCATAATCGACTGTTAATATTCTGGGTTCCCTGAGGCCCTGAAACTTCTTGAGGTGACTTCAATAAGTAATATAAGCTTTATGGACCATGATTCCACCATTATAATTCCATTTAAATCAAAATTTAAACTATAGTTGACTTTTCTAATCAAAAACCCTAATCGGGGGTCCTGGACTGCACTGTTCTTCTTCTTCTTTGGGCAACAACCTCAAATTGGATTCATACTTGATCTGATATAGTACCCTTGATGATATGGATAGTTGTTACATGGAGAATTAATTCAAGACCTTGACTGATTACACCATAGAAATCCTGATTCCTGACTGTATGGAACCCTAATTCACCTGTATCTTAACAAAGATCAAACTTGAAAGAAGTTAAGGTTAGATAAACAATGTTGATGCTCCTAGAATGATGATGGAATCTAGGGGTCAAAATTTAGGGTATAAAAGTTGCCCCTATTTAAATATCTTTACCAGATGGCAATGAGAGATAAAAATCTTCATAGGATCGTGGTGAAGGGTATTTAAATATAGCAAACCGAAAATTTGTCCCTTAGATACGATGGTATGAAAAAGGACAAATGATATCATGCAATAGTTCTAAATGGTGCTTTATGATGCTTATATGCAAGCAAATGCTAACACAGGAGCAAAAGGAAATAACAGCAAGACAACGAGTAACTACTCACGGGGAACACAGACACACCGGGGAAAGAAACTCCACCAGGGAAGATAAATCTTCACTGGGGAAAAGGCAAATCTCCATTGGGGAAGCAAATGACCAGAGGCACAATACTCATTGGGGGACGAACCAAATGGGGACCTTCCTTATAACGAAGATTTCGAACGGGATCTTCAGGAAAAGATTAGAAACAATACCAGACTCACCGGGGATACTAGTGACCACTAGATCTCCGAGACTTATTGAGGGTATCTAAGACTTTGCTGGGATAACTGGTAACAACCAGACATCTGAAGTTTGAGACGGGTGAACATTTCTTGATAACCACAGACTAGTGACGACTAGACATAGAAAAGTGGGCTGGTAAAAACCAGGTATCGTACCAATAACAATTCGGTTTTCAAACAATGCCAGTAACCACTGGACTTCCTGGGGGGGATGCTAGTAACGACTAGGCTTTCAAGAGGATATGGTGACAACCAAAATAGTGATACCCATAACGATTGGGTCTTCAAACAATGCCAGTAACTACTGGACTTATACTGGGGAAATTGGTGACAACCGAATCAAAATACAAATGTCAATTGGATTTTCGAACAATGCCAATAACTACTGGACTTCAACTGGAGAAGTTGGTGGCAACCAAATCAAAATACCAATGACAATTGGATTTTTAAACAATGCCAGTAACCACTGGACTTACAAAAATTGGTAACAACCAAATCAAAATACCAATGACAATTGGATTTTTAAACAATGCCAATAACTACTGGACTTACAAAAATTTTTAACAACCAAATCAAAATACCAATGGCAATTGGATTTTTAAACAATGCCAGTAACTACTGAACTTACAAAGATTGGTAACAACCGAATAAAGGTACCAATAACAATTGGGTTTAAACAATGCCAGTAACCTTTGGACTTACAAAGATTGGTAACAACCGAATCAAGGTACCAATAACAATTGAATTTAAACAATGCCAGTAACCATTGGTCTTTAGAAGTGACTGGTAACAACCAAATCAAGGTACCAATAACAATTGGTATCAAGCAATGCCAGTAACCACTAGTCTTTAGAAATGACTGGTAAAATCCAAATCAAGGTACCAATAATAATTGGATTTAAACAATGCCAGTAACCACTGGACTTACGAAGATTGGTAATAACCAAATCAAAGACACCAATAACAATTGGATTTAAGCAGCGCCAGTAACCACTAGACTTACAAAGATTGGTGACAACCTAATCAAGATACCAATAACAATTGGATTTAAGTAATGTCAGTAACCACTGGACTTTAGAAATGACTGGTAACAACCAAATCAAGGTACAATTAACAATTGGTTTTAAGCAATGCCAGTAACCATTGGACTTACAAATATTGCTAACAACTAAATCAAGATACAAATAACAATTGGATTTAAGCAATATCAGTAGCCAATGGGCTTACAAAGATTGGTAACAACCAAATCAAAGGTACTAATAACAATTGGATTTAAACGATGCCAGTAACCACTAGACTTACTAGGAAAGGTTTTAAGCGAATGGATCTCAAAGATAAGTATTAGTAACAACTAACATCTTGGTAAATAACAGTAGGCAGTATCAAGTATTATTAGTTACAACTAGCCTCCCCGGGGATATAAGCATTTATCACAATAATACTTAATCCGAGCAACTTGACAAAGTTGGGGTAACAACTACGAAGCGAGCCCGTGGAAATTGGTTGGAGCAAAAAGGTTGGTGATGACCAAAGGATCTCAAAGGCAAAATCCATAAAACAGAAGCATGTAAACAAATGCATATACTGATGATATGATGCAAATGCAAATCCAGACCGACTCACGAAAGAAAAGGAAAACAAAATAGAACCCCCAGGGGAAAAACCCAACACATTGAGTCTTAATGTCACTACTCCGGATAAAAATCTTTCACAGGGGAGAGCGGAGTAGATTTCTAGAAGTGATTTGGTCATTGCTCTTGCAAACTTGCGGAAGAGGAGTCACGACTTAGTAGCGAGGCGGCTTTCTGAGCACAACCTTGTCCGAAGATGGCGTCAAACTTTTTTACCGCTTTTTGGAGAAGTTTAATACCCTCATGTCATACCTTTTAGAGCTTCGACTTGTTTTGTTAGATTAGTTTTCTTAAATCAAAAATTAATTATTTTTTTCAAAACACTTTGCTTTCAAAAATCATTATTAATGAATAAGTGAAATTTTCATAACAAGAAAAAACACAGATCATAAGAATGATGGGTATGAAATCTGATTTCATTAATAGCCGAGAACCTTACAAATGGCAAAGTCTCGGGAACAAATAAATTTATTTTGAAAAAATGGCAAAACAACAAAATGGGTTACAAAATCCAATGATGATCCGGCCCTACTAACTAGTAGTCCATATGGTTTGCAACTTCTGACGAGAATGGCAAACAATGACCTTCTTGATTATATTTGTTAGGCTTAAACACTTCTGATTTAGTGAAAGCTTTTCCCCTGACTTTACCTGAATTCCTCTTTCGGGTTTTCAATTTGCCGAGACACTCCTTCTGCTTGGGTTACCTTTCTAGGTTTCCAACTTAGTAAGTCCTCTTTTTAGGCATAATACTTTCTTACTGCATTTGATTTGATGGGGTACTTAAGTTGCTTGCCATCCATCGTCTCAAGAACTAGAGAACCTCTGGAGAAAACAGTTTTCACGACAAAAGGTCCATCATAGTTGGGCATCCACTTCCCGCGTAGATCTTTCTGCGTTGGTAGGATTTTTCTGAGCACGAGCTCTCCTTCCTTATATTCCTTGAGGTGAACTCTTTTATCAAAAGCTCTTTTCATCCTTTGCTAGTATATTTGGCTGTGACACATGGCGGTCATCCACTTTTCATCGACGAGATTCAGCAAATTAAACCTTTCTTTTACACATGGCTCTTGTTAACAAACAAGACCTTTCTTACAACAAAGTTTTCAGCAAGTTGCTATTACATTCATAGGCTCCTAAGATTACAATCTTAGAAAAGTAGAAAATTTGCATTCTTGATCGTTCTAACAAGAGGATCCTTCTCCTTCTTGAGGTCTGGGCTGGTGTGATTCTGACGGATCAGTTCCTATAACTCGACGTTTTCACGTTTGGCTTTAACTAAGCGAACCTCATCTCATCTCTAGGTATGAGTAATTCTGGCTCCATAGAGATTTCATAAGTGTGACTGTAGAACATTCTTAGAGCAATCTCTTTTGACCAAAGGAGATACGCTTTTGTGGCTAAGCAGCTTACATTCTCTTCCGCAGTTATTCCTTGCATATGAGAAAGATACCAGGCTAAACGGGCCTGGGTCTCAAAGTTTTCATCATTACCCTTTTCACAGAAATAGGTTCTTAGCAGGTCTTACTCTGGTTCTGGCCCAATTTGATATCCTAGCTGACGGCGAGCAAGGATCGGGCTATAGTTGATGACTCCTTTCGTGCCTATCAGAGGTATGTTAGAAAGTCTCTGCATCTTTGAATCATGGCGACTCCACTATTTTTGACATCGCACCAGCTAACATCATAATGAGTGAGTGATGCTAATTTTTCAATCCAAACATCTTTGTTAGGGAGATTCCAGAGAATTTGAGTTTTGGGCAAGTGTGAAATAAACCACTTGCTGAGAAGTGTTGTGCAACATGAAAATAACCCTAAATCATACATCCTCCGATGATGGATAACAAAGTAGGTATCAGCCAACAGTGTGGGCACATGATTTCTGATTATGAAGAGTCTGATGGCCTCTTCACTGATGAACTCATCGCAGCTAGGGAAGAGACACAATCCATAGATTAGGAAAGCCAGGATTGCTTCAAAGATTCCTAAGTCTCTATTATCATAATAGAACTCTGCTCTTTCGATGAACGGTCTTGCTTCCTTTCTGGAGAAACCTTCCCTATTTACCAAATGAGCGGGCAGCTCTGTTGGCTCAAGATGTAGTGCTTTAGCAAGCTCCTTCCTTCTTGGTTTACCATAGTGTGGTGTGAAGGTTAGAGGAATCTTCAAATAGGCGGAATACTCCTCTAGAGTTGGAAGCAGCTGAAACTTTGGGAAGACGAAACAATGATACACTGGGTCGTAGAATTCAACGAGTGCTAGCAGCATGTCTTTGTTAACTCTTGTGTTTAGTAGTGGTAGTAGATCTCCATACTTGGCAATAAATGCAGCAGGGTTCCTAACAAGGCCCCCCAAAATCCTAAGATTGTCCAATCTAAGGCTTAGAAATGAAAATCTGCTTCGGCGTTCCATAACAATGTCTACAAAAGAAAAAAATTTAAATTCCTTGAATGGTTAGCAAAAATGCGAGAATGCAAATGCAAAATGCAACTGGTTTTGCAAAACTCAGAAGATTAAATAAGTCAAACCCCCTTATTTCATTAATTGTTGGAAAAATTTACAACTTCCGAAATACAATACAAGAAGCCTAAGTTTACATCGGAAAACTAGGTATTATGGTCTAAGTTTCTAAGAAGAACTTCAATTGCGAGACCTCTTCACCTTCCTTAGCATTGCATTTTCCATTACCAATTTGTCCACTATGCCATTCCAAGCTCCAGAGGTAGGTGGGAGGTTTGAATATTCATGAATGCTTTGAGTAGGCTTGACGCAAGAGAAAAATAAATTCTCTTTTGTTGCTTCCCCATTAATCACATGTTGTTCGAGCCAACTTATCAGTTCATATTTGTCTTGCACTTCTCTTACGAGTTTTGTTGTTTCAGAGAATAATGCATGATACTTCCCTTCCCAAGTATCTCTCTCAAGTTGGGCTCTTTCAAGCAGTTCTTGGTATTCTTCCATTTTTTCAATGGGAATGGTAGAAGATGATGGCGCGATAGCAATATGTGTAATCTTTTTTGGGAGATATGGCATCTTCAAATCTCGAGCTCTAGATTGGACCCACTGAGTGAATGGCTCAAAAGCTACACAGTTTCTTTTCCCTATATCAGCTTTAGTCTTTTTCTGAACATTCTCCCAAGCATCAATTGTGCTATTTTTCACGTTCTCCATTGCTTCAGTATTGAGATAGAAGAATCTTGATGACAACACATTTGTGGGCTTGTCCTTCATTGGAAAACCAAACTAACATTTGGCCAAAGCAGGATTGTAGCTAATTCCCCCCCTTTACCCTAATGAGTGGTATATTTGGGAAATTTCCACATCGGTCAAAATAAATTCCTCTGTCGTAGGCAGGATTGTACCAATGAATGTCAGCTTGCATTAGAGATATTATTCTTTGAGACCATATATATCCATTGGTATTTTCTTTAAAAGCGTCAGTTCATGGCATGACGAACCATTTGTACAGTAGAGGTGCATAACAAAGAATAGTTCCTTTTCCTTGAAGCGTCCGATGAGAATAGAATGATAAGTATCTCCTAACAAGGTAGGCACTGGATTGCTACATAGAAATATGGTGATAGAAGAGGAATTGAAAAATTCTTCAACTTCTGGAAACAACACTAATCCATAGATTAAGAGAGCTAGTACTGCTTCGAATGCATCCGTACTACCTTCTTTGGCAAGATAAGCAGCTTTCTTAACTAAGAAATATGAATGGAAACCTTTTACTCCGACTTTGGTGGCACGGTTAGCTTCAATCTCTGATACTTCGAGGTGAAGAGCATCTGCTATTTCCTTTGGCGAAGGTAAACTTTCCAATCCACTGTAAGGTTTCTGATCTTTCATAGGGACTCCCACGTAGTAAGCATATTCTTCCAAGGTCGGCACCAACTGATAGTCAGGAAAGGTAAAGCAATGATACAATAGGTCATAGAACTGAACCAAAGTGTTGAAAACTCCTTCTTCCATCCCTGTCTTGACTATACTCATTAACTTCCTATATCTTTTTCCAAAGTCTTCTGACACTATAGTTCCTAGTTTTCTTAACTCAGATGTATCAGGCTTCTTGAAATTGTATTTCTTGGTGTTTCTTGTTCCAATATCCATGATTTATCTAGGGTTTCACACAAAGAAATAAACTGAGCTTTACAAAACCAGTTGCAACATGAGATGCCATGATGAGATGATGAGATGATGCACATATAACACAAAGGCAAATATTCATAAACATAGTGCACATACACACACAGGGTTTCCCTAAGCTCAAGGCCAAAGCATGGAGTCACAAGGTCTACTCATCCTCAAGCATTTGTACTATAGGTTAATTGTACCTGCCGAACAGGTTCTATCAAAGTTCCCAGAGTCATAGTAAATCCTTTGGATATTATCAACCAACACAACTACTCATATGAGTCAAAAATATTCTCAAGATAAACTCGTCTAAGTGTAGTATCGTGTAATAACTATTTTGGGACTACTCCCCAATAGTTTCCTCAGTTTAACAGACTCTCAGGTTGAAATGATTAATGAAATGCATGACTACTCATACATCACCAATCATCTCAAGGAGGTCTCAACTGAGCATGATTACATCATATGTCAAACTTGCTTGGACTACTGCCAACAATTAACTATTAATCATATCACATCCTACCATATGTGTCACTCAAGTCCGGGTTAGGACTTATCTCACCACTCATGATACCCAATGTCCACAGCAAACAAAGTAGATATATTTACAAATATACATGTAAGCAAGTATTCACAAATATATCATACAATCAAACAAAATAGGCTAAACCCTTAAGTTTTAAGTTAGTATCCCCAGTGAAGTCGCCATTTCTGTTGCGGTGAGAATTGTGATACCAAGATATTGATTAACTTGAATCTTAATTCATTAAATTCACAATCGGACTTTGATTTATCCAAAGGAAAGGTTAAAGAAAGAAAGACCTTTTGCACGATGTAACAACAACGCTAAGAGATTCGGGGATCGGGGGTTGGTTATGCTTAAGGTAGGTATTTCACATCCTAAACATCTATAGTACTCTACAGGAACCTTTTGTATGTTTGTATGCTAAGTTATTTGCTATGGTTTGGGATCAAAGGTTAGGGTAAAGTTAAGGTAAATACCTAAGGATAGTTCTAAGTTCACTCGCAAAGACATCGCATCTTCTGCCTACGTATCCTAACTAGGATAGAATCAGAGCAATCGTAGTTCACCTCACTAAGGATAGATGAACACTTGATTATGATCAAGGTTCAAAGGGGAACAATCATGACAATGCTTGTATAGAGTTTAACAAAACTCGCTAGATCTAAGTTGTACACTCAAGATGGTTGACTTTGACAAAAGCCAAAAGGGGGGAAAGTAAGTAATCATCACCATGATTCTTACATAGAATCAACAAACTCTATCTTAAAGTTCTAATTGAAGGGTATTCTTGACAAGGGGTAGGTCTTCTAGACTTAAAGCAAAGTCTAATGGATATAGGTTCTAACTTAACTAAGTTAGGGTTCAAGGTGACTTAATAAAGTCAGAGGGATAACAAAGAGCTATCTATGACCCAAGGGTCAATAGAGAGACTTTCCTTTGGAATGGGAAAAGATGAAGCAACTGGATGAGAACTAAGAAGTTCCATCACTTGGGGAAAAACTTGACAAAGTTAAAAGCACACATAAACATTCATTCAAACATGATGAAAATATATAAAAGAGCGTGGTAACTACCAAGAAGAGATATGCAAGCATGTGACAACATCCAGCAAAGAACAAAGGTTACAATCAAATCAAATGGTTACAACCATTAATGAACAAATATATTACAATATCTAGAAGGAGATGGTAATAAAGGTTCTTACAAGACCAAACATATAAGGAAAGATTAACTTTAAACTTCTTAACAAAGATGAAGAGCAATGAGGTAACAACCAATAAGGCAAATAAAAGAACATGTGATTCAAGCAAGTTTAAAGCAAGCAAGTTATAGGGATAAAAGGAAATCAAATGTAACAACATAATACCAACAATCATGCATTTATGACAATCAAGCAAATGAACACACAAGAAGTGTTACAACAATTAAAGTATAAGTTCAAGGTTTCATAGGAAAAGCAAACAAATCTTATGGTAACAACCAAGACAAAGCAAACCCTAGCATATTATGGTTCTAACAAGACACATAAACAAGTAGAGAGAGGCATAATGAACACTTTCAAGAGGTTACAACGTCAAGAAGTATGGCATGGTTCACAAACAAAGTTCAAAGTGTGGTTTTCATATAGATGCATTCACAAAAGCAAACATGAACACGGTAATACACTGAATCAAACAAAATTGATTACTCAATCATGTTATCAAATACATATGAATCAAGAAAAACCAATCTTACAAGATAGATCAAATTCTAAGTTGGGAAAAGTTTCAAAATCATTAAGGTGAAACCCTAGAAAACACATGATTTCCAAGTGAGTCAAATTCTTTCTAGGATAACAATCCTTGAATTCTTTAATTACTATTTGAAAATAGACATGATGAGAACAATTTTAAAAAAGAATGGTGCAAAAATGTTGAAAAATGAGCAAGTTATGATAAGATTAATTTTGTGAAGAAAACATGAGAATAAGTGGTAAAAAAATATTGGAAATGTCTTTCCAAGAATTGAACCCACGCCCTAAGGTTCACATGTTTAAAACATTACCAAACCATCTAGTATGTGCATGTGATATCGAAATGGGAGAGAAACAAGATATTGCTAAAGTCTTAAAAATGATAAAAATTACCAAAAGAGTTATCCCTGGCAGGATCGAACTCGTGTGGGCAATGTGAAGAGAGGATAATGTGCACAGGTTTTAACCACTGGGGTGGTGATACATACAATGTATCAAACCACCCCATAAAATAATAAGCCTCAAACCATGAGTTCTGGGCAAATCAAACTAGGCCCAACCACACCAAAACTAAAAAACGTGAACATCCAAACTCTTTCAATTCTTAATGGATTTCAAAGAAATTTTAGTCAAACTTGAGTGAAATTGAACAACGAATACAATAGTATCCTTGTTTCTTTCTGAAAGTGTGTATATTTTGAAATTCAATAGCAAATTCAAAAATGAGGCAAAGATGCATTTTCAAAACCACATATCAGTTCAAGCATGCTACAACCAGAATAAAAGTTCAAACACATTCCAAATTTCATATACAAGGTGTCTATAAGCACTTAGAACTCATATCCAAACAGGAATATCAAATGGCATATGGAAATGGAATCATGACATATTGGCAAAAAAAGAAACTTATGACAGTTGCTAATAGACAAAGACTCAACACTCAAACATGATCCACATGACTTACATAGCATACAAATGATGTCTATGATCAATCCAACATCTAGCTCAAGCAGAATTTAAACATTGCATATGAAAGTGAAATACTTAAACCAAACTACAAGGCACATAACCAGAACAGTTTACAAAACACATCAATCTGCATTATACATTGTTCACACATCTTTAAAATGACCTATAAATGACTCAGGTACAACCACAACATTGACCCTAGGCAGAATCACAACATGGCACATGGAATGGAGTTATAATCACACTAACAAGCTCTAATATCATGATGGTTTATAAACTCCAAAGAACAGCCATTACCAAAGTTTAAAAATGACTTGTAAGGGATTCTAAGCATGTTAAAACTAATGTACATAAAAAATAAACATGGTGCATAATAAGTGTAGTTAGCAAAGGTAACTTACATCTTGAAGACCTTCGAAGCAATCTCTTTATGCCAAGCTTTTAGTTGAGTAAGAATGAGCTAAGCAGTTTCTCTACACCTCCAATATAATGTCTAAAAGATTCAAGTTCCTTCCAAGCAGCTCCTTATGCAAATAAGTTGACTTAGGCTAGAAGTAACCAATGGATCCTTATGACAGATTTTGGAAATAGTGTTACAGTTGAGTTGTGATGATTTAGACAGTAACTACACCTTATATTTGGGGTGTTTGAGGTATTGGAAGAGAGGGAACAACCTTGAACAGAAATATCCCTTGAATAATGCAGAAAGTCAATCCTTTTTGGTCCAAGAGTTGAATTTTGGGAAAAAGGAACTTCTGGTGAAAATGGTGGTTGAGGTAGCTTCAATACAACATTTGTGGGTTGCTTGAAGTGTTTGTGGAGAGTTTTAATGGTTGGAAATGATTTTGGAGTGAATTCTGCTCAAGGCAGGTTTGAGGGTTTTTGGAGTTTCTTAGTTGGCAAGAAAATGGAAAACAGAAAAGAGGGGGTTGTTTCTGCTTGGATTGATGGTTGTTCTAGTGTTCGTTTGATGTGTAGAGAGTGTGCTATTTAGAGGGAGAGTGGAGAGTAAAGAATTGATTGATTTCCAAGTTTCTTGCTAACTAGTTCATTTGAGAACCAACTTGCTAGCAATCATGACTTTTCTTGTTTCATGTGATCAAGTACAAAGCTTGCTGGCTTTAGGACATGCTTCTGAGATTGAGAGGGACCTTGGAGTGTGTAAAGAGATAATGGAGTGGCTAAAGGCAGATTTTGAGGGAAAGTGGTACTTTATCAAAATAGCATTGGTCACTTTATGCCATAAGTGGAAGTTCCTCTTGATTCCAACCTTTAATCTTTGTGTAATCCTTGGATTTTTCGTGTAACACCTTGTTTATAGTCTACCTTGAAACTAATCAACCTAAACCAACTATATTGACAGCAAAGAAATGGTTTTGTATCATGTCATTATAAGTTGAGATTTTGCAATTCAAGCTTTTGGACCCCAACTTCCCTCCTTCAAAACTCTTAGCTCATAGAGGCTATGGAGGAGTTATTGTACTTTTTGGAAAGAACTAAACATTCTTTACAATTTTGATGTTTTACAAAAATTCAAATTCTAAGTGGAACTATGTCAAAAAACTTCTTGAAGTTGGCTGAAAATTTGACTTAAAAGTGCAATAAACATGAAACGTTTCTAAGTGTTTTTCCCCTCTTGCCTTGTCTTTGCTCATAACTCAAAATCCATTAATTTTTTGAACATAAATTACTGTGGCACTTTTGTAGGACTTCTCAATACCTTTTCAACAAGCTTTGAACCACTCCATTTGGATGTGTGGTTAGGAAGTTATGACCTTGCCCCTTTCAAAACCCTAATTTCCCGACTTTTCAATTACTTCTCATTTCTTGATCCAATGGTCACCAAACTTCATGATTAGATATGACATAATATTAGGAACATAATTGGCTTCAATTTTTGGTCAAAACCCTATTGGTCAGTGGGTTGACTTTCCAGTCAGATGAACAGAACGATCGAAAACCTCCTAATCGACTGTTAATGTTCTGGGTTCCCTGAGGCCCTGAAACTTCTTGAGGGGACTTCAATAAGTCATATAATCTTTATGGACCATGATTCCACCATTTAAATCAAAATTCAAACTACAATTGACTTTTCTAATTAGAAACCCTAATCGGGGGGTCTTAGACTGCACTGTTCTTCTTCTTTGGGAAACAACCTTAAATTGAACTCACACTTGATCCAAAATATTACCCTTGATGATATGGATAGTTGATCATTGGAGAATTAATTCAAGAACTTGACTGATCACACCATAGAAATCCTGATTCCTGACTGTATGGAAGCCTAATTCACCTGTATATTAATAAAGATCAAACTTGAAAGAAGTTAAGGTTAGATAAACAATGTTGATGCTCCTAGAATGATGATGGAATCTAGGGGTAAAAATTTGGGGTATAACAGTATGCCACACCCATTGCTCTTCGTTAACAGACATTAAGCACCTAACATCTTGGTTTTTAAGGTCAAAAAGCTTAATCTTATAAATGTTGTTTTTCCTCTTTCCAATGAAGAGAAAAGTGCCATCTTTCTGACTAACAGCTTTGCATGTTTTTTGATTGAAAATAATGTCACAACCGTTATCACTTAATTGACTTATTTATAATTGATTGTGCGTTAATACCTCAACATAGAGTACATTAGATATAGAAGGAAGAGATCCATTACCCACTGTTACAGAACCTTTGATTCTTCCTTTATGATCTCCTCCGAACCCTACGTATCCATCATCTTTAAGTTTCAGACTTTGGAACATATGCCTTCTTCCCGTCATGTGTCGTGAGCATCTAGAGTCTAGGTAGCATGACTGGTGTTTTAACTCTGCTGCATAAGATATCTGCAACATATACTATTTTATCCTTTGGTACCCATAAACTTTCAGGTCCTTTTAAATTAGTGAGAGTTTCTGATAAACCTATGTTTTCTTGCAGCATTAAACTTTCATGTCCGTGCTGGTGTATAATGGTAAGAAAAATGAGATACATGTTTGTTTTCTTGAGAAGGTTTCTGATCATCATTATTAGAATCATAACCTATTCCTCTTTTTCCATTGTGGCTAACACCATAGATCATAGAAGTCATTCTACTTCTATCTATACTATTATTCAAGAATTTCTGAAAAGCCTTATCATACTTATATAAGATGGTTTTAGAAGTAGAAATAGCTTTATAAAGCGTTTCTTCGAGTTTTAAACATTTTTTATTAAGAAAAACATTTTCTCTATCTAAGACAAGGTTTTCATCTTTTTGTTTTAAAACCTCTTTCTCAAGCTTGAAATTTTCTTCAACTTTATATTCAAGAGCCTTTATCAGATTATTGATTTTTCGTTGAAGTTTCTGATACCTTTTCAGAGATTCGAAAAGATATAATTCTAAGTCAACATGAGAAAAGTCAGAAAATACCTCTTCTGAGTCGGACTCAGTTTCTGTTGCAATCTCTTCAGATGTTGTGGGCATGAAGTCTATGTTGGCATGCTCATCTTCAAAATTGAATTCTAAAACTTCAGAATCAGAATTATCCCATGTTTCTATAACACCTTTCTTCTTCTCTTTAAATATATTCTTCTTGAATCTTTTTTTTCTTCTGAAGCTTTCCTTTGTGAGTTTGGACAATCTTGTCTGTAGTGTCCAGGTTCCTTACATTCGTAACAAGTTATCTCATTACTTACTTTTCTTCTCGAAGATGATTTTGGATGATCTTCTCTATTTCTTGATCCTTAAAAGTTATTTTGTCTGTTTCTCCAAAGTTGTCTGACTCTTTTGGATAAGAGAGACAATTCGTCATCGTCATCAAAATCTTCACAGTCGGAGTTTTCATCTTCTACCTCATTTTTTTCTGGTCTTGATCTTAAAGCAATATATTTAACCTTTTTTTGAGGTTCATCTTCTTCTAGCTCTATTTCATGACTTCTGAGAGAGCTAACTAATTCTTCAAGACTTATATTGTTCAGATCCTTGAACAACTTCAGTGCAGTAACCATTGGTCTCCATTTTTTAGGAAGACTTCTCACAATTTTTTTAGCATTATCTGCAGTAGTATACCCTTTGTCCAGAACTTTAAGTCCTGCTACCAAGGTTTGGAATCTTGACAACATGGATTCAATAGTTTCATCTTCTTCCATCTTGAAGGCTTCATATTTCTGGATCAAAGCAAGAGCTTTGGTTTCCTTGACTTGAGTATTGCCTTCATGTGTCATTTTCAAGGAATCAAAAATATCCTTTATCGTATCTCTGTTAGTAATTTTTTCATACTCATTGTATGGGATAACATTTAGAAGAATGGTTCTTGCTTTGTGATTATTTTTGAAGTCTTGCTTTTGCTCATCACTCATCTTGCTTCTTGGAATGGGCATTCCAATAGCAAAAAATGGTGTTTTGTAACCATTTGTCACTATATCCAAAGATTTGCATCATAACCTAAAAAGAAACTCTCTATTCTATCTTTCTAGTAGTCAAACTTTTCTCCATCAAGTAAAGGAGGCTTGGCGTTGTAACGGTCTCTTTCATTTGTGTTGGATGTGGCCATAGAGTTTTTCTCACGCTGGATCTCTCTACATGATTAAGTGTTTAATATAAAAATCAATAAAAGAGTCAGAGCTCTGATGCCAATTAGGGGTTGATAAAAACACAATAAAGGAGGTTTGAATTGGGTTTTATAAATTTTTCAATTGATTTTGTAACACACACACACAAACAAAGTTATGAACCATAGAAAGAAAGAACACAATTGGTTTATCCTGGTTCACTGTTAATGAAGCTAATCTAGTCCACCCGCCAAGGTGATTTTGCCTTATCACAAGGACTTAATCCACTAATATTTGAAAATATTACAAAAACCTCTAAGTCATCAATGACTTAGCCCTCTCGAGTCTATTGACTAACATACTTAGCCACTAAAGGAAAACTTACAACTAACCCCTAAGTTGTTCAACAACAACTTAGCCCTCTCAAGTCTACTGACTAAAAAACTTAGTCACTCAAGGAAAATCACTTTAAAAGTGTTACAAGAATGTTTACAAAGTGCTTTTTAATAAGCAAGTCGAAACAAATTTAAGAACGATATTTCTACACAAATCTGAGCAGCAACTCTTTGTGTTTGAGATTCTTTGACAGAGTCTGTGCTTTAGCATTTTTGACTTGTGAATTATTGTACTTTGCAATGCAGCATAGTCTTCTATTTATAACCTCAAGATATATACGTTGAGGGTTAAGAATGTCTTTAAGCTAGGCTAGCTGTCTTCGACGTTAGAATCCTTGGAGAGTAGAAGTAGTAAAAGCTTAGAAAGTTTTCTGGTCAATTCTGAGCAAAATCTCTGCTTTAGACCTTTTTAGGAAAGAGCCGTTTGTACGGATTCTCGGCCTTCACATTTTGCTTTGCACTTTGACCTTTGATCCTTATCATGTATTTTGAACTTTAATGCTGATCAGAGTCTTTAGAATCCTTTCTTCAGAAATAAACGCCTTCTTGAGGAGCACATATTTTCTTCTTTAGAAAATCTAGTATCTATCAGAATCTTGTTAAGTTGCGTTAAAACTTGGTTCCAATGAGAATTTCATATATGCGCACTTAAGATAAAATTAGAGTGCCAAATTGTTACATATAAAATATATGCATTGTTATCATCAAAACTAGAGATTAAATGCATAACCAAAATCTTGTTCTAACATCTCGTGCCTCTTCATAATGGCATCTAGGATATGCCTCACCTCAAAACCATCATGAAAGATACCTTTGTTAATGCTTTCCTGTACTATCTCCACAATGCAACAAAATATAGGTAAGATATCATGAGCATGATCTAACAGTGCATGCTCCCCATCTAGTATCTCTTGATGAGCTAGCTTGGGTGGATTTCTTGGAACATCCTGCACCATATACAGATGTGACACCCTGAAGAACCACCTAATGTACCCATCGGCATAACTTCATTCTCTCTCAGTTATGGTACTCTGTACCTCCTTTAATAGCAGATGACTAAGATAATCATCAAATATGACATTCTTATCTCTATGTGTCATAGCAGGAGGAGTAGAGATAATAAGTTGTCCGAGAATAGTCTAAGTGTAGTTGAATTGTCACATGATACGCTCAGGTAGATGAGGAAATGTGAGATGTGAACCACAAGCCAACCATCCCGAGTATAACACTATGTCGTCAAAATGGTCATGTCTCACGGTGATCGACATAACTGTTAAAATGCATATCCTCGGCAACCAAACGACTAAGATACACTCAAAACAGTTCTATAGCCTGATTCTCTATGAGCAGAAAAAATGAATAAGCACACGACATAACCTCAGTATAGGTTGGGACACATGATCGACCGGAGATGCACGGGAAGTGCTGAAGGATCCAAGCTTAGTGTTGGAACACACGAAACATCAGTAAGGGTGTTTCAAAAATATAATGAAAATGACACACAAACACTAAAAAACCAATAAATATTATTGCCAGTAGTGTGATGTTACTTGTCACCTATTTCGTCTTCCACCTACAACCCTATGAAAAATTAGAGTACAAGTAGACCAAACAAGCGCCCGTCGAGTTGTACTCATGGATCCGCTCGAAATCCTCGAAGTACTGTAGGTAGACGACATCCACATAAGTGGTACTCTTGTCCAGAAAAATGGAAGTGCCAACCAAATATAACAGGTAGGATCACATAACATACACTCTATGTAAATCCACCTGCTCTTTATCACCTCTAGTTTGCTCGACTCTAAGTAGCTCATATGTATATATCTTTTTCAAAAAGTTCAAACCTAGCATGAGCCCCTTTGGTTTTTTCCATCTCCCTCACGGCAGTCTATGGGTCAACTCCCAGATAGTCTACCATCAACTCGAGTGCCTCATCTTTGATAATCCTCCAACGGTCTATAATTTCCCCCTAATCAAAAGATGCAGCAAACACGATACATCGTCCAGTGTGATAGATATCTCACTAACTAGTAGATGAAATGATGATGTCTCGGTGTGCTATCTCTCCACAAATGCATTAAGCATCTCGTGGTTGATTGTAACATAACCAGTCTTGCGCAAGTCCTTCATCCTAGATAGGGACAAAGCATCATGAAACCACTCGTCATTAGGTTGAGGCAAGGCACTAATCTTCCGCCCATGGTTAATGATTTTTCAGCGGATTACAATACTGCAGAAAAATAAATCCATGTTAGAAACTTGTAATATAATAATAAATGTAATTTAAAAATAATGAATCCAACTAATTTTACCTTTCTGTCCCAGATATGTCTGGCAGTATGGTCCGAGTAATCATGCAAAAACTATCTATTTCTTAACCTAATCATTAATTTCTAATAATTTATACAAAAACTCAAAAGAGTTTACAAACATAAAAAACTTACAAGTTGTGAGTTTACTTCAGTGTTGAATGATCTCTTTGATCTACTTGATATTGATGGAATAAGATTTTAACTTGGTTGAATGATTTTGAGATAATGTGAGTTAATAGCAGTCTTTTATGTGATGTTTTTTTTAACTTTATAGGATCTACACCATCTTCCTAGTTCAGGTTCCATAACATCTGCCTTTGGGGATGGAGGTGTAGAGATGTCATGCAAGTGGGCAATCTCCTGCCATATTTGTTCACGATGAGTGTTTAGTGGCTTGAAGCTCTCCACCATCTTTCTTACTTGCTTAAACATAAATTTTTCCTTGATGAGCTGGGTACATTTGTTCTTTCGTGAGTGTTACGAGCCTTCAGCACTAAGTACATGTTCCTTTACATTTCATGCCTTTTTCTCGGTGTTGATATCCTTGTTCTTTATGTAAAATTCTACTCTTGTGACCACCTCTGCTAGCAAAGATGTTGGCCTTTGGGAGAGAGACTCATTAAGGTTCCCCACTTTGAGACCATTGTGGAACTTTTACACAAACATTTCTTGGTTTTGGTGGACAAATCTTATGGTAGCTTCACTGAAACGAGCAATTTATTCTCTCTGTGACTTTGAGGAGCCCTACCGAATGTTGAGCAAGCTTGTGGTGGACATCTTTATGCATCGACAGAATGTAAATTGGTGCACGAGTTTCTTCACTAGCTCTTGATAACTGACAATGGAAGCTCTGGGTAAGCCCATGTACCATCACAAGGCCACATCATTGAAAGTACCCGATAACAGCTTGCACTTCAGGGAGTCGGACACTTCGATAATGGTCATTTTAATGTTGATGGAGGCGACATGCTCATAAGGATCACTACGCCCATTAAACTTCACCAAGAAATGAGGCTTAAACCCTTCGGGAACAGGCATTTCCCATATTTTATTTGAAAGTGGGTGAGGATCAAACACTACCATATCCTCTATAAGGGTAGCCTTCTGCTGTCATTGTTGGATGTTATGGGCATTTTCCTCCATGCTTTGATTCTAGCATAATAGTTCACCCATGGCAGCACACATTTCTCCCAAGGCATTAAAAACACTGCTAAATTCGGTTTCCTCTAACATGGGGGTTGTACTCTCCTAGAATTCATGATTAGGAACAATTAGGTATGGAAGTGGAGGCTTCGGCGAGTATCGAATTAGTGATAGTAACGTAAGGTGTGATTTTGAGGCCTTATTAATTTTTTGGTAACCCAAAGCAACTGTACTTTTCAAAAGGCACAACATGCCTTGCATCCCATATGCTGGTAGGAACGGCTAGATGCTTGGTTTTTTTGGTAGGTTAGGGCTTACTCACAGTGGCGAGAGACCATGTTTGGCGGTGTTTACGTTGATGAGAGAGCAAACGGATTTGAAGTAAGAAACTTTATAACTTTAAGAGGTGTATCATGTGTATTATGATTTGTCTATTCTCATGCTATGGATGAGATATTTATAGAGACCCTTATGCCTAGTGTTTAGGGAACTCCTAAAAAGTGGTAACTTCTCCCTCTTGACTATAGGAGTTATTGACCACCTGTTTCCTAGTTAACCATGAGTATGACTTTGCACATGAAATTATAGGTTGGACAAATGTTCTTATCCATGTTTTCACCTTAGGACGAGTCTTCGTGTCACATGAAGGTTACACTCCGGGCTACACGTCATAGGGCGGGCACCCAATGAGGGACTGTTCGCATAGATTTCTATCGAACAATCTCTAGCTTCTTATTAAAGGTTACTTGCAAGATCGACTACAAAATTCTAGACTTAATTTTAAGTATAAAATGGTTAATTAATTTTTTGGGTTTGAAATGGTAGACAAGAAATTGGATGAAGTTACATTGGTGCAACTAGGATAAATAAATGAGAAAACAAGACAAAAACTGGAAAGGAAAGTGAACTAAAAAATACTTATAAAGTAAATAGATTGAATATAAGTTAGACGCATGCATACATTTGTAAATAAATAACTCGTTTCCCTTAGACGCTAATACTTTGAGTATTTTCTTTGCAATGTTACAAAAGTACGACCTCTTGAACTGAAACTAAATTCTACTTAAATAGGCATAAAACTAATTGTTGCTTTGCTGTCAACTATTTCTAGCTTGCCACGCGTCCATCCATGCATACCCACTTTGTTTGTAACTTCCCCCACATTCTCATCAACTGCTTTCAAAACTTGTATGTGTTAACTGTTCTTGGCTTCGACTTCGATCTGTATAGTTGTCCATCGAACTTGCTTTGACTGGGCCAATATATCCCTTTTCCTGTCTTGTCCGTTGAACCTCTTCGACAATGTTAGCCTATTTTGAAGCTTCTTTGTTTGTGATGCAAATTTTCTCCCTTTGATTCACTTCTTTTTCCCTAGTTACAATTTTCTATCTAACAAATTGCCCCATAAAAGGATAATTTCGATCAAGATTATCTTTGACTAAGAAATATAGCATTTTATTCTTGCCAAATTTCGACTTTATGCCCAATCTACTGACATCACGCGTAATGATAACAACTTTCTGCATCACAATTTTCAAGGAACACTCCATCACTTTTCATGATTTCGGCTATTCCCTAGGTTGTGGGTTTTTCAGCTACCTCCACTAGTTTTCCCACTATAGTGGAACAAAACAGTTATAAGCCACCATCGACTGCCACTTGGCTATCACAAATGTTTGAGTTTTACACTTATAAATACTCTTTCCACATCCTTCGTTTCTTTCCTTCTTCTTCTTCGCGCCTATTTTCTATAACTTTCGAAGAATCACTTTATTCATTTTACTTCTTTTTCCTCACATTATTATGGCTTATACTACTCACAACACCAATAGCAACCCTATATCATTTGTCCTTACTGAAGAAGAGGGTTTAAAAACTATTCCTCAACCACTTTCATTTGACAAATCTGTGATGGAGAACTGGCACGACAAATGCTTATTCTTTTCATTGTTGCTGAAAAACTTTTTGCCTTTCATGGGTCGTATCCAGATGAAAAGACACACCCAAAAAAGGTTCAAGAACACTTTCCTTGTTATACTTCCATCATTCCACATGCTTTTGAAAAGAATGTTTCTCTCGATTTGAAGTTCATGGACCCAAATGCCAGGGTTTTTTGGTCGATGCCTACTCTAGGAAACAAGGATTACTTTGCCTGGCTCGACAGGGTTCAAAGTAAACATCAAGAATAATGGAAAACAACTGGCATCTTTGATGCCATCCAGATATCAAGACATGCTCACAAAGTCAATCCCTGTACACTGCTTGCTTCGATTTACTTCTGGGAAGGTCCGACTAAAACCTTCCAACTTCCTTGTGGTATATTAACGCCTACTCTTTTGCGACATGGTAGCCATTATTGGCTTCTCACCTTTGGGCGAAACTTTTGACCCAACTCTTTTGAATGATAACATTTTTTCTTTCAATCGTGCAAGTCTCAAACATTATATCAAAGACCACCGTGTCCAAGATTCTGAGGAAGTTTCCGACAGGGAATACATTACTTTTTTAACTCTTTGGCTCTCCTACTATGTTCTATGTCATGACGCTTTATAGATAGCTAAGATCTTTATTAGTTTAGCAATCCAAATACATGAGGGTCGACAGGTTCCCTTGGGAAAAGTTCTGGTGGCGTCCCTTTATCATTCTTTGGGTATTGCTTCTTTGAAGTTAAAACTCTTTCACACTACTCTTAAAGCTTTGAATTTGTCGGGCCCCATATGGTTGCTGCAACACTGGCTGAATGCCACCTTTGAGTATCAACTAGACTATCTTGTGTCGGAACATATTACGCATTTGACAAAGAGTCGACCTATTGAAGGCATGAGGCTTACCTTAACCACCTGTCAAGAAACTCCCAGTAGGATCATTTTATAAAGTATATTAATATGTTTATCGAAGCCACCACTTTTGTTTTGGCCATGTCTCCCTTCATAGATCAAAGCTTTGGTCTGACTTGGTTCAAGAGTCCTTTTCCTAGTGTTGCTCCAAAATCTGCAGTGCAGTCGAATGTTGTGTGGAGAGCATTTTTTACTCCCACAATGTTGTCTTTCATAATCAAATATGGGTTGAAGGGGTATGGATTCATGAACTAGCAACCCAATTTGGTAGCTTGACAATTTGGTTTGAGATAAATGTTACCAAGGTCCTTAGTGTCCCATTCGATTGACATTGTGTGGGCTGGTCAACAGTTGAACGCTGATGGCCATGTGGCTTGCCTCAAGTTTCATAAGACAACACAACACCTTGAACTTCCTGTGTTCAAGTTTTAACAGTCCTTCTTCACCACCAAGGAATTAAAAAAATGATGGTCTGAATACCAACGCTAGTACTTTTCCAGCTCAACTTTCCTCTAAAAATTAATTGATGCTTTTTCCATTCTAGAAAGCAGACTACCAGCTACAAAGCCGACAATGGATGCTCCCGTTGAAACTATTCAAACTACTGACGTCGATGAGGCTCAGCCAAATAAGGTAAACATTGTTTCATCAAATTTATTTTGTTCAAAAGCAAAACAAATTGATTGCTTTTTGTACTTGTCCTTTAGGGTCGAAAGTGTGCTCCGACTTCTGTACCAGCCCCAAATAAACCTTCAAAGAAGACAATGGCATCTTCAATTTTAAAACCACAAGTATGATTTGTTTTGGTGTCTTATGATGTTTACTTTGACAGACCTCTTACGTTTCTTATTGATTAGGTCTCCGAAGAGGCGCCATCTGTTGAAGGTGAAGCTTCTGATAGCAGCACTCACTCTCAAATATTTTCTTTTGTGAAGGCTTTGACGCCTACCACGACCACTCAAGCTAAGAAGAAAAGAAATACTTCTCTTAAGAAACCGACTTCAAAAACCGCTCTTTGAATGCCAAAACCTCTGGCCCTAACAATCTTACTTCGACCTCCAAATCTATTAGTCATGAAGATACAACTCCAACTTCTCCTCCCAAACAAACAACTCCTGTGGTATTGAACATTTTTGTTATCTAACTTCGTAAGTTATTCCTTGATATTGACTTTGAATTCTTTCTATAGGGACCACCTGCTGAGTCGAATCGTGCTACGGGCCCTGGTGACGTGGTGGTCGAAACTGAGAATCTGACGGAGACTTTAACCCTCTTGAGTCCCAAAAAATGTGATGATTTTCAAGGCTTTTCGACAAAAGATAATCTGGGTCCCGACACATACAATGATGCAAATCAAGAGCCTTTGATTGCTGCTACTGACAACATGCCTGGCGAAGGAAATTCGAATCCACAAGCTTCTGTATAAGATGCCCCCAACCCACTATTGCAATACACGAGTTCCAACAACTCCCTTAGTCAAGAAGAAATTATGGCTTTGAAGTAGAAAAATCCAGTTGAGACTTTGCGAAGACTTCAAAAACTTTGACAGGTGCCAGGTAGCGCTTAGACCTTTAGCTCGACTCCCATTCCTATGCTAAAAATGGATGTTTATGTTACCCTCAAACTCCAGCAACTCAAAACATATCTGTTTGAGGGTGAAAATTTGGCTGTTGTCAAAGAGGAAGCTGCTCTAAGGGCTGATGTTCTCAAACTTCTCGACAAAATATCTCAATACAACATTCCTGATTCTTTGGCTCAATACCTGATTGAGTTTGAATCCTTTTTCAATCAACTAGTCAAGGATATCTCTCTTCGACAAAACACTGACTTTCAAATCAAGACAAAGTCAAACAAGATGAGATTAGAATGGGACCTCAGCGAAGCTTGTGAGAAAAATCTGAATGACTTTGAGGTCAAGAATCAGGAATGCCTTAATAAACATCGTGCCTTCTACTAGAAAATATCAACTTATCAGGCTCAAATAGCCTAACTTAACAAAAGATTTCTAAAGTCGAGCAACAAAAAGATTCATTGGATTCGTCTGAAGACCTTCTAACTCAAAATGTTGTCAATCATGAAATACTCAAGGGGATTGCTCATGGTGAGAAAACCCTTAAAATTAAAGAAACAATTGATCACTTTGAGGGGAGGAACACCCATCTCGACGACATGATTGCTTATAAAAAGACTCTCAGTGAATACTTTAAGTCTAGATTCCCTTCTTAGTTATTTTTATTGTTGATACAATGTAATTCTTTTTGAATATTTTGACTTCCATTTTGGTTTTATTCCATTTTGCCCACCATTATTAATGATATGTTGTATTCCTTTTTATTTGAATCTTTTGGAGCATAGGTTTATATTTTTTCAAATATTTCTCGTTTACCCTTAAGACTCGTTGATCAATACCTAGTTCTTGAATTTCATAGGCATTATTCGTAAATGTTTGGATCACTTGAAATGGTCCTTCCCAGTTTGGTGACCAATTTCCTAAAGTTTGATCTCTTCGATCCATAGGTAGGATCACTTTCTAAATGTAATCATTTACTGCGAAGGTTTTCACCTTAACCTTTTTATTGTATGCTTTTGCCACCCGCACTTTTTGTCGCAACAACACGTCTAATGCAACCAACCTTTCTTCGTCCAAGTCAACTGTTTCGTCGAACATCATGCTCCAATATTGCTCTGACGGAATTTCGTTTTGTCGTTGTATCCTAAATGATTGTAAAAAAATTTCCACTGGCATCACAACACTATGACCAAATGTCAAACAAAAAGGCGTTGAATTTGTTGCCTCCTTATGGGATGTTCGACAGGCCCATAAAATCTTATCTAGTGTTTTGTGCCAATTCTTAGGTTTTCTTAGCAACATGTATCTTTATCAGCCTAATTATCACTTTGTTAGCTGCTTCGACTTGACCATTTTCTTAGGTGTAGTAAGGTATGGAAGTGATTAATTTGAACCCCATCTCGGCTGCAAACTCTTGCATTTTTTACCAACAAAAACTGATCATTGGTCTGTGGTAATGATTTCAGGAATTCCAAATCTATAAATAAAGTATTTCTGAATGAATTCAATTACTGTCTCTTGATCTACTTTTACCAGAGGTATGACCTCTATCCACTTTGTGAAATAATCTCTACTCTGCAAGATAAATTTTTGCTGTTTCAATAAGTTTGGTCGAATTTTACCTATGATGTCTAACGCCCACCCTCAAAAAGGTGTTTGAATCGTAGTTAAAGGGGGGTTTTGTTATCGTCTCCACAGGGATTGTTCTGATATCAGATGCTTGTCGTTCAATAGTTTACCGTTCTAAGAAAAAGGGTTTTCAAATTTTGTTTTATGAATTGTCACGATTTTTAGTAGCAAAGCTTATAAAATCTAAATTTTTTGATTAAAAAAGTATATCAAAAGTAGTTTTCATCTACCCTAACTTATACGTATTCTTTCAATCTTGTATGTGAAGTTAGATCTGATTAATATCATCATGTATTCTCTCAATATCGTCTATCTCTAGAGCAGTATTGTGAGAAATACCATATTCATCGCTACATGATCTCTCCATATAACAACCAATATAGTAAGCTTTAAGTTCAATACAAAGAAAATATCAACCACAGACTGATCTCTCCAATCTATAAATCGATAAATGAATATTTTAGGTCATGTTCCATAAAATCTAAGTTTAGAGTTTTATAAAACAAGAATGGATCATTAAGAATAAAAAATATTTATCATATATTAATCAGCACTTGTTCACATACAAGGTCAATCAAAAGAAATACATAAAGCTAAGGTAGACTACCTCTAACTTTGATACAAAGGAAATTAGCTACCCATAATCATGGTAGCTTGCTTTACAAGTAATGAAAGAATATGAATGAGCATCCACGTCAAAGAATCGAACTCGAATGCAAATCCAACTTCTATTTACAAAATATCACTATTCGGTGAAGAAATGTTGAAGAAATGAGTTTCTATGTGAAAAAGGGGGTTATGATCCTCAAAAGGTGTGAAAAGTACTTATATAGTACAACTAAAGTCTGTCAAGTTTTCCTAGTAAATGATTTCTTCCCCAGTGAAGACTACTTTATGGAACTTGAAGTGCCTCTGTACAGTTAAACCGCCCCTGGGAAAATATTTGAACTCGTCTAGCAAACACTTCTTCGCCCTGCGAGATTTTTCGCTACAAGTTCGCAAAACAAAATTATGGCCCTTTACTTACTGCCTTCCAAGGTTTCCTCCTCGCTGAAACTTCGCACAGTGAACACTCGCTACAAGTTCGCCCAGTGAACTTAGAGTTCTTTTCTTTCTACCTCTAATTTGAGAGGATTCGTTAGGGTTTCGCAGCTACTTCATCCAATGGATATTCGTTGGGTGCTCGTTGTTGTTCGCCCAGTGAACATGCTGAATTTTCACAATTTCTTTGGCGTCCTTGTCAATTTTTCTTGTGTCTTACTCTTTGATGTTTTATGCTTCATTCCTGCATAATAACACACAAATCAAAGCAACCAAAGGTATTTGCAAAATATTAAAGAATAGAATGCAAACATGGAATAGATCCATTGAAACATAACAAATGAGATGAAAAATTCCAATTATAATGGATCAATTTAAAGCATGTTTGGCATTCAACAAACTCTCCCCAACTAGATATTTGTTTGTCCTCAAGCAAATTATGCCTCTCATTAAAAATAAGAGGATTTTCTCAAGCATTTAATTAAATAAAGAATGGATTTATGGCTCAAATTAAACAAATTCCATGAAATGTTTCAAATAAAAACTAAATTCTCATGCTTGAATCACTCTAACACTCTTCTTTAAATAAGAATGAAGAAATTAATGCGTTTGCAACCGGGGAACAATTTTACTCACCTGATAAACAACGCAAATGACAATTCAAGTCATACGTTCATCTAATCATAAAAAATGAAATCATGGAAGTAAGAAGATAACTAAGGGATTTTAAAGGTTGTAGCTTGGTTAGGTTCACAACAAAAGGACATATCTAAGGCCATGGAATCAAAGTTGCCAATGCAAAATAAACATTCACTATACAAGGTTATGTACACACTACAACTTCATCCAACACTTTCTTTTCTCAATTGTTCACCCTTCCAAACTTCTTTTATACACATTATTCATTCTCTATTTTTTTCTTTCAAACAAGCACATTTTTTATTTTTATTTTTCACATTCATATTCGCAATTTTCTTTTTCAATGCTTGTTTAAAATTTTTCAAAATTTTAAGTAACCTACCACTTTTCTTTTTACTCTCCCCAACTTGAATTTAACCAAACCACAAGTGAATGTTCCTTACTTTTTATGGCAAGGAAGATGATTTAGAACAAATTTCAAAGGTTCAAAAATTTTTTTTAGAATCCCACAAAATTCAATGATGAACTATCTTTCAAATCATGTACAAATATCAAGTTCATCACTAAACTAGGATCTAAACTATTAAGCTCAAAGGGGTTAACAAATTCTCACTACTCATGGGTAAGTTACTTTTTTGGGATATGGTTGTGCTTAATATCAACAAATGCCTTGATCATATCTAATGCTTCCACAAAATCAAAATAATTACAAGATTAAGTATGAATCAAATGTATTAAACAAAGCTTATCAGTCATCCTACGCATATAGTAAACAATGGAGGTATCTCACAATTTGTGGCATTTGGAACCTAAGTGAAACAAGCATTCAAATACAGTTGCAAAATGAAACAAGGATACAATTGCAAAAAGAAAAAAAAATCTTAAACATTCTAGCATCCTAGAAAGAGGTAACTATGTGCCTTGCTTGCATTCATGGTATTCAAATACTATCATCACCATCCAAACATGGAAGAATCTTCATTGGATACTTTTAGAAAATAGCAACCAATCAAGAAGTTCCCACATTTAATCATAAAGCATTGAAGTAAAACAAGCTACCAACAACCATAAAAAAAATTAGACTTGAACATTCCTAATTGAAGAATTCAACTCTAAACAACATAAGTAGAAACTAAAGTTGAACATTCGTGAACTGAAGAATTCAACTGATACAACAATAAAATGTTATGGCGTAGAATACCAACAAAAGTGCAAGTTCCCAAAAGTGGTACATACATACAACATCCAAAATGATCCACAAAGGTGGATAGTGTACAATCACAAAATAAAATACAACATAAAATAAATATTGTAATGATCTAAGCTAAACAGAAAACTTCAATTTGTAGCAACCAAAGGAAGTAGTCTAAGATCATGCTCAAAACATCAAAATAACTAGTCCTCAACGGACTCGATCTCCTCATCATCCAGCTCAACCTCCTATCCAGACTCTTAACTAGAACCATACACAACCTCATCATCATCACCTGCCTCCTCAGCGTCACCAGTCCCATCAGTGCCGGCTACATTCGCCCCCTCTCTAGAGAATGGATTGGCCTCAGGCCAACCAGCATGAGCTAGGAACTGCTCCCTAGTCATGATCAAATGCTGCACCATAGGCTCACGGTACTGTAACTGTTAAACTTGCATAGAGTCATGTATATCAATCATGGCACGCTGAGTAGCTATCATCCAATCCCAGTTGTAGTTGTAGATTTCCCTCTAAAACAGGTCAAAGCCCTGGGAATCTGCAACTCTAGAACCTAAAGCCTCTCCTGCTCCTGTACCAGTACCAGTACTCTGTCCTCCTCTCAACCTCTTAGGCTTATAGAACTTGTCCATATAATTGTCATCAATAGTAGCTGAAATGGTAACTTGACGGAGGAAGGGTATCTTTACCCTCGAATGGACACATAAAGCCATGATCAAGCATGGGAAAACTAGAGGGCAATTAGCTCGCGCCACTGGTTTGATATCGCTTTCAACCACTGAACGCATCTCGTCAAAAATGATCTGAGATACATCAATTTTTGTATCTATCAATATGTTATGGATCAAGTGATCAACTGTTATAGGTACAATGGAGGTATGCGTTCCTGGCTTAATGTTTGTTAAGACCAAGAGTAGCACCAACTGTGCTAAGGGACACATATCCTCCCAATGGTATCTCTTTACAACCCCAAATGGGTTAAGTTCCACCGACTTGCCTTCCAACAATAAAGCACCAGAAATCTCCTCAATATCTCTATTCAACCTCAAGTTCCTATGATACTCATCCAACTCATCTTCCTCCAAGGTAAGAGGTTTACCCAACACGTGATTAGTCGTGTCTCGGTCAAACTTCATCTCTCATCCCAATACTTGTGCAACCCAAGAAAAGATCTCATTATCGTCCGAAAGGGTATTAGCGTAGAACTCCCTCACGAGTTCTACATTATAACTATCACACTAGGTAATTAGCTTGTCCTACTTTTACTCGTGAAGAATTGCGGCTATCAATCGGTAGGAACCTTGGGGTTAATGTTAAACCTTTTCTCAGAAAAGATGCTCCTGTTCTTAAGAGCAACGTATCTGGTAACTTGCTTTTCTCCTTTGAACCGCTCGGTGTCAAATGAAATTGATTGCGGACAGGAAGAGCTTCTGACCTTTCTTTTCTTTGGAGGTGTGGTTCTTAGAGGTGCCATTTGCATAACACCAAACATAACCAACAAAATATATGACATATTAGTAAACAAAGCAAGGTGCAAAAAATCAAAACAAGAAATAATATCACATGAAAAAAATAAAATTGTTGTTATGTTTGCCTCGAGTTCTCCCAACGAGAACCTAATGAACATTCGCTCCAAGTTCTCCCATTGAACTGAAGGCGAACCCTTCAAATTTGAAAAATTCCAGGTTCTGTCTATTCAATCAAGAACACAACAACAATGCAATCTTTACCATTCAATAAGTGTTATCTAATTTTAAAATGAGCATCAAGTGAACAACAACAACTAAGCCACATTGTTCATGCAAATATTCAAAATTTTAAAAATAATTCAAACCAATTTCAACTTAACCTAAACAAGAACATATCAAACTCTCAAAAATTCTTAAAGCACAGTACCCATACAAGTATAGCAATGAAAGTTAATAGAACTTACAAATGCATAACATATTTACAAAGCCAGAAGAAAGTTTCCAATTTTTTTCCATATAAACCCTACCCACATGCTTCTAAAAAGAACAAGGAGTAAATAACAAACATCAAACTTGTAATTTAGTGAATAGAGAGAGTGGAGATTGAAAGTGAAACTTGGGAAAATTTTCTTCACTTGCAAATGTATGGGTGAGAGAGACAAGAAAATGTATGTTGTGTGTTTTGTGCTAGAGACAAGAGGGAAGGGAAAGACAAAAGGGGAAGTGGGAAAGGTTTACCCCATAAAATCCAGCAAAAAGCAATGGGCCCACAAAATTGGCCCACCAAATAAAATAAAAAACTTAAGTGATGTGGCAGAAAAGTGATATTTTGTTCTGTCTCACTCAATTCGCACAACGAACTTCCAGCGAACATTCACCCCAGGTTCGCCTAGCGAACTCAAGGCGAATGAGACAAATTGCTCAAAAAAAATCTTTTCTTCTCACTCTACCACAAAACTTTCTATACTAATCTAACCCTAACAATGCAATAAAAATAAAAGGGTACTTACAATGTTGGGGTGCCTCTCAACTAGCACTTTGTTTAACATCGTTTGAGCTCGACGGTCCGACGATTGAAACCTCAGAACTAAAAGCAATTGAATTAGCTTTCGGATGAACTCACTGTACCACAAAAGTCCTCAACCATTGTCATGATCAGTTCTTGGTCCACTTTTCCTTAAGAATGAAAAATCCCAACATGAAATCATCATAGCCTCCTTGGCCTCTTCATCCTTCTTTTTAAACACCACTTCAATCTTGGAATTTTCCTCCTTCTTTTTCTTTGATTCAACTCTTGTGTCTTCATATTTCTTTTTCTTCAACACAACTATTGCATCTTCCTTTCTCACTTGAAAATTATACTCCACTTGATTTGAATACACCACATATTTGAAAAGTGTAAAACACACTTCTTCATCATTTGTCATCACCTTTATTATGCCTTCATCGACATCAATTAGCATTCATGCAGTTTTCATGAAGGATCTTCCAAGGATTATTGATGTATCCTCATATTCTTCCATATCCATGACAACAAAATCAACCGAAAATAAAAATTTGTCGACTTTCAATAACACGTATTTAACAACACCACGAGGATGAGTCCTAAACTTGTCCATAAGTTATAAAGTCATGTTGGTTGATTTCATCTCCATATTCTCAAGTCTTTTCACCATGGATATAGTAATCAAGTTAATACTAGCACCCATATCCATCAAAGCCTTACACATGAAATCACTACCTATAGTTATAAGTAGAGCTACTCTTCCTAGATATCCTTCCTTCCGCGGAAGAATGCTTTGGACGATAGCACTACAATTTGCATTGAGATTAATGGTTTATTTATATGTGTACCTCTTCTTCTTTATAAATATGTCTTTAATAAATTTTACATACTTTGGCAATTGCTCTAGAGCCTCAAAAAATGGAATGGTTATTTGCAACCGACTAAATATGTCCAAGAATCTAGCATAATGCTTCTCATTGCCTTTTTTCATAGGAGCATTAGGATATGGTAACTTTTTTGGAACTTCACTCACATTTTCCTTTCCTTTCTTAATTTTTTTAACTTCTCTTCTCTTAACTTCTTCTCTAATTCCTCCTTTTCAAATAACTTCTTATCATTATTTTTTCAACTTCTTCCACAATTCCATCCTCCTTTTCAACTTCAACATTTTTCTCCACAATATTTTTATTAACTCCCACACCAACTATTATCCCACTCCTAGTAAAGGTGGCTTTGCAATATTCCTTCGGATTCACTTGAGTATGAGCCGAAAAAGTTTCGTTACATTGGTCGACTAATTACTTGGACAGTTGTCTCAGTTGAGTTTCAAGGTTCTGAATTGCCGCATTCGTAATCTTTTGAATGGAGATAGAAATGTGCATGAATTGGTTAAAAGTTTCCTCTATATTTGAGCTTCCACCTTGGTTTTGTGGAGGTTGGTTGTAAAATTTTGGTAAGATTGACGGTTAGAAGAACTCAGCTCTTGCCCCCACCCATGTTGGTAACCTTGGCTATTACCTCTCGGTTGGTAGCCTTGGTTATTGCTTTGATATGGTGGTCTTTGTTGATAGCCTTGATTATGGTTTCCCGGATAGTTGGCTTCTTCAACGACCAGTGGACAATACCCGGTAGGATGATCACCTTTGCACAATTCACAACTTACAATATGTTGAACTTTGTTGGGAACTTCTTGCATCTCTTTGATTTGTTGTGGAAGTTTTGAAATTTTCTTTGTCAATAACTCCACTTGTTACGAGAGTAATTTATTTTGAGCAAGAATAACATCATTTGTTCCCAACCTGATAATTCCCGATTTTCTTTGTGAATAGAGAACCACCTATCGTAACATCATTTTTTGTGGAAGTTTTAACATCATTCACACTTTTTGACAATAGAGAACCACACACCGTAGCATCCAAAAGATTTTTATGAACGGGTTGAAGTCCATTGCGAAATATGTGAACTTGAGACAAGTCATCAAAACCATTGCCCTTGCACTTTCTCAGCATATATTTGAATCTCTCCCAAGCTTCGTTGAGAAATTCGCTTCCTCCTTGTGCAAATACCAAAATCAAAGTCTTGGGCTCCATAAATCTAGATTGAAGGAAGAATCATTTAAGAAACTTCTCCTCTAAAACTTTCTAATCTATCATCACAAGAGTAGATTGGTCAAGATACCACTCCTTCGCCTTCCCAATCAAGGAATGAAAAAATAGTCTCTTGAATAAAGATTCCTCTTCAACTTCCGGTGCTCCAGTTGCACCCGTCATCTCATAGAACTTTGTGAGATGAGTAAACAGATCTTCATGGTCCATCTCCGTAAAGGGATTTGCATATAAAAGAGCTAGGATTCTCGTCTTCATCTCAGAATTCCTTCTGTTGTTGGTATTCCGTGCAAACTAAGCATCGTGTCTTGGACTGTTAACACATGGGTTGAAGCAGGAGGTGGTGGTGGTGGATATGCTATGTTTGGCGTAACCATGGATATAGATGAAGAAGTTTCTCCATGCGCTCGTGTTTCTTTGGAAATTTTCCTTCTCCATCTAGTTCTGCTATTGAGCTTTTAAGCAGTTCTTTCAATCTCAGGGTCGAAAAGAAGTTGGTCCGCAGGTAAACTCCCTCGCATAAATTGAATCTACACACTTAACCAAAAAAAATAAATAGCACGAGAAAAATAAACAGAGTTAAGAGATCACAATAAAAATATCTTAAAATCAATAGCCTATTGTAATGCTTGCAATATCAATAACAATCCCCGACAACAACACCATTTTGTTCGAATCGTAGTTAAAGGGGGGGCTTTTGTTATCATCTCCATAGAGATTATTCTATTATCATATGCATGTCGTTCAATCATTTACCGTTCTAAGAAAAAGAGTTTTCAAATTTTGTTTCATAAATTGACAAGATTTTTAGTAATAAAGCTTATAAATTCTAAAGTGTTTGATTAACAAAATATATCAAAAGTAGTTTTCATATACCCTAACTTATATGTATTCTTTCAATCTTGCATGTGAAGTTGGATCCGATTAATATCATCACGTATTCTCTCAATACTATCTATCTCTAGAGCGGCATCGTGAGAATATTGTATTCATCGCTACACAATCTCTCCATATAACAACCAGTATAGTAAGCTTTAAAATCAATACAAAGAAAATATCAACCATAGACCGACCTCTCCATTCTATAAATCGATAGATGAATATTTTAGATCAAGTTCCATAAAATCTATGTCTAGAGTTTTACAAAACAAGAATGGATCATTAAAAACAAAAAATATCCATCATATATTAATAATCAATTGTTAACATACAAGGTCAATCAAAAGAAATACATAAAACTAAGGTAGACTACCTCTACCTTTGATACAAAGGAAATTAGCTACCCATAACCATGGTAGCTTGCTTTACAAGTAATGAGAGAATATGAATGAGCATCTACGTTGAAGAATCAAACTCGAATGCGAATCCAGGTTCTATTTGCAAAATATCACCCTTTGGTGAAGAAATGAGTTTCTATGTGAAAATGAGGGTTATAATCCTCAAAAAGTGTGAAAAGTACTTATATAGTACAACTAAAGTTTGCAAAGTTCGCCCAACAAACGATTTCTTCGCCCAACGAAGACTACTTTATGGCACCTGAAGTACCTATGAACAGTTAAACCGCCCTTGGGAAAATATCTGAACTCTCCTAGCAAACACCTTCGCCCTACGAGCTCTTTCACTACAAGTTTGCACAACGAACTTATGGCCCTTTACTTACTTCCATCCAAGGTTTCCTCCTTACTAGGACCTTGCTGAAACTTCGCACAGCGAACACTCGCTATAAGTTCACCCAACAAACTTAGAGTCCTTTTCTTTCTGCCTCTAATTTGAGAGGGTTCGTTGGGGCTTCGCTGCTACTTCGCCCAACGAATATTCGATGGTTGCTCGCTGTTGTTCGCCCAGCGAACATGCTGAATATTCACAATTTCTTTGGCTTCCTTGTCAATTTTCCTTGTGTTTTACTCTTTGATGTTTTGTGCCTCATTCCTGCATAATAACACACAAATCAAAGCAACCAAAGGTATTTGCAACATATTGAAGAATAACATGTAAACATGGAATAAATCCATTAAAACATAACAAATGAGTTGAAAAATGCCAATTATAATGGATCAATTTAAAGCATGTTTGGTATTCAATAAAAGGCCATGGTTTAATGATTGTATGCAATTTGTTGGCTGACACATACTGAATGTTTGCATGTCTCTGACATTCCTGACACCCTTTAGCAAAGTCAATACAGTCTTTTAACATGCTTGGCCAATAGAAACCTTGTTAAAATAATGGCCATTTCATTTTATGGTCGCCTTGGTGAGCTCCACATGTTCCATTATGTACCTTCGATATTGCTAGGTACACCTCTGTATCTCCAAGACACTTGAGTAATACATATTCTAAAGTATTTTTCAACAATTAATTGCTCATGCGGATATAACTTAATGCTCTATACTTGATTTTACTCTTAGTGTCTCCAACTAGATTTTCCAAGTATTCTACGATTGGCCTTCGCCAATCTGACTTTGTCAAATTGTCAATGGCAAAAACTTCAAAATTTTCAAAAATCTTGTTCAGAGTTTTTACCCCCTCAGCTTTTGGGATTGGCGCATTTGGTGGCGGTAATACGTTCGAGACCACCTTCTCTTTGACCTCAATAAAGTCTCTGAGTTTATCACTCGACACCTTATACCCAAATGCAATATGTGTTAATTCATTAGCCTCTTGATTTTCTATTCTAGGTACATGTGTGATACTGACTATCTCAAAGTACTCCAGAAGATGTTTTGCTATTGCGAAATACACTAACAAATGATCTTTAATGCACTTATATTCTCGTGTAATTTGCTTGGTTACTAGCTCTGGATCACCCTTTATTTCGACTTTCTTTGCTCCTAAATCTTTCAAGATTTTGAGGCCACTGGTTAAGGCTTCATATTTCGCTTCGTTATTGGAACATCTTCCATCTACTTGAAACTTGAACTTCGTCAGAATTCCTTTTGGAGATAATATTAAGACTCCAATACTAGTTTCGTTTTTATGACTTGACTCATCAAAGTATAACTTCCAAGGGTTTGTGTCGATCATGTGTTGTGACGACTCGACTATTGCATGATATACACGGAAGTCTGCCATAATTTGGCCTATCATGGCCCTCAAAGGCATATATGTCAAAGAGAATTCAGTTAATGCAAGTGCCTATTTCCTAATTCGACTATGTAAAATGGGTTTAGACAACATATGTTTAATAACATCAAAATGAGACGAAACATAAACTGGTTTTATATATTGCTTCAATTTTATACATGAGAAGTACAAGCATAAGCACAATTTTTCAATCATATTATACCTAGTTTCAGCATCTGTTAAGATTCGAATGAGGTAGTAAATGGGTCTTTCGACACCACTATCATCCTCTTGCGCTAGCATACTTCATATGGTCGAATCAGACGTAGTAATATATAATTTCATATTCTTATTTATACTAGGGGCAATAAAATGGGAGGCTCTGAAAGATATTTTTTGATGGCGTCGAAAGCCTCATGTTGCTCTCGTTCCTAGTGAAAATCACTTTCTTTCTTGATTTTGAGTAATCGCGAGAAAACTTTTGCCCTGCCACTTAGATTCGATATGAATCTTCTCAAGAAATTTATTTTCCCCAACAAAGATTGTAGCTGCTACTTTGTCGAAGGAGGATGGAGATCCAAAATTGCCTTTGTTTTGTTTTGATTAATCTCAATGCCTTTTTTGTGCACTATGAAACCTAGAAAGTCTCATGCATGTAAACAGAAAGCACATTTTATTGGATTCATTTTTAATCCATATTTTCTCATTCTCTCGAAGGAGCGTTGAAGATGGTCTAAATGACCATTTCTGATGAGGGTTTGATCACAATGTCATCAATGTATACATGCATAAACTTTTTTATAAAATCATGGAACATAGCATTCATAGCTCTTTGATAGGTTACTGTCGTACCTCGAAAAATTCATTTCGAACATACGACCCTCGCGCAAAAGGCGCGGAAATTGCAGTTCGACAGAGTCGCCATCGAACATTATTTTTCCCGAATGAACGAGAGAGGAAAATATCGAGAAAACCTCATAGACGCGGAAGGAACCCGGCCGTCGCAACCATATTCCTGGGTTCGGGAGTCGGTTACGCGAGGGGAAGGTATTAACACCCCTCACGTCCGTTGTACTCAACGAGAACCTCTTAATTCGAGTTGTGATGGATGTTAGCTAAACTTAATTCTTCTCTTCTCATTACTAAATGCTAAAGGATACTATAAAGGGATAAAGACACTAGGGGAAAGGGGATGGTTAGAGGATAGGGTGCTCGCCAAGGATTGGGGCCCTTGTGCCTACGTATGCTCATTCAGACGAGAATGAGAAATCAGAGCATCGTAGTTCGACTACGGATAAGGATGGGGAAGATGAAAGATGGAGGGGATTGTGCTCGCCAAGATCATCGCAATCTTGTGCCTACGTATCTTACATTCAAGAGTAAATGAAGAATCAGAGCGTTTGTAGTTCGTGGTAACGACCACGAAAGAAACAGGTTTGAATTGGATTTGAAGGGGTACGAATGACGATTACTCGAAGTTTAAGAAAGACTTCTCGGACCCAAGTAATCGGGAGAGCAAACCAAAGACTTGGAACATTCTCTTTTTCATCATGAAGGAATGATGTGTTTGAAAGGATAAGGTTGAAATGATGACGATCACTTGAAGCCTAAGAAAGACTTCACAGACCCCAAATAATCGGGAAAGCGAATCAAAGACTTGGAACACTCTCTTTTTCATCGTAAAAGAAGGTTGTTTGAATTTGAAATGGTGTATAAAAGGATGAGATTGGTCGGATGACGACTACTTGAAGCTTGAGAAAGGCTTCTCGGATCCAAGTAGTCGGGAGAGCGAACCAAAGACTTGGGACACTCTCTTTTTCATCGTAAAAGAAGTTGTTTGAAAGGTGAGTAAAAGGATGAGTAATTGGAGATGGTTGAATATTGTCGAGTTTAATATTATTTAAAGGCGTCAATTGCTCACACACGAATAAGATAACTCGCATATAAACAACTAAAAGCAAGCTCAAAGACTTGAACCCACTCTTTACACCTTGAAAAGGATTGAATAGTTGTTAGTTGATTGATAGTTTGTTTCGAAAATCCTCTTGACGTTGGATCAAGGGTTTGACTCATTATCGCGTGCAAAACGTGTTGAAAATGAAATGGTTTGAAAGAAGAGACCGACTTGACTTACGCATCAAGGGTCGAGTTGTAATAGGTTGATGGCGAATGCGTATGAGCACTCGACTTACAAGGGTTTGAAAATGGCTCGATGATGAATCGAGAATTAGTTTGAAAATAGTTTGAGCCACTCTAGTCCCTATGGGTGCTCCTAGGAGATAAACTAATAATCAAAGAAATGCGAAGCATACATCGGAATGGGGAAGGGATACATGTAATTTACACGGGATTGCACGAAATAAAGGGGTCTCATTGTCAGGTAGCCCAAGAGAAAGCCGTGTGTGTGCATTGTGTCCTAAACTACGCCTTGAGCAAAGTTGGGCACGACTTAAAATTAAGATACCTGCAAATAACCAATGATACAACAGTCCACCAATTTGGCTTTTAGGAGTTTCGATAATTTATTAAGTATTTTCGAATATGGGTGAATAAGAATGAATAAATATGATAATATGAATATGACAATAATACATAGTAAGATAAATATGATAATATGAAAAATGGATAAAAATCGATGAGAATAGAAAATGAAAAGTTTGAAAAAGGTTGGTCTCGGGTTTGTTATTTTTCATCAATAATTTGACAGAAAAATAACTTTGGGGTATCGTCATCGACCCTAAACACGATAAAAATGAATAAAAGAAAATATAAAAGAAAGTATATCCGAGATTAATTGAAAATATTAAAAAAATATGTACATGAGATCTTAACATAAGTTATCAAAATTATTTTAGTAAAATTATTTATAAAACCTTATATAAAAAAAAAACCTTTAAAAGAAAATCAAGAGAAAAGGGTGGGGTGAGGCTGGATTAAAGGGGTGCGGTTCACATAGGTTTTCAAGCCCAATATCATCACCAGCCAAGTACAAAATCTGAAAGAAGAAGAAAAAATAAAAACGGAATGGGCCCATGTAACCTAAACCCATATCGGCTCCAAAATCCAAACAAAACGAAAAAACATTTTAACGATGAAATAGAAAAAATAAACTGGTCTCCTTTTCTGAACGAAAAATCACACGCCCAAATTTCAGTCGAATGAAAACACAAAGATCACAACATGGTTGCGACCTCCGTCACCATCAAGTCTTACCCAGGTTTCCTCTTTCCAAATCGATTTATAACTTTTCACTTCATCTCCTTCTATTTATTTTCTTTTCTAATTCGGTGTGTGTAGGGATGTTTGAGTGGATTGGAGATTGTATATTGGTTAAATTAGGGTTAGGTGATTTGAGTTAAAAAATGAAGAAGATTGAAGAAGATTTAGGTGGGTTGGAGATGACGACGTTCGAATTTGTGTTTGTTTTGAGAGTGAGGGTTTGAACAGGGTCAAGTTTGGGGCTTTGTGGGTTTTGATATTTGAAGAAGAAAGAGGAGCGATTACGGTTGGGGTTTATGAGTGTTTGAGGGTTTAGAGATTGAAGAAGGGAGGAAGGTTGAAGGGGAAATTTAACGGAAGAAGGTTGGGTTCGTTCGCGAAAGGGTTTTGCGGTATGATTTATTGGCTGTTGGTTTGAGGTTTGTTATTATGTACAGATTGGAAGGGGGTTTTGGTTTGAAGCTGAAGATTGTTTGAAGGAAATAAAAAGAAGAGTTGAAGGTTGGAGAAAGATTGTGGAGTTTTGGAGGAAAGGTGAGTTTCCGACAGTTCAAAGTTTGTTAGTTGTTGAAGATGGAAGTCTTGGTTTGGTTTTGATAACAAAGAAGAAGGTGGAGTTTCTGGGTAATTTATTGTGTAAGTTCTGAAGTGAAATCCCGGTTTAACGTGTTTGAAGATGATTCTTTATTAATGGTGAAGTTTGATGTTTGGAGAAGAAGAATAAGGTTTAGGGGTAAGAAGAATGATGAGTTTTAGTGGTTGAAGGTTGGATAGATTTTTTTTGAAGAAATTTCGAAGGTCTTTTGTTCTGTTCATGAGATTTGGTTGAATATCAAGGATCAAAGTTTTTTTAACAACAAAGAGGAGTTTTGTGTCATTTTTGAAGGTTCCCCGTGAGTAAGATGAAGTAGGTTCCAAATCTCTTTCTCTTTCTCTTTAATTTTCTTGCTTTTTTGATGTCCTCTAGCTGTCCTGGTTATTGTTGTATTACGCAGGTTTGTATAGTTTTGGTTTGTGGTGGAAGAATGGTGCAGGATTTGGTCTGGTGTGGTATGGAGTGGTAACAAGTACAATTTGGAGTGTAGTAGCATGTGATGGGAGGTTGTTATGCGAATTGCAAGTTTTTGTATGATGAGTACACATACTGCTTTTCTTACAAGTTTTAATGTGTTTACAGAACGGTACAAATTGGGATTTGTATGAAGTTGTGGGGTCCTCATTTTCTGCAAGTTTTGTAGTTTTGTGCTGCACAAATTGGACAGAGGTATGTTGGGGATGTCTTTTTGTTATGCCAAGTTCTTGTTTGTATTCTAAAATTGGTTTTCCTATTATCATTTTGCAGGTTGTCATTTGCTTTTCTCATATCAGGTTTTTTGATTATGAGCACATTATGGGATGAGAACCGATGCGCATACGTTAGCTACACGAAGGCTGAAACATCGCAAATTCGTGTGCAAGAATATGCATTTTCCTGGACTGATTATGAAGGCATAATATTCCAGTACTACGCAGTGAGCATTCGGCGTGGTTTGAAGCATCACAACTTGCTAGTCTTGGATTTTGGCGTGAGTTTGATTATGCAAGAAGATGTGTGATACTTACTATAACTCAAGCTACGAACCAACTGGTGCAGGCTGCTATATGCGCAACGACTTGATGTCGCAAGTCACAGTCATACCAGCTACGGGTAAGTATCAAGGTTTTTTGTGTCTGGTTGTGCGGAGTATGCGCCGGTCGTAACCATTGCGTTTCGTACTGCTGTTGCCTTTATTGAACTCCCTTTTGAATAACTTTTGCACATACCAAGTGCCAAAATGATGTGAAGAGGCTTTTGTGATTGTCTTGTTATTTTATGCAGGTTATGGTTGTGCAAGCTGTAGGTCGGCCTGTTGGACGGACAGCTTTCGTACGGTATCATGGGCGTACTACAGGCTATGTTGCAAGTCCTTGCATTTTGAAGCCTTTACCCAATGGTACGCGTGGATGTCGCATGCTGCTATGTTTTCCATCAGCCGCAGCAGGATGTGGTGGGGTGGGGTCCTCATGGCTCCCTTTTCATTTTTTCACAGCAAGTTGTGGTATCAGTGACAGAATGGTTTGATGGTACGACTTTGGGTATCAGGGGTGTGATGAAAGTGATCCTTTTTTATGCTGCAGTTGGTTGTAGCAGCTGGTACGATTTTCACAAGATGGCATGCTAGCTGTTTGTTGCTTTTCATGGCTAAATTTTGGATGAGCCTTATGTAAAAAACACTTTGTTGCAGGAGTAAACCTGTATCAATACCTTGGATGATAACTTGTATCAATATTTTGGATAATAATGCACTCATTCTAAATGTTTTTTTTTTCAAGTTCAGGTCTCATTGTATGGATTTTTCTATTAAAATGGACTATTTATATGATGAGTTTTGCCATATATATAAAAACCGGTGACATAAATACTCCTGCAGTGCATTTTACGAAGGTGACTTTGAGTATCTTCTCACCCTTTTTGGAAGAATTGAATTTGCAAATCCACTCTTGATAAGCTTAATTCTTGCACTTCAATTATGATTCAAAACTTACCATTCAAATTCCATCCCTTCTGAATTACTACCAAATCAAAGTTTCGGATTAAACTTGAAAAATAAAAATCGAACTTAGCTCAGCTCCGGCTTGGAATGGATCAAAACTTCCAACAAATCAAAATTTGGATTAATCTTTGAATCAATCATTTGAACCCTGAATTAATTCTGTGAAGATAAATCCACCACTAAATTCAATCTCGAACTTGAGTTGTTGGACCAAAATATTTACCATAAACACACATACACACATATGGCTTGGAATAACATGGAATCTTTGATTGGAAATTTGCATACCATAATCTGGATCCCGAAACACACCTTCTAAAACAATTATTCCCACCTTAATCTTTCATCACAACTTGTCTTACCAAGAATAAAGTTGAAACCAACATAAACTGCCCTGAAAATCCAACTCAATCCCGCAACAACTTGGAATTAGGCAATGATGACAAAAACAACAGATATATTTTTTTGATTTTCTGAACAATGGTTGGTGGGATGGGTGTACAGGATGAGAGTGATATACAGAGCTAGGACAAATTTGGGGTATGACAGTTACTCTAAAGTTTTTTAAACCAAACAACATCACAACCAGTTCGTATGTTCCCAAAGCCCCTGGGCATCAAAACACCGTTCTGGTTACACCATCTTCGACTAACTTGTGTTTAGGGACTTGATTAAAGCATCTTGCTTTCAAAAGTCTAAACCTGTTGAGATATTGATCGATTGACTCAGCAAACTTTCATTTGACGCTGGCCAACTCTTTCAAACTTATCTTTGATTGTCCCATATAGAATTGCTCGTGGAAGAATCTCTCCAACTGTGTCCACGTATGGACGAACTGTGGAGGTAGCGTTGTAAACCAAGTGAACGCATTTTTTTATGAGGGAACTTAAGAAGTATTTCATTTTTAAATCCTCATTATTCGTTATGTCACCAACTTCGGTTTGATACCTGGCAACATGTTCAACAATGGACTCTTCGGTGTCCCCAACGAACTTGGTAAACTTCGGAACCTTCCATCCCCTAGGAAATTCTGTTTGCACAATAAAATCTAATAATGGGGATGAATACGTTGGCCTTTGAAGGCCAAGGCTTACACTATTTCAAACCATGATTCGCTCGACAATGGTTTCTAGGTTTTGTTCTCCAGCCATTGCATCCTGTCGAACTTGCCTGACCACGTAGTCGAGATCTTGGTTTCTATTAACTAACACGACGAGAGGATGTCGGGACATTCTAGGTATTTGTTTGACCACCTGAGGTTCTTGGTCAATTGTCTCGTCGAACCTTTCTTTGTGTCGGACTGGTACCTCTGGTTGAGGTAGGGTTGTCTGTCGAACTTGTGCCCTAGGAGCACCTAAGAAATCACTTATTTGAGTCATCTGAGTTGCCATTTGTTGATAACTCTGAGTCGAATCTTGAATTAATGACCTAAGTATGGTATCCATTTGCTGAGTTAGCATATGAACTATTTTGTGATTACTTTCGTCCATCTGCTACCTCATAACTGTGACAGAACTTGAGGTGAAAGTTGGGATTGCTTGAGATGAAAACACTAGCCTTGTGGTTTGACCGAATTGATTTCCCATAGGTCATAATCCATGGTAAGGTGAGAACGATGAGGAAGAATTTTCACCAAACATCGAACCGCTGTTATGTATACTTTCCATCAATTCGGTTGGCATTCCAAAGCTTCAATCCCTACCATACATGGGCATTGTGAAACTGGGCATATATGGCCCTGAAGTTCCAACCACCTTCGATCTTGGAGTTTCAGGCCGACGTGGTGACAATATTTGTCCACTGTGGGCAGTCGAAACCGCATCCATAGTGTTAGAACCAACATCAGTTGCTTGTGACACAACTGTATCTCCTCCTGAGGATTTCTCCTCGTTTGGACTGGTATTTCGTGGATCTACCATTTTCTTACTACTACGCAATTGCATATACTTAACACAACACGTCCCACCAGGTGTGCCAATTTGTTCACACAAGTTTCCGGCGAACAATCTCTAGCCTCTTATTAAAGGTTACTTGCAAGATCGACTACGAAATATTAGACTTAGTGTTAAGTATGGATTGATTATTTGAGTGTTTGAGTTTGAAATGATAGACAAGAAATTTGATGAAGCTCCGTTGGTGCAACTAGGATAAATAAATGAGAAAACAAGAAAAAAAACTAGAAAGGAAAGTGAATTGAAAAAGACTTATAAAGTACTCCCTCCGTCCCACAATGAGTGACCCATTTGGAATAAAATAGTATCCTAAAATATATGACCCATTTCAATTTCCAATGTAACTTTCTCTATTTTACTCTCTAACTAATATTACTTTCATCATTCTCAATATATTATAAAGGTACTTCAGTAAAAATATCATTCTCTCTCCTTCATTTTTTTTTTAATCTGTGTAAAAAGTCAATTGGGTCATTCATTGTGGGACGGAGGGAGTGAATTGCTTAAATATAAGTTGGGCGCATGCATACATTTGTGTAGAAGTAACTCATTTTCCTTAGACATTGGTACTTTGAGTGTTTTCTTTACAATGTTACAAAAATGCGGCCTCTTGAGCTGAAACTAAATTCTACTTAACTAAGCATAAAAATAATTGTTGCTTTGCTGTCGACTATTCACGGCTTGCCAAACTACTATCCACTTTGTTTGTAACTTCCCCACGTTCTCATCAACTGCTTTCAAAATTTGCACGTGTTAACTGTTCTTGGCTTCGACTTTGATCTGTATAGTTGTCCGTCGAACTTGCTTTGATTGGGCCCATATGTCCCTTTTCCTGTCTTGCCTGTCAAACCTCTTCGACGACGTCAACCTATTTCAACGCTTCTTTGTTTGTGATACAAAGTTTCTTCTTTCAATTTACTTTTTTTTTCCCTAATCAAAATTTACTAGCTAAGATAGACATGCGCTGCCTTATTTAAAAAGCTTTACAAATATATCAGTACACTTTGTAAAATTGAAAACTCATGTAGGTAGGCTTTGGTTTGAAACCTTCTCTTGCTAAATTAATTTCTTTGTGTGGATCTTGAACTTCCAATTTGCTTACTTCATAAGACCATGCATTCTAGAAATCTAAAAATGACTCATCAAACATATTAATCGAGAGATTCATTTATGTAATTATTATTGCAATCATATAGGTTCTAAAATTACGTCATCACATGAAGAATGTGCATTATCATATAGGGCTTAATCTATTTCATTCATTAAAAAAACTTGAGAGGCATTAAATACATTGATAAGGGAGTAGTACAATAGTGGGAGACAGACAGAAGAAAAACAAACATACTTGCTAGTCACCGGAATCGAGAAAAAACACAAAACTAAATTTGATGAATATATTTGAAATCCACCACTCTGTTACTACTACTGTACTCTTAAAGTTTAAAATACACTGACAAAAAAACTCTGATACTTCTCTCTCAAAGTGTAGAGTTATTCTATTTATTTATTCATTCAATTTCTCTATCTGTAATAGGGGTAGGGACCCGCATGCAAATCATTTCTTATTTAAAAAATATTAGAAATATGTACATAATTTACAAATAAGTTAAAAAATTTATGTGATGTTTTGTTTGTGATTCTTATTAAAATTATTTAATTTAATAAAAAGTTTGTGCACTTCATTCTAGAGACATTACATAGGGAAACAAAAAAGTACCGTTACTTTATTTTTCTGTTTCTAAACCAGCAACCAACAAAGCAAGAAGAAGAAGGAGAACTAGCTTCACTCTCTTCAGAGCTGTGAGAACAATGGCAAGAGGGTTTTGGTTCATCTTAGTTGTTTCATCACTTTTGCTTATGCTTCTTGGTTTGTTCTTCTTTCTCTCTTCTATGTGCATTATGTTTATGTTTATGATTTTTTATGGTATAGTTTTTATGTGTTGTGTTTTTTTTTTTTTAAAATGTAACCGCAGTGTTTTAGTACTTTTGTTTGCAATGGCTCTTTAGGGTTTGTACTATAAGTATGAAATTTGTCTACTTTGAAGTTGTTTGTGAAATAATTTGAAGCTTATGTCCTTTTTTTTTTATAGAAAGGATAAGAAATGTAATGCTATAAAGATAGGTTAAAGTTTAACTTTTCTTAATCAATTTCCTTTCATGTGGATCTAATTTTGTCAGGTTCTTGCCATGGAAGTTTTGTTGGAATATGCTATGGAAGAAATGCTGATGACCTACCTCCACCTGATAAGGTGTCACAATTAGTTCAAGATCACAAAATCAAATATGTTAGAATCTATGATTCTAACATTCAAGTGCTGAAATCTTTCGCAAACACCGGAGTCGAACTTATGATTGGAATTCCAAATCTTGATTTGCTTCCATTCTCACAGTTCCAAACCAATGCAGACACTTGGCTCAGAAACAGCATCCTTCCTTACTATCCAGCTACGAAGATCACATACATAACCGTTGGCGCAGAAATCACGGAAAGTCCTGAAAACATTTCCGCGTTGGTTGTGCCAGCCATGACTAATGTCCTTGCAGCTCTTAAGAAAGCTGGACTTCATAAGAAGATAAAAGTTTCAAGCACCCATTCCCTTGGCGTGTTGTCTCGATCGTTCCCTCCTTCGCCGGTGCTTTCGATAGCAAACATGCTCATTTCCTGAAGCCACTGCTAGAATTTCTTGCGGAAAATCAGTCGCCTTTTATGATCGATCTGTATCCTTATTATGCATACCGTGACTCCCCGAACAAAGTGTCGTTGGACTATGCATTGTTCGAGTCCTCCTCCGAAGTTATCGATCCTAACACTGGTTTGCTTTATACAAACATGTTTGATGCTCAGATTGACGCCATTTATTTTGCATTGACGGCGTTGAATTCAGAACTATTAAAGTGATGGTAACCGAAACAGGCTGGCCTCGAAAGGTTCGCCTAAGGAGACAGCCGCAACTCCTGACAATGCACAAACATATAATATCAATCTGATAAGACATGTTATCAATGAAACTGGTACACCTGCAAAACCCGGAGAAGAACTAGACATCTACATTTTTTCGTTGTTTAACGAAAATAGAAAGCCGGGTTTGGAATCCGAGAGAAACTGGGGGTTATTTTATCCGGACCAAACAAGTGTGTATAGCCTAGATTTCACCGGACAAAGTCCTGTCGATATGACCACGGATGCAAATGTAACAAAGTCAAATGGAACAAAATGGTGCATTGCTTCGAGTAAGGCGACACAAATTGATTTACAGAATGCGATAAATTGGGCTTGTGGTACTTCTGGCAATGTGGACTGCACTGCTATCCAACCAAGTCAGCCTTGTTTTCTGCCGGATAACTTAGTCTCACACGCTTCATATGCTTTTAATAGCTATTATCAGCAAAACGGTGCTTCTGATGTTGCGTGTAGTTTCGGAGGGACTGGGGTAATAGTCGATAAAGATCCAAGTATGTTCATCTCGTATCACTAATTTTGGTTATCATTTTTCTGTTTATTTAGTCATATATTGATCTTCCCGGCTTACATTGCTTACTGGAAAAAATGATTTGTTTTTGATTTTGCAGCCTATGATAGCTGCATTTACATGAGAACTGGGTATGTTCTGTCCTTGAAATTTTGCTATGTTGATTTTATTTTAAATGTGCTTAGATTGTTTATATTATACTTTTAATCATTATTATTACGACTTAAGCATGATGGTATTTGATTTTTTATTTTCTCCGCCGTGTTTCTGCAGAAATAATCTAACTTTGGCAAGTAATAGTACAGCAGCAATACCTTCAGCTCCATCCTCCTCAAACAAAGAAGTTTACTCATCAATTGCTACTAGTGCTCTTCTTTTAACCTTTCTTTTCTTTCTTTTGGAT